>JAUMHO010000006.1:2876595-2898809 GCA_032360965.1 Ulva armoricana
AGTGCCGCGTTGGCCTCGGCCTCTGTCGTGTCGGCGAGGCCGAATCCGCCATGGCGCAGGGGTAGGTGGAGTTGCTCCCGAGTCCACGCCGGAATCTCCGGGTCGCGCGCGATCTCGCGCAAGGGGGCGACAGCCCGGGCCTCCACTGTATGTATGTATGATGTGTAACATGCGCATGCCTGAAGCGCCGTGGGACCTGCCTGACAGTGTGTGTGGGGCACTTTTGGACCAAGGCACCTGACAGGATTAGGTGTCTGGGATCCCGTTGCATACCTGATGCATCCATGTTATACGCATGAGAACTGCCAAGGGAATGCCTGAGGTTACAAGGCAACTGGTGCAACAATCCTTGGGCTGCCTTGCAGGCATGTTCTGTATGCCGCAGGTTCTGAATGACTGCAAGCGTTCAATTGAGGTACATACTGTCCCAGCCCAGTCTCACACATAAAGGCTTCGGAGGCTACTGCTGTAGCGTGCTTTTCCTTGTGTGCCGCCTTGCGCAGGTTAGGTTGCAGCAGCATGCGGATGCCCCAACTGCATTATGTCAGTATGGAACATGACATGACTGCCGACCAAGTCTACAACACTGATTTTGAAAGGAGTGGCACATGTGCTAGACTGCATTCGTGCCAGCCTTGGCGGCAAATATGATACATCGATGCTTGGTCAGCGAGATAGAGCACAAGACTGTCGGTAACATCCTAGACCAAGCCAGTTTGATGGCGTGATAATCGCAGGTTGGAAATTGTGACAACTTAGTTTAATCTGCGAGATCTGCCTTTGAGCCCCTGAAAACTCTGCGACACCATCGACTTACATGAAAGCTTTGGCATGATATTCCGAAAGTGATTGCGGCTACCAATCATGCTAGCCTGAACTGAAACGATGAGATGATGTACCTGGTGAACCCGACTCGGCCGTTGCAAGAGAACACCCAGCACCTGTGGAAGCATAAGTCTGAATCCCTGCATTGCATCCACCTCGCATGGCTGTGAAAATTGCTAGATGACGAAATTTGAGAGAAATCCGAACTGGTGGATGTGTGCTGCCCACAGCTGATAGCTGTGCTGTTGAGAACAGAACTCCCTGGCTACGTCTGCGCGGCACTTTGGTACACCTAGAATAGCTCCTCACTGCTGCAATGTGGCGAGCATACGGTCATGGAGAGGGTGCAGCGCGTCAAGGACTAATTTTTGCAACCGTTCTGCAGCCACAGCTCTGCATGTGTCCTGCATGCACAGCGCTTGGTCAACGCCAGAATTTACATCCGACGACCCAGGTAACATTTTTCGCACAAGAGGTACTTACCGCGTCTGTTCCTGTTTTGATGGTTGTGCATTCGATCAACCAGTCATCTTCGTCGCTCTCGGATGCAAATTCTCCAATCTTGATTGTTCCATCAACCTCCTCTTCTCCACCTTCCACTTTGCCTAACCATTTGACTTCGATTGTAAGATCGTATATCGCGAGCTTCTTGCCTTGCTTTCGAATGGAAACACTGGCCTGCAGAACCTGGCTCATCAGTGCCCCTCATACCCATCCAACCATAGTGGCTGCTGCATGGCGTACAATCAATGGAAAAGTATCGCACGTGGCCATCAATTTTATTAACTTGTGAGAATTTTACACAAGCCTTCCGAGTTGGGCAAGTTGCCTCAATGCCACTCAGCCAGGTCGGTATTGATTCCTTCACCCAGTGCATGCGATTTTTCTCTTCCCAGTGCCAGCCATTCACATTGGCGCCATCTTGACGATCTTGAACAATCCACCGCGCATCACCCTCGCCCCACTTCGCCATGTTGTCCTGTGATCGCAACTGAGCGGTAGGTATTGCAGATGAGCTCTGGAACAAATCAGGCGGCCACGTAGCGCACAAATGTAAGCAACAGTGGATGTGATGACTTACGGGGCAATTCCACTGTTGGCATGGATTCAGGACCACGCCATACGAAAGGCGCGACGGAGGGCAGCACTGTAGCAAGGAGTTTGTCCGGCACCAAACCGCGATCACTTTATGAAACAGCAGCAGCGTGCCTTGCCTCATTGGTGGAATGTGCCGTCAGGAGCGTGCGCGAGCGACCACCGCTGTGTGGCGCTGGTCATCGATCACAACCGCCCCGGGGTGTGAAGGTTCGCGAACAATGCTCTGCAGCCTGTGTACACATGGAACGCATCTCTGTTGGTTGCAAAGCTCAACAGCGCCCCATCAACACATCACCAGTTCCAACTGATGCCTGGGCCCGGCAATATAGTTTTACAGCATGTTGAGGTCAAGCACTGCATGTTGACTATGTCCATTGACCTATGGCCCATCAGAACCTCGTACAGGTCTGAATTTACAGCCCCTCATGACCTGACAGTGGATGTTAGCTGACAATGGAGCGAGTGTACTGCATGGGGCCCCGATTCATCAGGGTATTTCACAGACAATGCAGCAAACTAGCGAGAGCAGCACTCAAAACACACTCAGTGACTGATTGCACGTTGCCCTACAAAACACGGGATCGGCCCGGGACTAAATCCTCCACATCACCAAACACGGCCTGCATGTGCGTGTACATTTGTGCACTGTGTGAGTGAAGGGGTGGGTTGGGCTACACGGCCAAACCCACCTCCGCTGACGTTGCGTTCAGCAACGGCACGTCATAGCTCTACCACCACGGCAGCAGCACCGCAACCCTCCCAGCTGTAATTACAAGGGAACCAAACGCACTAGACACATGCAGATCTCTCCCGGCCGCATGCCAGCGCGAATTGACATCTCCACGAACCATAAAGGGGGGGGGGGGGGGTTCCGCAGGGGCGGGGGGGGGGGCGGGGTCAGCAGAGTCCTTCCCCCCCTCCACCCCCCCCCACACGCTTCCAGGAACACAGTCACACAGCTTGCACGCACTCTGCCGTCCATGCGGCACCACAGGCATGCGCTGCCGCTCACTCGCCGGGCGCACACCTCTGCCGCAAACACAAAAACACTCCCGCCTTCCCAGCCATTGCTGCTACCCAGGCTTGCCCCATCTCGGCTGCACCCTCCACCATCTGCAGTCCCACAAGTCGGAGGCCGCCTAGGTTGCGGAGTATGCCTCGGGCATGGAGGAGCCAGTCTCGCCGGCAAGGGCAGCACCCTTGATGTACTCTGACGCCAGCTGCACGCGCTTCACGTTATCCTGCTCCTCGACAAGCTTGTTGCCGTACTCGATGAGTAGCGCCTGTGTCATGTCGGGCTTAGGCAGCGTCACACGCTGGGCCCGCGGCCCTCGCGGCACAAGCTCCTTGTTCAGGTTTTCTATCCCAATCTGCACAGACACACCTCCAGAATTAGCTGCAATCCTGAATGCCGGGGACGCTAATCAGTAAAGCAGCGTTCATGGAGCGCGGCTACATATGAATTTCTGCAGTGCAGGTAGACCTGGGCTCAGCCAATTCCCTTAAGCAGAAGAAGTAATCACGAGATCATTTGTCCCTATCTGCTTTCTCATCACTGCCCAGATCAATATCGCTCAAACATTCCGAGCCAAGCAACATAACACGCCCGTTTCGTTGGGCTAGATCCTCCCAATGGGACAACACACGCGTGCACGGTCCACATGGCCAGTGCTGTGACCTTCAAGCGCGCGGTGCCATGTGCTGAAAAGGCGACCGTTTTTCACCAAGGAAGTCCACATTTTCACCCAGTACGCCCCCGGGCGGGTGATCCTTCACGGGCCTTCAGCAGCAAACTTTATACACACACACACACAGGCGGAGATGCACGCTGGGTTACCAAGCGCCGCGGTGCGGAGAGCGACAGCAGACGGCAACCAAAGCTATGCGGCAGCGGGAGAGCGCGAGCGCGCGGGGCGGGGGACACCTGGGTGGTGAAGCCCCGGACAAGGTCATCGTAGATGCGGGAACGCAGCGCCCCGAAAAAGTCGATCGACTGGCCGGGGAACGTGTCCACGAGCTCCTCGACCTCGCGGTCGCTGAGGTTGTCCTCCTTGAAGATGCCCTTGCACACACCGATGCGGTCGACACGCGTCGGGTTCCAGTAGTACTTCTCCATGCGGCCGTCGCGGATGAGCGGCGCGTACAGTGTGCTGAAGTCATTGCCTGCACCCACGTGAATTTCCTCACTGCGACGTTCCACCGCTGTTACTCACCTCGCCGCCGTTCCGATGCATTCTCAAGCCACTCGAGCAGGCCTGGTGTTGGCGCAGCATGCATAGAATCAGGGTGAGCCCTTCCGGCATCTACATGCCACGTCTGATGGACTGGTGGCATGTGCCACAAAGGTGCGGGTGCGGGCTGCCGCCCGCCAGCCCGTCTGTCCCGTGGGGCCGTCGCCGACCACACTTCGTCAGGCTGCGGCAATGCAAATATTGTGCGTCACACATTGTGGCACACGCTCTTTGCAGGCTGCTATCTCACCCCCCTGCCCAAGCAGAGGGACGGCAAACTGCCCGGCAGCACAAGCCCCCGGCAGACACTTGCCACCAACAGGGCGGAAGCTACTCACACAGACACAAGACAGAGCCACACACCCAGTTGCACTGGAGGGGGGGTCTGCATCAACGTCACATCATACCGGAGCTACTGTGCTCCAAGAACATGGCGACCAAACACACAATGTGCCGTTCACAACAGGCGACGACCCCGGACACGGACATGATAGAACTAGATTCAGGGGAGGAGACGGCACGGGGGCGCACCGGTGCAGATGATGGGGACGCGGGGGCACTCGTCGGCGCTGTAGACACCGGGGAGCTGCACGTTGGTCGGGTTGTCCGCGATGTTCATGAGCGTCGCGTTGACCATCTGGTTGTTCACGGTGTACTGCGTGCTCTGCCCGAAGCGGCCGGCGCCGGCGTCGAGGTCGTTGATGAACACGGCCGACATCTTGTTCTTCTTGATGAGCTCGCCTGAACACATGCATGGCTTCGTGTGCCGGGTCCAAAGACACACAGGCCCGCGCCGACATCGCGCTCCTGCATCGTCAGGCGGGCGGGCGCTGCGCGGCTGCCGTGAAGGGGCACGGTGCGTGGCGTGAGACGACGGTGTGGGCGTCCCTGCGGCGGCGTGTGCATGCGCGTGCCTCTGTTTGTATACACATGTAGTGTTACGTGCAGGCAGGGGACCGGTCCTGTGGCCGCCGCTCGGGGTAAGGTGCGGCAGGCACATGGTGCTGGTTCACAGGAGAAGGCTGGACTCACTCAGGCAAACGGCGACCTGTGGGCCGCCACAGCATCACACGCGGGCTCCCCTGCGTGCCAGTGCGGCAGCCGTGTGTGGGTGTTTTGGGCACATGGTTGGGTAAAGCAGGCCCAGGGTTACGGGGTTGGCAAACGCAGGCGGCAATTACATACGGCCACGGGTCAACATGGACATGATGTGCCGTGCAGAGTGCCTGGTCACGGCAGCAGAGCAGCACCGGGGATGCCTGTGGGAACTGGAGCACTGCAGCAGCAGAGCAGGTGACTGGCCATTCCCAGGCGAGCGGTTGAGAGATACGTGCGGAAAGCTGTGAGATGACTGAGATTTCAAGCCGGTCTTTGGGGATCGTTGGGATGAGGGAGCTCACCTGCCTCGCGGTATCGTTGACGAACAAGCTTTGCTGGCTCACCAGCGTTTCCAGCCTCTAGCTCACCAGCCGACATGATGATTGGTTCAACATCCATGGCTTTAAATGACAGGGTTACCTGGAAGGTCTTGCCTTGACCCTTGCCACCCCATACACCCAGGATAAGGGGCACTTTGATCTTGTTCAGAGACTTGTGCAGGTAGTTTTTCGAGCAATGAACAGCCAGCTGCAGCAAGAAAGCCATGTTGATATCACCCATGAGTCGATCGGTGCCTCTCATACCTGTTGACTGTGCATGATCATGTCTGGCACGTGCAGCTGCCTGGCACTTAACCTCGATGATGTATCCACCCGAACACACCTTGTCAATGAACTTTGGCGAGATGTAAAATCCATCAACGATGTTGTTGATGGACAACACGCGTGAGTTATCGGCCGCAAGTTCGTCGTACATTTGCTGCGCCCTGGCGGTGAGGCCGGCCTTGCAAGCAACTGGTCGACGTGCGGCCACTGGTGCCTGCAGAAACGGTCACACATCTGATTGTTCAGCTGGGTTAATGGCGTTGCCTTTGGTGCCCAGTCAGGCAAAAACAGTTCCCGCGCCCGCCTAAGCCTCGCTGCAGTACTGCCGCTGCCCGCAGTAGTCAAAGAGAGCTGATGGGGCGCCAACGACACGGTCTGTAAAACAACTCTCCACACGCTACAAGAGGCACAGCATGGCTTACTGCCTGCAGCCTGCACGCAACCTGCGCTATCGCGCACGTGACCCGAAAAAATTCCTGCACGAGCGACAGTCCACACAGACACATCCGACTCTAAAAAAATCAGGAGTCACGATACTTTGGAGGCAGATGCATTTCTTGGAGCGGCAGTGAGCAACAGCACCGTGCAAGCCTCGGCACGTACATGGCGGACATGCCTTCCCACGAGAAACGACCTATACGTAAAATTCACAACAAACCACGATTATGTATATGCAAGGGATAACTGCAGCCTGCAGGGAAATCTATGCGTACGGCTGGTATCATTAACATTGAAGTGTGCTGCAACGACCGCCTCACTCACGCTGCAAGCGCCTGACAAAAGCACGTATGCAACTTTGCCACAAAAGGTCCTAAATACAAAATTGAAGAGGTACTAGGGTTGGAAAGATGCCTGAATGACCCACAGTAATTCAGTCAACCTGCGTGTTGCCGTTTTACTCGAGTCGGAGTAGCAGATGTGATGCGTACCGGCATACGCACACGAACTGTGCTCTGCATGATTGTCAAATTTGTTGACGGAATGAACGCCGCAACCTTTGGGGATGGCACCAGAATGATTCGGCCGTGGTTCGAGCGCAAACGGACTGGCTGTACAGAGTTGGATACGATCACCCAATGACAAGATATGGCTGATCAACGTACCATAGCCCACATATGAGTGCCTGCTGTTGGTCGGCATTGTTCCCAACTGCTCAAAATGCGTTGCAAGCGCTTGGCGTGTACAGCCACGTGCTCGTCAGCGTGTAGTGGCTATAAGTGCAGCCCCGTCGCGTTGAGCCCCGGGCGCAAAGGCACAAAGCTCAGGTGTCAACTGCACACGCCTGATGCGCACAAGGTGCCGCCACCATCGAGGGTCATTGACTATTTGTGCGCGGTGACACGTTCAAGCGTACGTACACAAGTCGTCGCGGTGCCGGGATTTCGCAGCGCTCGAGGCAGCCATTAGTGTAGACGACCTTGATCCACTGTTGAAATCTACTGTGTAGCCTGTTGAGTCATATTTGTGTTCGGTAGTAGGTGATTGCGATATGCTTGGCCAGCGCCTGTCAACCTGGTCTGCCCCTGGATCTCGGCACCTGTCTAAGCCACGTTGGACAATAGCAGCGCCCACAGCACAGCGAAATGTGATCAGCCACGCATCTGAGCCTCAACAGTCTAGCAAGGATAATGCGGACGGGGATGATTTTCCCGGGCTAACAGAGGAAGAGGATTGGGTTGTGCAAGGAACCAACATGGGCAGCCTCTCATTGAACACAGAACTAGGGAAGGCGGTGGATGGTGCATGTGACGAGCTGGAGCACTTGGCTGGAATGGAGACAGAGCTTCTGCAGGAGGCTGATGACATTCTCAAGCGGTTCGGATTCAAGTCACCAATTCTGAAGACGCCAGAGACGAAGGCCAGTGACCAGGAGACAGAGCAGCAGTGAGACAGAGCAGTGGTGACATCTACACAGCAGCACATGCGATTGAATTTCTATTTATCTGATGTTGACGTCTTGTGGCCTTGCCGCAGTCGATTCATTAATCATTACCCGCGGCGGAATTGTACATAGGTGATTGGACTGGTCAACAGTGTAACACTTTACAACCCAGGCACAGAAGCCACAACAGAAACTTTGTTCATCACTTGCATATTCCGCACTTTCTTGGTTACCGTGAGGTATCACAGGTGCTGCGTTACACGAAGACGGCTTTGTTGTGGTTGAAATCGGATATCACCGTGTGTTTCATCAATCGATTGCACACCCCTTCAAGGTCGTGTTTTATAATGGATGTTCATGGCTGGAATCCATCGAGGTGCCCGAGACAGCAACAGATCCAGTGCCGCGGGCAAGGCTCGCCCGTTCTCCAGCTGTACTGTGTGCGACGGGGTACACCAATATATCATATCAGACTTCCCTCGCCCCCCCCCAACAGCGTAAAAAAGATGCAAGGATGTTTCATGACTGTTGTTTTGCGATTGCGGGATTTCTTGCTTACGGCTGGGCCGGGGGGGCAATCTGTGCACTACCATATGTGCACTACAGCTCACCGTCACCCATCACACCGGCGATCTGTTCTGCAGAGATACCCTGGTCCTCCATCTCTTGCTGGTACTCACCCATTTGCGCCATCGCTGCTTCGCGATCAATCAACTGCAAGGGAACCATCGAGCTGTCGTTGGTGGCAGAACATCGGATCTATCCGCTGGAAACAGCTCAGCAAGTGAGGTTATGCACCAAGACACCAGATCAAATACATGCAAGATGTCATACATTGCCACTCATCCCGTTGTCCTGCATCATGGACATCATCCGTTGCATCTCAAGTTTCTCTGGGTCCACCTCCTCAAAATCCTCACCAGCTACACGAGGTCTGGTGAAATGAGGAGGCTTCTTAGCACATGCAGACGACAGGTCATGGCAAAGCTCTTGCTCCAGTTTAGCGCGTCCTGGACTCCTGAGCAGGATTTCGGCGAGGTCTGTGTCATGGTCGCCTACGATGGTCTCACACATTCGCACCATCGTATGGCACTCACGTCTACATGTACCTGGCTGCATCAGAAAGTAAACTACGTCAGCATGCAATATGAGCTATCCGTTCAGGCGTTGGAACATACACGAGTCAAACTTTGGGAGCATGTTGCAGCACCGGCATGCTGACACCAGGTACCAGCAGGTTGTTCGCACCTTGGACATTTCCTTAATCACGAGCGCATCGTCCTTTTCTTGAACGTCAAGCTTTAAGAGCCATTCTCCTTCCTTCTTATCAGCATTGCAGGCTGCTTCCAGGTGCTCTAGGATGTCGTTTTCAGAGATTTTCCTCCAAGAAGGGGCATCTCTCCGCAGGTCCCCTATGCCCCTGTGCAGATTCTTTGCCGCGATTTCACAAAATTGACACTTTATGTACTTTATGTCCTCTTTTATTGCCGGCACGATTTCTTTTTTGCGCCCGAAACCTTGTGCATTCGTGATTTGCACGACGCATACCAAGGCGAACAACACGAGCACGATCATCGCGAATTCTTCTCCATGTAGCGTCTGACGAAACCAAATGTTTCTTGGTCCCTCACAGTATTCGGCCTTTACTTGTGTTGATGGTTTACAGACGGTAGTCAAAGCATGTATCACACTGGCCACGACATGCATTGACTCCGCGTGATACACAGCTATGGCGCGCTT
Source organism: Ulva armoricana (assembly GCA_032360965.1). Lineage (NCBI taxonomy): Eukaryota > Viridiplantae > Chlorophyta > Ulvophyceae > Ulvales > Ulvaceae > Ulva > Ulva armoricana. Next base: position 2,886,075 of record JAUMHO010000006.1, read on the forward strand.
CTTAGTCGAGGCTTTTCGAGACCGACCCGTCTATAACTAAGTTGCCGTCGATTCATCCATGGGTGACCTGAGCTGGACGAGAAGGGCCTGCGAGAGCGTAGACAAATGCTGAATGACTTGTCTCTTCAACAACATATTGGTTGCACGTTTTCTTCTGACCCAAGTTGCCCCCAATTTACGTTTCAATACCAGCTGGGACAGAAACATCTCTTGCAAAGGATGCTGAGATCATAGATCTTCCACTTGGAAAGACCACACGCACCTGTTCGAGGCTGCAGAAGCTCGGATATGGCCAACAAGGACGTCTTGCAAAATTTAAAGAACCTTATATTTACCGGTACCTACCAAGATGCTCTTGCGATATGCAAGGATGAACTGGTGGACAATCCCGGCACCTTCGAATACAACCTGTGCGTGACTCGAACTCAGTTACCAATTGAACAATAAGATCAGCTGATAACATATTTAAAATCCGTCTCATAATGATGGCCATGCAGGTTTGCGGGGAAATGCGCTTGCGAGCTCAAACACTATGAAGAGGTACGCTAGCGGACCAGGCTCGTCAGCCGAAGCCATACTGTATTTTTTCACACTCCCAAATCGTGCTCAGGTGTCATGGATAACCTTCGACCGTGCGTTAGCAAGAATGGCCTGCATGGATGTGGGGTGAGTCCGCCTGGCGTAGACGGTACTTGCGTTGGACATAGTGCGTGCTGCCACACCGTAAGCCGTGATCTCGCCCCCAGCTAGTATATAGTCAGACACTTTACCAATTGTGTAATCTTGATACGTTTTCGCTGCTTCGGTTTCGTTCCGAGAAACGCTTGGCCGTTGATGCAGAGCGAAAGGTACTACAAGAGCGCGCATGCGGCAAGGAAGACAGCGCTGCAACCATTCCATGGGCTCGTACAACTATACCGACGAACCGGAGTGTATGACCAACAGGCAAACGCCTTGCGGCACATCTTGTCGCACTCTAGTGCAGATGAATCCAGTGTGAACAACACTAGAGTTGAGCTAGCCACCGCCCTACTCAACAGCCACCAGGCTGAAGAAGCATGGCAGGTCATAGTTGCCATTGAGGATGGACTGCAGATTGCAATTGGGGTTGACGAAGTCATTGAGCTTCCCCTTGATGTAGCCGTCCTCAAGGCTGACTGCCAGATGAAGCTTGATGAGACAGAATACAACTCTAGACTCCGTGTGTCACTGGCAGAGGCACACCAAGGTGCAAACAGGATAGAGAACACTGAAGACGACGACGTGCTAGCTCAGAGGGTTGCTGCAACATGGGTGTGCCCCATGGACTCCTACAGCTCCCATTCCACATGAGCACTGTCTGCGCGCCTATACACCACTCCAGCCATGATATGCCACCGAAACAGCAACATGCAGACCTCTAACCATGCTTCCTCCATGACAATTTCTACCCCTCGCAACAGCATGGCAGCATTGTGCTTCCCAGCCCTGCCTGCCGTATCCCCGCCCTGTTCTTCTCCGCTCTCTTTGTCTCTCGCTTCTATTCAATCGGCATGCGTCACACGCGCGACCACCTCAAGGCAAGCTGCCGCCTGTGAGTTCCCTGCCGATAGCTCACAAGCTTCTCATCTTGCACTCCCAATCGCGAGAATCACACCATAGAGTCCTGCCGCAATAGAGGGTCCTCCCGGACACGTGCACTGAACCCACACACAAAACCTCACAAAATGAACCGTTTCCAGGCGGAAGAGTTGCTCGCAAGGCCCAACGATGCCATCCAGAGCCTTGCAGCTCACGCCGGAGCGCACCCCCAGTTCACCAAGTACCACCTAGAGATGCTCAAGCGAAGCATGGCTATGATCCTCGGCGCCCCGGCCGGCTCCGCAGAGCGGCACGAGCGGCGCGCCACCGCGCTACGCATGTGCGTCGACATCGTCGAGCGCGGCGGCTGCGTCAGCACGGAGCCGTACGAGCTCGCGCTGCGGCTGCTCGAGGTCGAAGAGGAGGTCGCCGCGCACACCGCGGCCGGGGCGCACTCGACCACCGGCGAGATGGCCGATGCCCGCACCATCGCCACTCGGCTGCCCTCCAACGGTGCGCTGCCGCCTGATAGGCGGGTTGTCTGTGTTGCTCGCTATGTGCGCAATCGGCAGGCATTATCGCCGCTAGTGCCTGGCCCGGCTGCGCTGCTGGCCATCGGCGGGGTCTCCTCTGAAACAAACCCGGGGTGTATGCACCGGCGTCGTGGTCTGGTTTGTGACTCTGGCCGGCGTGCCGCACCTGCACATAAGTGGATGAAGGTCGACCCTATTTCGTACGGCCTGCTTCAACAGCGCTCAGGCTGGCTCATCCGGGAGCTCAGCGTCCGCTGGAATTGGAGAAGAACACGCGTGTACACTGCCCGGTGTCTGAAATCTCATGATCGCTTTGTGGGGCAAACCCCTGAACGGTATTCTTGAGAAAGGCTGGATGGTGAGATTGATCAGCGGCACTGGCGTCACATGTGCGTCAGCCGTGCCATTATCATGTCCAGTGGGAATCGCCCACTGACCTGACCCGCGCAGCACTGCGTAGTATCTCACAGCGGCGGGCAAGCCTCCAGGGACCAGATCAGGCACATGCTGTGAACTTCCCTCATGCTCCTTGTCCCATGGCAGCGTGCGCTCAGTGTTTGATACCTGAGCTGAGATTCCACAGGCTCCAGGGCCGAGTGCCAGCAACAGTGCCCAAGAAAGACACCTTCACGGCTGCCCAGCCTTGTGCATGCACCTGCACGCATTCATACGGAGAGCCGTGCTTGTTGTGACCGTACCGGCACCTGTCTGCATCACAGCACATTCTTTCAGCAGTCGACCCCGCATCTCCATGCATGCAGCGATGTACCTCCCCTCGTTGCCATCCCTGGAGACCTTCGCAGCGGCCACAGAGCACCCCGCACCGGGTGCTGCGCTCACAACCCCCTCCGGCGCCCTCGCAAACGCGCCGCATGGGACAGCTTCCGCCTCCGGCGCTCCTGGGTCCCCAGGCCCAATCTCCGGCACACGTGCCTCCGCTGCAACCGCCCCGGCAGCCCCGGGCCACTCCCCGGCACCCGCAGGGTCCAACCTGGACCGGCTCCTCGCAGGCATGCCGCTTGTGTCTGCCGGCGCGGCGGCGGACGACGCAGGGAGTTTGGCGAGCGGCGTGCCGCCGTCGCCAATGCGGCGCGGCCGGGTCACGGCCCATGCGGCGACCTTCGGCCCGACTGACCTTGCGAGCATGGGCTCGCTGTCCTCGACACCGCGCCACCCTGCCGCCGGTGGCGGCGGCGGCGGCGGGGCGGGGCTGCTGGCACAGGCACTGCAGGGGCATGGCCGCGAGGGCAACCCGGCCCGGATGCCGGTGGCCGGCGACAGCAGCAGCGGCGACGCTGGTGGGGCTGATGGAGACGATGGCTCCCTCGCGGCGCGGACGGCGGGGCTGTCCATCGGCGGCACATCCGCAAGCGCAGCAGGCAGGGGCCTGGTGTGCAACCCTCCTCCTGATGTCGTTGGATGAGCATCCACTAATGCGCTGTGGCAGACGGCGACCCGATCGGCACGGGCGCCGGCGGCCTGTGTTCTGGTACATTTCATGTCGAATGTGCCTGCCGCCCGCATGGAGCTCTGTGTCTTCACAAGCGAGGGTAAGAGCATGCATGCGGATGAGGCTGTTCACAGACTGAGAGTGCATGTGGATCTGGGCACACCCCTCTGACCTTGTTTGGCCACCGAAAGTAACAGCTGCAAGCGCACACGAAGTACCTCATGCATATGCAATTGTCCAGTGCACGGCAACACCGTAGACCCGTTGCTCCTGCCATACATCCCACAGGTAGGCAATGCCAACAAGGCAAAAGTGGAGAAACAAAGCAGGACTGAAGAACATCAGATCGTGCACTAAAACCGCGACAGCTGCCAGTGTGTGTTGGCTGATCACCGCCCGTCCGGGCATGCGTGCACCCCCCACGCAGTCCAGCCATCGCGTCAACTGGTCATAGAGCCATGAGCGCGCCGGCATCACACTGCGGCGGTGCAGGTCCGGTATGCATCCCGCACCCGCGATGAGTACGGCGACCAGGAGGTCATCCCTGTCGTCGGCTCGTACGAACTGCGCTCGCTCTCCCGCTCCTACACCGGCACCGTGACGGCTGCCGCCGCCGCCAGCCTGCACCCGGCACACCGCTCCGGCCCAGACCACCACCCCCCCGGCTCCAGCATCAACGCCGTGTACCCGGACCTCGTGGCCGCGGATGCCCTGGCGCATGGCTCGCTCCCCGGCCGCACGCGTGGCACCGGCAGCGTGTCCCGCGGCTTGGGGGCCATGCCTCGGCGAGCGTCGTTCGGCTCGTCGGATGCGTTTGGCGGAGGCGTCTCCGCCATGAGCATCGCCGGCTCAGACGATGATACCCACAGCCAGGCGCGCATGGCGCTGCCGCCACTCGCCTCGCTCCCCCGCATCTCCCGAGACGGCACGCTGTTCCTCCCTGCAGCAATGAATGCATGTCGTTACAGCACGTGTGACCAACGCCACACGTCCTGGAGCTCCTGGAGCGTTCTTTCGCAAGGGAACTGCCCGACTCCGCTGTCTTTCACGGCTGCCAGAGCGCTCATGGAGGACAACCACATTGTCAAGGCCATGCTGGCGTCACGAGAACGACTGGCGTTTGAATGCATCCATGCGCGTGCCGACAGACCGGCACAAACTGAGTCAGCCCGTGCGCCATGCATGCCTCGCATGCGTGCCGGTTCCTTGAGCCCCAGCCTGGCCCACACCAGGCAGCTCTCCCACGCCACGTAGGTGTCGTTCCCCGCTGGTCACGCTGATCGGGTTGCCCGCGCTGCAGAGTCGCACAACGCCACGCCGTCGACGCCGTACGGCAGCGTGGCCGCGGCCGTCCCCTCGGGCACCCCGTCTGCCTCCGCCGCGCACTTCCACGGCGCCCTGCGCAGCCCGTCGGCGTCCGCGGTGTTCTCGCGGGCCCCCTCGATGATCTCCCGCATGTCCGGCAGCGTCATCGGCAGTCACTTTGCCCCGACGCGGTGCGTGCCGGGCGCCGACGAGGACGCGGTGCCGATCGGGCAGCTCGGAATGCTGGAGGATATGGAGCGGTTCGCGGCCCGGCTTGTGCACCTCGCGCCAAACAACCCAGCCGGGCAGGTGTGACCCCCGCTACCGGCTCGATCAGTGTTCGGCGGGCCAGCGTTCTCAGCCCCGCATCAAACCCAACAAATGCAACCTGTCCCAGTCACAATGCTGCGGTCCTCGGTGCCGGTCCGGATTGCACATCTCGATAGTTCTCTTGTATCCGCTTCAGGTGCACGGACAGTGGCGTGCACCACATCTGCAGGTACCGCGCCGGTGGCCTCCTGCTGGGTGTCTTGGTTGCAGCGCCTGATACCTTGCTGGGCTCGAACATACATTGGCATGAGGCACGCCTGTGCAATCGACATACGGGTGCCTCTCAGCGTTGCCACCTGCGGCATGCCTTAGCACTGCCAGTTTCCAGTTCAGTTACAGACCCTTACATGGAAGTTTGGCCGACGAAACCACATGCACGAGATGCACGCAAGGAGCATCACGGTTCCAGGGGTGGCTGTGGTGCGCTGTGGGCTGGTGCAGCTCCCGGTACCGCCGAACCGCAGCGGCGGCTGCCCTGGACGTGCTGGTGGAGGTGAGCGCATCATGGCTGACAACCGGTGTACAGGACGGCCAGGTGCAGCACATTTGCCAGGGTATCGTGTACCACCATATGGCATCGTATGATCTTCTGTGGCGCATCTGGGTCATCTTGGCCACCTTCTGACAGACGATCGCATGATCTCGGAACGCAGCACCTTGAACACCTGCGCTGCATTTGCACCGGCGGTCGCATGATCTGCAGCTGGATGTGCTGGCATTCAGGTGCATCTGGCGATGGCACTGCTGCGGCGCGCGCCGGAGCTCGAGCAGAGCGCTGCGCAGCTGCAGCGGCCGCGCATCATCCGGATGCTCCGCAGCGGCCTCCGGCGCGGCGTCCCCACGGCCGCCGGCTGGCTATGCCTCGCGGAGCTGTACCGCAAGGACGGCAACCCGAAGGACGCGCTGTCCGCCTCCCGCCAGGTGCTTCCTCTGCCCCACCCCACCACTCCCCACCCGTTCCCACGACCCACCGGCAGACACCCCGGAGCCATGTGGGTGCTGCAGGCCCCCTGACGTGCTGCACAGGGATAGACTCCCGGGACAGAGACACGGGGCCATGGTGAGATGGCTCCACTGCTTGGTTTCGGTACGGACTGCGGCGAGGGCCATGCTGGAAGGGACCTGGGATGCTGCTGCCCCCACGTTGCCCCATGACACACCCTTCCATGCCCCTCAGATCGAGATGCGGTGGTGGGGGAAACCACAAACCCGGGCCGAAACCGCGAGGTGCACGCCGAATCGCGGGTACGAGGCCGCTGTGGCGGAGGGGAGTCAGGGGGCAGGTGATGCGTGAGCGGCATGCATGAGTGACAGGTGGGGCCGTGGCGGGTGCAGGGGCTGCAGTACGTGAACCAGCGGGCGCGCAGCAGCCGGGAGCTGATGACGCAGGCGGGCCTGGCTCTGCGGCTGGAGGCGGCGCAGGCGCTGCTCGCGCTCGGCCGCCACGATGAGGCGGCGGACGCGTTTTCGCTGCTCAAGCAGTGGACGTCCGAGGGCGACATCACGTTCCCCTACATGGCCGGCATCATGCCGGTGTCCATCCGGCAGCAGGCTGCACGTGGCCTCGCGCAGGTGCGGCCCGTGCACCGCGACGGCGCTTGCACCTCCGTGGGGGAGATCCCTGTGGCCACATTTCCTTTGTCCCGGCACTGCACCAATACGAATGTAGTGCCATGCGTGAGATGTCCGCGGCGACAGCGGTGCCGAGTCGGTGCGGCAATTGCTCATACCGGCAAAGCCGTGTCGTCGGAGGGCAATCTGCCGGCCAAAACCGCGGCACTCACCATGGCGTGACTCCCACCGATGGCTGCGCGTGCACACAGCTGTGCCCTCCAAACCCCCTAGCTTCTGGCTTTGCGGCTCGACAGTCAAAGATCAAACCATCTGCTAGTTGTTCACCCCATATCACCTCGTTCTCAGTCGGCATCTCCTCTGAGAAGCCCCGAACCTAGCCCAGGAACCCGTGACACATGCGCCAGACCGAGGGCGCCGTGACATCACGCTGTGAGTTACAGCGTAGATACATGGTTGAGTGTGCCGCGTTTGTGCTGTGCCATTCAGCCCGGGCCGGGGGTGCAGGTGGCCGTTGCACGGGGCGACCGCAACGCTGCAAAGCGGCAGTACGAGCGGCTCCTCGGCAAGGCGCTGCGCGGCCTCGGGCCGTCCGAGCACTGGGCGCATGCAGAGTATGCATGGCTGCTCTTCCAGGATGGGGATGATCAGGGGGCGCTGCACCACTTGCATGCCGCGATCGAGGTCGCTGCGCTCGCAGAGGCCACCACCGACCCCGCTGATGTCGCGGATTACCAATTCAAGCTCGGCCGGGTGCTGTGGGAGAAAGACGGCGGCCCCACACTGTGCGTCTGCTCCTCTGCCATTTATTCACGCAACAACTGAACTGCAGACGCGAGCTGTGACGCTGCGTGCTGCGAGTGTGCTGGGCAGGTGAGCACGCTCTTGCGATCGTTTTTCAGATCGTCGCTGGCCGTGTGCCATACCGCGAATGATGCATTGTCTGGAGCTTGGTGCAGCGAGACTTCCTTGCATGGTGTGGGCATCATGTGCGGTCAATGTGCTGGGGTCACGCCTTTTGCACCTGCTACAATTGCCGTGCCCACTTGGGGGCCAACCCGTCAGCACCAGTCCCGAAAAAATGACAATTTTGGGTTTTGCGAGGGGTGCCTGGTAAACACTGCCGCGAGGGGTGTGTCTTACCGGAGCGCATGAGATTGGTGCAGGGAGGAGCAGGCGGCGGCGTATGACGCGTTTCTGCACGCGGCGTCCCTCGACGGCCCCGCGCAGGCTGGCGCGTTCACGTACCTGGGCCACTACTTCAGGCAGGTGCGTGCGGAGGAGATGAAGGCGCGAAAGTGCTACCGCCGCGCGCTGGAGCTGGACCCCCGGCAGGCCGCCGCCGGCGTCGCGCTGTGCGACCTGCTGCACGAGAGCAACTGCGAGGAGCTCGTGCTCGGCGTGTGCACAGAGATCCTCGAGGCGTGCGACGGCGCGGAGTGGGCGCGGCGGCGGCTCGGGCTGCACCACGTCTGGATGGAGCGCCCCGGCGACGCGATCCGCGAGCTACAGGTGCGCTGCCGTGGCGGGCCGGCTGCATGCATGGGATGCCGCGGTGTGGAGGGGACCGGCGGTCGCCCGCGTGCGGATGTGCATGCGTGTGCTTGAGATGTGCGGCGGTGCAGGCGGCGCTGCGGATGGACGCGGAGGTTGCGGAGACGTGGGAGGCGCTCGGGGCCGCGTATGAGCGCATCGGGCGGCTGACTGCGGCGCTCAAGGCGTACGAGCGCGCTGTGGAGGTTGACGGCACGCGCGTGTTTGCTCTGGCGCAGGTGCGGTCGCCCCCGTAGCCCTCGTCCGCAGACGCCTCGCTGCCAGTGGGTGGTGTGCTGTTTTGTAGCATGCAGTGACTGCTCACGGCGCACCATGTAATCATACTCATACATACCACACCATATCTCGGCATCGGCCTGCAGAACTCAGGGGGTTGAGTGAGGTTTGAGGGTGATGCTTGAGCAGGTTGCGGCGATATCATCCGTCATGGGGGACACCGAGGGGGCTCTGTCCATGATCAAACGAGCTCTGGAGCTTGAGCCCAACAACCCGGCGGTGCTGCTGTGCGAGACGCAGACCCGGTGCCAGCTGGCAGCTGTGTACTCTTCCCTCGGCGCCGCGGCGCTCGCCGCAGAGAGCCTGCGGGGCGGCGCGGCTGCTGCTACGCGCGCGGTGCGCGCAAACGGCACGCTGGAGGCGACGTGGAAGTCGCTCGGCGACTGCCGCATCCGGCAGGCGCGGCTGCCGGCGGCGAGTCAGCCGCCGGTGGCAGCAGTGCTCGCCGGTGCGCTGGAGGACGCGCCGGAGGGCGCGGCGGGCTCGCTGCTTGCGGTGCACCGCGGCCGTGCGGCCGCTGCGCGCGGCGCGCAGCGCGCGTACGCGGCAGCTGTGCACCTCAACCCCCTGCGGCCAGCGTCATGGAGCGACCTAGCGCTGACGCAGCACCAGATCGCAGCGCTCGGCGCGGAGCACCCGGCGGCTCATGACGCCACGGCGGATGCTGCGGCGCGTGCAACCGCGGAGCGGGTGCTGCTGGCCGCGCTGCGCCTCGCCCCGGACGTGGCGGGCCTGTGGAGCGCGTTGGGCAGCGTGCACTCGGCGCCTGAAAAGCGGGAGTATGCGCTGCGCCGTGCGCTGCAGCTGGACCCGGCGGATGCGATGACGTGGCTGAAGCTCGGGCGGCTGTACCACGCACACAACCTGCCTGCAAAAGTGACGGTGCGCATGCCGAGTTGTGTTCGATCCTGTTCTTCACTCGCCTGTCATGCATAGCATATCCATGATGCGTTCGTGCTCCCTTGCGGTGAGTACCACCCTGTGGTTCGCAGCCGCAGAGCACAGCGGGTGATGTCTGTCACTTGGCGCGCAGGAGCGCTGGTTTGAGGGCTTGCGGGCGTGTGTGCACAGTATGTCTGCTGCAGCACCAGCCACAGGTATGGTGAGGTCATGGCGCTAACGCATGGGGACGTGCAGGCGTGTTACGATGCTGCAAGGTCAGCCGATCCGAAACTTGCAGCGGTGTGGGAGGCCATGGCAGCGTTTGAGGCTACGCGCGCCCCTGAAGCCACCATTAACACTGCGGCTGGCGCTGAGACGCACGGGCTCGCCAAACACGCACTGCACTTGGGTGGTGGCGCTGAGGCTGCGCTGACGTTCGCATACGGCGCGCTGCAGAATGAGAATGCACCGAGCAACGGTATCTTGCAGGGGGCCGCGCGGGGGGCTGCTGCCGCGCAGCCGCTCAATGCCGCCGCATACCACACGCTCGCGCTGGCCATGGAGGCGAGCGGCGCTCCGGCCGCGGCTGTCTCAGCACTTCGCGCTGCGCGCTCCCTGCATGCTGCGGCGGCAGCTGTGCCGACGGCGGTGGTGCCGGGAGCACCGCTCGTGGCGGCGACTTGGCGGGGGTTCAGTGTGACCGAGTGCATGTCTCTGGATCTGGCGCGAGTGCTGATCGCGGCCGGGGAGTGGGAGGAGGCTTGTGGGCTGTATGAGGGGCTGGACACGAAGGAACGGCCCGTGTCGAATACGTACGCGCTGCTTGCGTATGCACTGGCAAAGGGCGGCGGCAAGGAGCTGCATGCTGGGCTGCTGCAGCGTGCGATGGACAGTGCGATGTCGGCGGAGGAGGTCGCCGATGTCGCCGCTGCGGCCGTGGCCGCTGCTGCCAGCAGCACAGGCGGCGGCTGCGCCGCCGCGGCCGCGGCCGCGCACTGGGCGGCTCCCCGACTGCAGGAGTGGGGGGACGGTGGAGCGGGTGCGCGCGCGACGGCGCGCGGCGCTGCCACGGCTCGGCTGGGTGTACTGTCGGCCGCTGCGGTCGGTGGATCTGCAGAGGAGTACGCCGCTGCGCGCACTGCGGCGGTGTCCGTCGCATACCGCATGCATGCGCCAGCGGATGAGGACACAGCTGCGGTGGACCGGGTTGTACTCCAGCAGGTGGCTGCGGACATCGAGGTGTGCGCAGCAGTGCATGCGCCGGATGCATGCGCTGCGCGCCGCGCGGTCTGCCGCGCTGTGCACCTCTGCCCGTGGTCGGCCATGCATCGGGACATCGCGGTGTGTGTATCCGCGTCAGACCCCTCCGCCCCCGTCCATGTAGCCCGGCTGGCACCGCGGAATCGAGCGAATCCGAACGTCCAGCAGGACGACGCCCTCGCCACCGCTGCCGTGGATGCTGTGGCAGAGGTGCACCTCAGGCATGCTGGCCTCCCGCCGCTTCGGGGCAGCGCAGGCAGCACCACTGCTGACCTGGCGGACGGCGCACGAGCCGCCAAGGTGGCAATCATGCGGGATCCGCGGCGAGTGCGTGCATATGTCATGCTGGGTGCCGTGCTCTCACAGCGCGCCGTGCTGTGCGAGGGCGACGGGGCAGCGAGCGCCGTACGCGCCTGCACGCATGCCACACGTGTGCTCGCCGGCGCTGAGCAAGAGGACGGCATCGACGGCGGTGACGTGGCGACGCTGCGCGTGCATGCCCTGCTTGCATGCGCGATCGCGGAGAGTGTGAGCCCTGCCGTGGAAGGCGAAGGCCGCGCGACGGGCGGTGCAGGTGATGGCAGTGAAGGGGGGGGCACCGGCGACAGGGAGGTGCGGGGGTCACGACAGGGTGGGCGGGGCCAGGTGGGTGCCGCGCTGGAGGCGGCGCAGCGTGCGCTGCATGAGGCGGAGGCCTGCAGTGTCGGCGCGTCGCTGAAGGCGGGGTGCCTGCGGCAAGTGGCTAGGTGCCAACGGCTGCTGGGGAACAGCGCAGCCGCAGAGGCAGCGCTCCGGCATGGGTCGGACCTGGGAGATGCGGCCAGTGGCATCTTGCTCGTGCGGCTGCTCATTGCAGAGGGCCGGGTCGCCGAAGTTGCGGCTGCGGAGGCTGCTGGGGTCCATGCATGCGTGGAGTGGCTACAGGCGCGTCAGGTTGCAGCGGTGGAGGCCGCATGTGCTGTGGGAGATCTGGAGCGTGCAAAGGAGGCTGCGGCGAGGGTGGATCCAGGGAGCCAAGCGGCTCCCGTGGCAAGCGCGCTTGTGGCTGTTGGGGTGCAGTCGCAATTGCATGTTGATGGTGGGGAGCTGGGGGCTGTCGTGAAGCAGCAGCTGTCCCAGGTGCGCCGGTACGGCCAGCTGGCGCTAGCAGGCTGCGACCGCGCTGACGTGGCGGTGGTGGCGGCGCTGGCGGTGGCCCAGTCGGAGCGGCTGCGCTCAAAGCCGGAGGCACATGCGCAGTGGGTGCGGGTGGCTGCTGATGCGGCAGAGAAGCTGCGGGGTATTGCGGTGGAGGGGGATAGGGGCGGGGGCGGGGCCCCTGCGGAGGTGAGGGTGCGGCTGGCCGGTAATGTTTCCGGATAGACAGGATGCTGCGGTACATACGTACGGCCGGTGGGGTCTGATGGTTTTGGCATGGGGTGAGAATTCCAGCTGGTGCAGTCGCACATGCAAGTATGAATGATGTGCAAAGGTGGTGTCAGACGCGCAGCTGCGTTCCCGGCTGATGCAGATGGTGTGTCCATGTTTGTCTGTTTGACCTGTGCGAAAGCTAGGTGACCGGGGCGTTGTGGCCTTGACCGGAGATCCTCATTCGGCTCTGTGCATCCGCAACGCGTCGAATGCTTGAGCAGCACCGGAAATACAAGGGAAATACATGCGTAGATGAACACACACGAGGCACTGAGGATGCCAGCATTGTGTCTCCTACCCAGGGTACCCTTGCATCAGTGGTCATCTTATAGCGTGATAAGAGTGTGTTCATGCGAATGTAGCAGAATTGCATTCATGCCCAGAGGCTGAAGGGGAGTTTTTTGCACACAGTGACGTTTTATGCTAATACGCTTTGTCTGCATTTTGGTTAGGCCCAAAGAAACCTCACAAAAAGAAAACAAAAAATCGGGCATCACGCCAAACCCAGACGGGCATCGGCCACAGTACCCCTACTGGTAGGGGCGGACAGGTGCAAGACGGGCGCAGGAGGGGGCACAACCACAGGGGCAGCAACAAGCGGGT
>JAUMHO010000006.1:2898909-2934927 GCA_032360965.1 Ulva armoricana
AGCCTGTGCTGCTGTTGTCTGATTCCATGACTTGGTCCACTCTGTGGGTTTGCCCTTGTACTCTTTTGTAACTACCCTTCGAGACCTGTACACTGTACGCTGTTGCATGATGCACATGTTCCCGCGCCCCTCCTCGATGTACTTGTCCGGCCCTACCGGTAGGGGTACTGTGGCCGATGCTCGCTTGGGTTTGGCCTTACGCCCGGTTTTCCCCCCTTTTGTTTTTTTTTGTAAGAGTATGTACACGTCGGCTTCATCATGTCCGCTGCACCAAGCCTCTGTTTCACGACTGCATGGCATACTATGGTGCTGGTCACAAGCTGCCGCACGAGTGCTTGTCTGTAGTGCACATGTTGATGTCGTAGTCGCTCACCAAGGCCTGAACAGGCATCGCCGGGCTGCAGAATGGCACATGACATAGCGGCTACCATCATGACCCCACTGTCACCCCCGGCCCGCCACTGCCTCCTCGCACATTGTCATGACTCGGGTACCTGTCCGCCCCTACCAGTAGGGGTGCTGTGGCCGATGCCCGTTTGGGTTTGGCGTGATGCCCGATTTTTTTTTTAACCTCTCTGGCTAAAGGCATTCGGTTTTCTGGTGCCTGCTCGAGTTGGGTGTTGTGCTCAGCGTCTCCGTATGGTATGATGTTTGCTCATCAATGACTTCAGCGGTCGTTGGATTGGGTGCTATGGTTGTGCTGTGCCCCAGGCCTGGCCTGACACCAGTTCTGCTGGCCGTGCTGCCCCCAATGCTTGTTCAGAGGATGGTACTGTCAGACATCATCACAGTGCACCGACCTTGTACAATCCAGCTGCGCGACGATGGTGTGTAAATGTCGAGGCAGGCAGCACACGCACAGCCGCCTCCACTGTATACAAACTTGAACCGCAAATTTGTCAGAATCATCATCGACTTCATCACACGGCCACTGAACACAGTTCGCAGCTGTACCGCAAACATATCCACTCACGCATGGCCATCAGGTCGCAACTGTGGTCAGTCACATTAGCAGCATGTGGAGTACTCTGCCTGCTGTGTGGGGGAGATGAACAGTACGAGGGGTACTCAGACACATGCCGCACGGATGATGTATCAAGCAAGAGTGCAGTGTCCGTTTACCAGGTGCACCGGGCTGGACGCGGTCAGCTTGTCTGCTCAGCGCAGGTCCTGATGTAGTACTGGAGGAAGCACTGAATTCCCGCAACATACACACGGCTCATTCAGGACCGCCGGTTCTCACGTAAGGGCCAAATATCATTTACTACTGACCTGGATCTCACACCCAACACAGAGATACCATACTGCAGCTGCTATATCCAACAGTTGATCAACGATTGCATCCTCTTCCTCCTTGATACAGGTGCCACAAAACACAAAGCCACACTAGTTGAGGGATGAACCACAGTGAGTACCACTGCCCCCATTAGTCCAACTCATCCAGCATGGGCAGGTCCAGCGCCATCTCCAGTTTCACACCCAGCACCGGCTTGGTCTCCAGACCGTGCGCAACGCCTGCCTCCGAACCGTAGCTTCCCTTGCCGATGTCCAACTTTTGGTACCCGTCCTCGCCACGGCTCCGCTGCCCTCCGGCCAGGGCCCCGGCAATGCCCGAGCCACCGCCGGTGCCCACGCCTCCTGCCACCCGTTCATCCACACACGGAACTGCAGCCTCCAGTGCCACGGCCGTCCCTGTTCCACCCCCTGCCGCATCCCCCGCAGCAGCAGGCCAGTGCACATGCACCTCGCCAGCACGCGCACCTGCGTCGGCAGCCGCGCAGCCAGCACCCTCGCTCTCTACCGCACAGTCCTCTCGCACCGACGGCTGCTCACGTCCAACGTCTCCATCTGCGGCGTCTCCCTCGTGCTGCATGCAGTCCGCATCCACCCCCGGCGTGTGTTCACTGCCCGACGCCGCCGCGTTGCTGTCGTCGCCGTCTGCGTGAACTGGGTCGCCGTCTGCGTGAACTGGGTCGCCGTCTGCGTGAACTGGGTCGCCGTCGACTCCAGTGAGGCTCGCATCCATGCTGGCGTTGGCGACGCTCCACGCCGCCGCCAGGGCCTTCAGGTCCATGCCGTCGGCAGAGGTGCTTCCCAGCGGAGCCTCCTGCACAGCCTGCATCGCTGCCGCTCCATCCACCGCCCGAGCCGAAGCGCTCGTTGCAGAGTTTGAGGCCGGCGCATCTGCACAACGCTCGACTCATGCCCAACCTGACCCACGCAGCTGGTCGGCCACACTGCGGAGTAGCGTGCCACACAGCTTGATCAAACAATCAGCCAAACAACAGCCTCCGCCGCAACGCTCACGGCAACCCGTCAACATGTCGCTCCCCTACCTACGTTCCGCACGCACAAACGGCACGACGAAACAGGACAATGGCACGCT
Source organism: Ulva armoricana (assembly GCA_032360965.1). Lineage (NCBI taxonomy): Eukaryota > Viridiplantae > Chlorophyta > Ulvophyceae > Ulvales > Ulvaceae > Ulva > Ulva armoricana. The sequence goes on from JAUMHO010000006.1 coordinate 2,901,296, forward strand.
CTCGCCCTGGCTGCGAGCAGCTGCATCCTTCCCCCCGTGCGCCTTGCCTCCGGCGTCCCGCTGTTGTGGAGATCGGCACCTGAACCGGCGGAGCCAGGACTCGGGTCGCCCGGCGGCAGCCCTTCCCGCGCAGCATCGCCACTGGAGCCAAGTTTGGCGTTGGCATCGCGCGGGCTCACCGCAGCAGAAGCCGCATGCTCCACATGTTTCTCAGGTGCCCACGTCACGGGCGGCACCGGCTCGAGGTCGATGCCATCAGCAACGGGGGACGCAGCAGTGCCATCCGGATCAGGAGACTGCGCGCTGCTTGCCACCACTGTGCCGCTCACCGCATGCTCCTGAACAGCGCGACTGCCAGGCGGTCCCCCGACACTGTCAGCCACGCATGCATGGCCCTGTGGCACAGCTGACGACTCCACCTCCGCGCCGACCATGCCTGCCGCTGTCACAGCGCCTACTTCGCCACCCACCATGCTCGTGTCTGCTACAGCCTGTGAATAGCATGCCTCGTCGCTGCAACCATCAGACGCTGGTTCGCTGCTGAGTTCCTGTATCAAGCGACCAGCGACGCCATCGCCCCCTGCACCACCATCCGGGGCAAAGACAGAGTCTGCATCGCGCGACTCGCCGGCCTCGGGGGCGGCTTCGGACGGCTGATGGCCCTCCGCTGGGCTCGACGTGTGGATGCCGGGCGTCCCGGCAGCGCCAAGCCGCGGGCCGCTTACCGGCAGCGTTAGTGTCAGCACGGAGGAGTCTCGATCAAACGCCGCACGGCCGTCGTTCGTGACGCAGAATGGCAGCGGCAGCTCGAGCAGGTACCTCCCGGGTACGGCGACCGTGACTCGGGCGGCGGTGACTTCGAGATCCACCCGTGAAGCTGCCACGATGCCCTGCAGTGTGATGCGTAGAACGAGCGCAGCCGGTACGCCTCTGCATGGCCGCCCGGCTGGGTCCCCCCATGCTTCTGTCAAGTCCCGGTTGCCCTGATGCACGAGAGAGTAGGGCGGCGTGACCTCACCGGAAGCATGCTGGAAGCCAGGGTCTCGAGGTGCCTTGGGTGGTGCCGGGGCTGAGCTGGCAAACCGGGGAGCAAACAGCGAACCTTTGGCAGCGTTTGATGGCAGGCAGTTCTCATCAGGCGCAGGGCTGGCTGCTGGCGAAGGCTGGGGCAGGAGTGAGGTGACAGATGAGGGCGGTTTAGACTGTGGCTTGACACTGCCGGCCGTGGCGGCGGTGCCTTCTCCACGGATGGCCTGCAGCTTCAGGGGTTCAATGCGGCACGAAAACATGTTGCAGACTGGTGTGGAGATTGAGGTGGGCAGAATTGAGGTGGGCAGCAGGACCCCATTGATGAACCAGTGCTCGTATGATGCAGTGGCTACAAGCCTGGATGATGCATTGCAGGAGCAGGCCAGAAAGGAGGAAAGCAGTCACACCGTTACAGCAGGCTGCTTCTCATGGCCAAGGCTTGCCTTGAACTTGAGTTTGGGCCGCGAGAACTTCCGGTCGAGCTTGACAGTGCTAGTCTTTTCAATCTGATCAATGGCCGCCTCAACCATGGGCTGAAGCATGTTGTGGTTCTTGTGCATCATTCCAAAAGCCTCCGGATGCATGGTTATGTCGTAAACCCATGACCTGTTACCATTCTTGTCGTGTGCTTCCCGCCTGACACTGGACCCAGCCAAAGGCAGACTGAGGTGATGTCCACGCGAGCCTTTGGTGTCGCATGACTCCAGCAGGTCCGGCTTATCAACCTAGAGACCCAGATGTGTTACTACATGGCATGAAACCCTTCTGGAGGTGGAACTGCACACAAGTGCAAAGCCTAGCCATACCTTGTCAGATGAGCACATGTTGACGAAAACCTTCAAGCCATCGGTTTTATCCGTCGTCTTGAAAACAAATTCGGGCGTGGGAATGATCAGCTGCGTGCCTTTTCCATAGACATTCTCTATTTCTCCCTGCCGCTCGAGCTGCCTCAAGTACATCTCCGTTTCTGCCTTGTTCGCAGGATCGTTGATCTCTTGTGCATACTCTCCAAACATCTTTACAAACTCTGGGTCATTGAAAGCCTTTTCAAAGCTCTTAACTTCATCTCCTGACAGTTTCAGTTCATCCATTGCCGACTTGCTTGTTGGCTGAGAAGAAGCCATCTTGGTCTTCGAGATCGGAGGAGCTTGGTGCACCAATGATTGAAAATGCTGTTACAGTGTGTCAGTGTGGAGGGGAATCCTAGCCTGACTCTGAGATCATGGTCTGTCACAAGCGAAATCGTCAGCAAACTGGCACAGGCATGTCGAGTCAGCTGTACACCCAGTGTGACAGCTAACCATACATGTGGAGGATACGATCGTTTCGGTGGAATAACGTACTGTGGCATCGTAGCTGGTCGTGGTCCCGGTCTCTGACATTTAACGCGGTGGCTCCACGCTACGCCAATTCAACAAAACCCCAGCCACGCCAGGGAACACGGACAACGCAGTTTCTGAGCACAACATGGGACATTAGGGGCACAACATGTTGTATTCGCGTGCATGTGCTGTTGAAGCGTTTCCTTGCCTTGATCGTGGTCTACAGAGTTGACGGCTGCGACGTGTTCACGCAAATCGTTACCCGCACGCAACACCAGCGCCTCAATGTTCCCGAAAGATTTTTAAACTTGAAGCGGGTATCCAGGAACGAAGTGCGGGAGGGAATCACACCAAGCAGGTTTGAGCACACTCCGGGACAAAGGCTGAAAGATGGTGAAGCTCGTCAGGTGCGCAGCAAATGGATGCAGCGAGGTGCATGATTTTGTTGAATTTTGGATAACGGTTGGAACTCAATCCCATGATCAGGCTAGTAGGGATCGTGATGACCAGCTGGACAAGACAGTTTATGAGATTGTTCAGGTTTTTGATGAAGCTTACAAATGAGACGGTCAGTATAGAGTTAAAGAATGGTACAGTGATTATGGGAACCGTAACAGGCGTTGATGTCGCCATGAACACCCATCTGAAGCGAGTCACTCTGATGCCTCGAGGCAGGAATCCTTTGAAGGTTGGAAACCTCAGCGTCAGAGGCAGCACCATCCGATGGTTCATTCTCCCTGACTCTTTGAATTTGGATACGTTGCTAGTTGACATTGATCAACCAAAGCAAAGAGCCAAGAAGCCGGAACGGACAGGACGTGCGCTCCGCCAGCCTTCCTCACTGCTTCGACTTGATAGCATGATAGCAGTATCTTGATTGACCGCGATGTCTAGCACATGCTGTCGTAGTTGCATTAGCAGTCCTTCTAGCACCACACAGCTTCACAATATCTTCTCAACAGCTTCACAACGTGTTCATCATTCAACAACACGAGCTGTCTCATAACCCGCACAGCGACAATGCTGTGAAAGCCACACTGCCCATATGGCCTTCTGCATAATTTTTTCCCGATGGACCCACTTGGTCATGTGAAGGGCTGTATGAGGCTGTTGTTGAGGTCAAGGTGATGCCGTGGGCAGCGTCAGGGCCACGTTACGTTGACATGTTGATGAAAATCTGCAGCAGGCATCCATCAACACAGCATCGTTTTGGTCATTAGTTCATTATTTCTTCTAGAGAGTCTCCATCTTCCTGCCACGATGGCGATCGCACGTGTGCGGAGAATGCATGTTTGTATGTCAACTCCGTGCTTTATGATGGCTTTCTTTTGCAGTTCCCGGCAGAGGACGTGGCCGCGGTCGTGGACGGGGCCGGGGCCGTGGCAGATGAGGTGCTGTGCTGTCATGCAGCAACGCTGCAAATGGAGATGGCTGTGCTATGGCTCACTGCATGGTCGCCGCAGCCTGTGGATAGGCTTAGAGTCTCTGGTGCAACAGGCGCAGGCGGTCAAGTGGATTCGGAATGTTTTGTTGTTCTCTGGAATGTATCGCATCTCTTCCAAAAGCGGGCTCTGCTGTTTGCAGCTCAGTCCTTGGCTATGAAGCTTACGTTGTGGAACTCATGAATAAATTCTGCTGTGTAAGCTAGCAATCAACCAATTGCCTACCCCTGTGATGACTCCGTCACAGTCAAGAGCAGGTGTTATGTGATGCAGTTCACAGCAGGTGTCCACGGACACACATGCGTGACCGGCGCTCCCGCGAACCAACAGGCAAGGCAAGCTGCGCGTCGAATACCACGGATCGTCCATGTCGAACACACACATGACGGGTATTCGGAAACGCTGTCGCTGCCAGATGCCGTTTGTGGGCGAATAGTCCACAGCCCAAATCATTTACATCGTGTGTTGCTGCATGTTCACGTTGTCGCCCTAAGCATTGGCTGACTTCAGGACAACCCCCACTTTCAGACTGAATTCTCGGTCGTTTTCTTCCGTTGCCTTCCAAGCAGTTCGGTAGGACGTGGATTCCACGCTGGTTGGACGCATGACGAGTGGAACGATGCTCGCGGGTTCCCTGCGAACATCGCAGATGCTTCCATCAACAATGCCAACAGACTTCAACGAAATAGCTAGTCAAGCATCTGTGAAAGGTGGCATTGGATTTTACGTCGCTCAAGGTCTTGCCAAGCGAGGGTACAGCTGTAATCCCAATCATCAGTGCTTTTCGCATACGCGCACACGAAAGTCTCTACAAAAGCAGCTCGCCAACATAACACCGTCCGCGGGGCTAGTTGATGAAGCCGACCCTGAGGTTTTCCAGCACGCAGCTTTAGATTTTGAACGTAACAAGAAGGCAGACGTGTTCCGCGTGGCCAGCAGGTGAGTGAGCAATGCTCTAGCTGTAGAATAGAAAGCGTATTTCTGTACTTGTACATCCCACAGGTATGCGCATTGCTCGAGCACTGTGTGGAGGTCCGCAGGTCCACCAGGTGCTCTGATCTTGACACCACCAGCAAGTGGGCAGCACTGTCATTCTTCGAAAGTGACCCAAACCGGATCAAGCATCACCTGAACATTCTCCAGGCGATTGACAATCAAGGCATGCTTGATTCACTTGCTCGCCGGGCTGAGCGAGAGCAACGACTGACAGCTGTACGCTTTGCTGATTCATGCCCCGTGTCCCCTGCCCCTGGATCACATCTGCTTGAGCAAGGTACAATTGTGAATCACCTTCTTGCAGCTGCTAGTGCTCACACATCCTGAACGAGCAGGTGCAAGATAGGATCCGGTATGAGTTTGGTGTGCGGCAGCTACACAACACCATAAAGTCCAGGCGGTCGGGTCAGCGCACACTCAATACCGGCTCCCCGTCATCCGTATACACACTCTGCCACACTGGGATGACACTCACAAGCAGCAAGACCAGTTCCCGGCCCCACACATCCCGCGATGTTGCCAGACAACCGGCTGCTTCTGCGTCACAGAACTGCACCATGGGCCCGCCGACTGCGTTGCCTTCGGCGGCATGGGCACTGCAAGCGGATCCACAGACCACGCACAAGTCCGGCGTCTGTGAGCCGGCTGGAAGGCCATGTGCGGCGGGAACGCCAAAGGTCGGTCTTTCCACGTGGTACTGGGGCGGCGCGAGCGCGACGCTGGCGGCCATCGCCGGTCGACCAGCGCAGGCTCCGCCAGCAAGCGCGGCAGCTCTGCCGCCACGGCCCCAGACAGCGCGGCCGTTCCGCATCCGAACGCGCATGGACGCTGAGCTGCAGGCGGACATGAGGCAGAAGGTGTGCTGTTGTCTGGTCGAGTGTGCTGCATGCATGTCATCCACACGTGTGGATGGGTGCTGCACGCCTGCCATGTTTGGATGGCGTATGGCTAAGCTGCACATCATGCAGCCGCACGTTGGAGCGCTACAGTGAGGCGTTGCAGTGTGGGTCGAATTTGCCATCGCTGGCAGTTGTGGTAAATCGTTGTCGCGGTGACCCATCTGGACACAAGTATCCGCCGCTTGAGCATGAGGGCCGGTTTGCACCGTTCCGTGCTGCTACCGCCAGAACGTTTTGCTTGATAGTCATCAGCGGGCGCGAATCAGACGCCGGCCAAGGCAGGATCTGTCCAACAGTTGTCACTTTCCACGGTGTCGACCAAACTGGCCGGCGGCTCCATGCCCAGATTCACAGCCGCATTCGTGCTGGCTAAACACCAGCGATCAGTCAGCGCATCAGCGAGTGCTTGTGCCTGCAGCGTGTAGCCCAAACTCATTGCGTTCCTGAAGCAGCTTGCTGATCCAGGTCCCAGGCAGGGAGTGCGTCAGCGTTGCCTTGGGCCTCGTACTATTGGCCGGTGCGCTGTTGTTGGGGTCTCAGGCAGCCGAGATGCCACCGTCGAGCATGCTGCGTCCGCCTCCATGAGTCTCTTCAGACGCATTCCCCCGTCCGTGCACAGAACTAGGCTGCGGGGGTAGGCCTCCGCAGCCTGCCGTATCGCCGCAGCGCCCGACCATGCGGGAAGAACGATGCGCAAATGGTTCACATGGCTGCGATGTGTGGCGGGCACAGTGGCGTGCATGGCGCAGCACTGCTGGCGCGCTATGAACTGTAGATGCGTGTGAGCGGGAGATGACCGTGATGACATCGGTTCACTCGAGAACTGCCGTGGCCGCGTCCCCATTGACAGCTCACCTGGTGGCCACTTACGTGTATGTATGTATGTGCGCGCTTCGGCGGTGACGCCTGGTGCCTGTGCAGCTTCAGCAGCGCCGAGCCAGGTCTGCACATCCGTCGCGGCGGCCCCACTGTGGCGCGCAAGACCTGCTGGAGCTCGACCGCTTCCAGCAGCGCCTCGACTACTGGCGGGCCCGGCAGAAGGGCGCTCTCTTGCATTCTCCGGCCTTGGACACCTCGGAGCAGCGTGGGGAGGCCGCGGGATCACCCCGTGAGGCGCAGCCGAGCTGAACTAGTGCACCATGTGGCAGTGGGGCACCGTTTGGGACCAAGGCATGGCTGGAACTGCTTGCCTGCTACACGTACAGGCTGAAGCAGGGCTTCGCCTGACACAGTGGGTGCTTGGTTGGAACTGCTTGCCCGCAACACGTACAGGGTGAAGCAAGGCTTCGCCTGACACAGTGGGCGATTGTGGATGGCTGTTCGTGGCTGTGCTTGACTTTTGGTTTCAGCGGCCTGGTGTGGTTTGATGTGGGAAGGCTGCCTATGCTTCCGACTGTCCCATGGAAGCCTCTCTGCACATCAGCACCCCTGCTGCTGCAACTCCATCAGGTTTGGCGTTATATACGTATGATGGCTTGGTGATGAAACAATGCATTGATCCATTGTAAGCTAGGTTGGGAACAATGCATTGATCCATTGTAAGCAAGGTTGTGCACCTGTCCAACCTTTTGAGACTGTTCAAAACAATGGCACAGCCTCCAATACCTGCTTCTAGGACCTTCATACATGGGAGTTTCGGTTGGCTGTCAACTTGAGCAGATACAGTCAATGGCGTCAATCAAGTGCTTGAATGGGCTGCATGTCCCAACGAAGATAAGGTTTGCTGGCATGCATGACTGGCATGAGAACCCAGCGCCCTCGTCATGCCAAGCTGTCGCATCTGTGCCCCATTCCAAAGCAGGTATGCATGTACTCAAGATACCGTACGAACTGTAAACGACCGCAAGAGTCCGCGGTTCCATCAATGGCCTTGGAACAGCCTTGTGGGATGGGTGGTGTAAGAGCTGGTCAGCTTGTTCCATGCGGCTAATCATATACGCTTGGCGGCAAACATTACACATATGCAGATGTGATCTCAGATGCATATCATCCAAGGTGGAGTCAGCGGAAGCGAAAACGAGTGTCATGGTCGATCGGGAATCAGCCGGATGGCCAAACGGGTCAGTGTGTTTGCGAGCTGGCCAGCATGCAGCCCATTTATGTGGCCTGGTGTTTGCGATATTCATGCTGCTGAGCCGTTGAATAACGCTTCACGTCCGCGATGTCACACATTGCTTAACTACTTCGATATGCGGTGAAGGTCTTGCCTCTGCCCTCGCGTGAAGAGCCACACCACATGGAACAACTGTGAAAGTAGTTGATTTCTTGCAGTCATGCTGTCTCGGACTCGCTTGCTCCAAGCCTGGGCATGCCTGTCGGTATGTGTGCCCACAAACGTCCGCGATGTGCAGGAGGTCTTCATGCTCATCAGGAAAATTCCATGTTAAGAGTACCACACCAAAAGCTTTGTGCCATGCAGGTTGTTGCCGCAGTTCAAATCGTGTTCGCGTCCATAACTACAGGGAATGTGAGACGAGTACGGTTCCATCGCTTGTGTTCATGAACCACGCACTGGTACTCATTGGTTACGTTGTGCGCCATGCCACCCCTGTACAATTCGTGATGGATTTGGGTCTACCGGGTGCAGTTCAGTCTGGCGTGGCAGCACCAAGAAGCTGCTTTAGCAGGATGCAACACAGTGACAACCATTCTGGCTGTGCTATACACCATCATGTCCGGGGGAATTCTCACCGGATGGTTCAGCACCTACGTCCGAAATCTTGACATGTGGTACCTGTCTCTGTGCACATCTTCGATGTGGATGGGCGCAGTGTACATCCAGTCAGCCATGGTCAGCCATGCCTATGTGGGACAGGTGCGCAACACCTCCAGCACTCCCGGCAGCTGCAACCAGTCTCCACTTAACACGTAACAGCAAGTGACTGCCCACACCTGAGCCTGGCATGTGCGTGCATGGAGTGATGTGGAACTATTGTATGCAGCTCTCTACACCAACTCACAAAAATTTGCAGGCACTCATTGCGGAGGCGTTACGCGAGTGGAGCGCAGGAGCCACGGCAGCTCTACGAGCGTCTTTCATGCTGGGGGATGTACTGGGAGTTGCGTACATTGTGTTTGGCGCGGTGCTGCTGTATGCATCGCTGGCTGGTGCCTCTGGCTTGGCGACTTACGAGCCTCTTTCTGGCACTGCTTGATCTGTGCATACAAGCGAATGAATCGCAGGCAGAAACCGTGGCTCAGACTGTCAAGGCCACAGTTGTCACGCTGCCTTTCTCAATCTGAGGCACGGATGGTGTCTCCTCGTGTGCCATGCTGCAGCTTGAGGCGCCTTCACCATGTGGTGGCGTGCCGCATGCTCGACACAAGCTGATGTCAGATCTAAGCTACTGGTGTTACAATTTCCCATCAGCTGTGCCATGGCGTGGCGCTGTGCAAAGGATGCAGCCCAGCCAGGCACGAGGAGATGGAACAGGCACGTCAAGTTTGCCAACTCGAGCGTGCTGCAGTCGAGTACGTGGCCACACGTCGCTCCTGAGCAGGCTGCCAAGGGACTCGTCATGCTAGGTCTTGCAAATAATAGCCAAACTGATCCTGTGCGCCACAGATCAGTCGCCACGGTTTGGAGCAGTCTCATTTGTTGTGCCTGTGATTTTGTCCAGTCCTCCGATTCATGCTTTCTTTTGATGTCTGTTTGCCTCACTGGCTCATTTGCAATGCATATTTTTGGTGTAGATCAAGTGTGGCTGTTCTTGTGTAACCTGAGGAATGAGTCGTGCCTTTGACAGTATGATCGCGGGTCCGATGTGCAGCAGCCTTCCCCCCCGTCGATCAGCCTGTTCACTGCGGCTTCACCCAGCATACATATCCCAGGCCGGCATGCTTACCATGGGATCCGTCATGCACAGTTGCATGTACAGTTGTCCCAAAGTGCCTGTGCCTGGTGGCAGGAGGATGCCGTCGCGGCTCCAGCCTGCAGGGCTCGCTCCCCTGTACAGATTTGACCTATGCGTCAGCGAAGAGTCTTCTTTCCTCTATGCAGTGACAACGATGATGGGTCGGGCATGCACCGCCTGAATGACATCGGCAGCGGGCCTACCAGGTTCATTCACAACCCTATACACGATGGAGTGCCTGCAGTGATACCAGACGAGTCGTGCACCCCCGGCTTGTGGAAACCGGATTTTTGAAACCCTGTGATCTGCACGGGGGCAGAGGCACGGCTGGCGCTGCCTCCGGGATCACAGTTAGCATGTGGTGGGGTAAAATGGAACAGAAACGAATCGGGTATCAAGGCAAATCCAAACGGGCATCGGCCATAGCAGCCCTGCTGCTCGGGGCGGACAAGTGCAAGACGAGAGCAGAGGGGGCGGCTGCGGGGGGAACCTGACCGTTTGGGCAGACACAGTCAAAGTGCAGTACAGAAGCAGGGAGTGGCTATATATGTCATGACCAAAGCGTTTGATCACGTTTTAGCATACCTGAGCTGAGACCGTGTGGGATTTATGACAGGGTACAAGGCACGACCGGCGGCGAGGGGCCGGGTCAGCGTTGAATGCGATCCGGGATAAACCAAGGGGCATGGGGGAGCCCAATGAGACATGAAGGTGGGGCGCCACCTGGCAGCTTTTGCCACAGTTGTTGGTATGCGTATAGCAGGTGGGCAAGGGTTGCGGCTGCGGCATGCGGTCGGCCACCGCGGCCAGCGCAAGGCTTCCGGAGCTTCCGGAGCTTCCGTACACGGAAGGCGCACGCGCCTGCCGCGCAAGCAGGAGGCAACTCGGTGCAGTGTTGCATGTGCACGCATCAATCTGAAGGGGAGGCTGGTGACGCATCCGCAAACAATCGGCCGGCCCGATGCATGCCTGCCGCCCCGCCTGCGCCGAGCAAGCGGCGCCGTCGCATGCATGAAATCGGCATGATCCATGCGAACCGTGCGGCGGCAGGTGACACTGCCGGATGGTCACTCTGTTCATGATACTTGATGCAGACATCGGCATTCGTCGGGGCTGCTGCTTGTTCTGGGCAAGGCACTGGAGCCTCACCTCGACTGCGTAATTAGTAGTATTACGAATGGCGCCGGTGTCACGCCGTTTGCGGCCGCATGCCAGTGTAGAACTGATCATAGCTGGCGCCGCGGAGATGCGATATCCATGTGACAGGTGCCATCCCGCCCATGGCTGCGCATGCATCGTTAGCATACTGGCTCATCGGCTGAGTGGTTGCCACCCCCTTCAGGGGCCGCAGACCGCGCCAGTCAGATCTGCGACTGCGTTGCGTTTGTTGATGGTCCCCGGCCGGCCGCCGGCGCCGCCTGATGATGCCCTTTGGCAACGCCGAGCGTCAGTCACGGCTGCACGGGCAGTCTGTAAACAGCAGCATCCACTCGCGTGCTCATACCTGCAACCTCGTTTCTTGAAGGTCCACCGTGACCGCATGCAGCGACACTCATTGGTGCTGGCTGCTGCCCCATCCCACCATTGGCCTGCTTCTGAGACACGTGCTTCGCAGCGTTGGCATCCGGGGTGCGAGTGGCGATCCACCGGTAGCGCAGACACATGGTTCTGGCCGGAAGGTTCGATGCGATGTGGTCAATGCAGACGATTGGTAGGTGTGGGTCTGGTACAGGTAATGATCTGAATCGTCATTCATTCCTGTGTTGGCAATCTTTCGCGCAACTCTTGCCCGGGGATGCATGGCTGGCCTCATTATAATCAACAGTGCAGCTCATGAGCATGGGGTACGCGTCAGTGGTACATGGCGTGTACCTTTTAGAGCCAACAGGTCCAATTAAAAATTTTTGATTTTCAGCTGTGCACCCCAACAAATGGCATGCTTGCTAGATGTACGCGTCCGGCTCAGTGAGTTGCCGTGTGCGCGCGTGATGGATGTGGTCAGTCATGCAGAGTTCGCATTGGAACTCGTGGACCTGTGAAGCATGATCTGCTTGGTCACATGTTCTGACTGTATGGATGAGCACGCACGCAATTGCCAGGAGCGCCTAACTGTGCACGTCAAGCATTCAAGCTGGGTGCACAGCTGAGCTCTAGACCTGGGAACGTGATCTGACAGAGCCATGGCGTAAAAGTAACGACGACGCAGCCTGGGCTGCCGCGCCATAACGGACATGGCGTTTTTTAGTGCACTTGGTGCTGAGCGGTAGCGCTTCGTGGTCACAGGTGTGTACACCACAAAACAACGCAAGCGGTTGAGCGCGGATCTCAACGCGATCACATGACGTTAAATGCTAAAGAATTTTGTTGAATACGACAGATACACGCCTGTCGCGTGTCTTTGCTATTTAAACAATTGACATTGTCCGCTTTGGACATTGCGAGAACATCCCACTGGTTCGCATGAGCGCGAGTCTTCCTCTGCGGAACCAACACGCTGCAGGAAGCTTGCGAACGAGGCAATTGACCATTCGTAGGTGGTTGCTATGCGGCAGAAGACGTTTCTCCTTTTGACTTGGTGGATGCTGTCGGTGCGTCGCTCGACAGGCTACACAATGATGTGACCAGGATTATATTACGCGTCCCTGACAGTCAACACGTGCAGGTTTTCGTTGGAGTATTTTTCGTGCTTGCGTCAGCGGTCTCCAGTGACATTCGAAAGGCGCGCGTGCTTTCTAGAGCTTGTCTCTTGGCAGTGCCCGTATGTGCTACACATCTACATCCACATCCACCTGCCAACGCTATGCTATGATCTGCAGCTGAGCTGGAATGACAACACACTCGTCAGCTTTGATCATGCGACCGTCAGCACGGTAATGCTGACATCGGTGCTGTCAGTTTGTTATGTAGTCTTCACTGGCTTTGTCCTGCTTGGGCGCTGCTGTGCGCATCACACAGAGATCGGCTCTTGGTACTCCGCAGTTTTTACATCATCGTTCTGGCTTGGAATTTCCTACATTCAAGCCGCCGTCATCTGCAAGGGCTTTGTGGGAAAGGTGCGACTCCACTGTCGCCGGGCATCAATCCATCCGTTCTGACAAGTGCCCAGGTCTCAAGGCCCTTCCGTGGCACCAAATGCACATCCAATTGATCTGAATGCATGTCCCTTACACTCTGATTGCAAGTGTCACTTCGGGCCCCGATGTAAGACGAGGGCAATGTCTTGCATGACCTGGCGTGAGAAGTTCTCATCTGCAGGCCCTGCACACGACGCTTGGTTCCATTTTTCTTCATTTTCAGTGTTTGACACCAATGTGCGGCGCATGGATGCACATATTCATCGCGCTCAAGGAGTCGTTCGGCTCGATGCAGTTGCCATGTCTCCTGTCAACCAAGCTGACATAGTACTGCCCATGCAGGCCGTTCTCTGGGAGACCACGCACCAATGGAGTGGAAGTGATACTTCCATGGTGAGAGTCCTGTATGTGATGGGATACCTTCTGGGCGCAGCATACATCGCTTTCAGCATTTTGCTGATGTCCTGCAAGTCCGCATTTGCGCATCACGGTGAACCATCAACACCGATGCTTGATGACACGTACGCTCAGGAGCATATGCAGCGGGTGGTAGTCTGAGTTTGGCGGCATTGCCAGTTTGGTCACACAGCCAGATCCAGAGGAGCCGCACTCCACGTGTGGCAATAGCAAAGAAGCAGTCGTGTCTACTGCTGCCTGCAGGGCTTCTTATTCCACCTGAATGCAAGCTCACAATTGCAGGAAGTTTCACTGCTTTTAGCATGTGGTCAATGCTGTGCTGTTCATCCTGTACAGATGGGCCCCAAATGGGGTGCACCTAGAGTTGACCGTACCCAATTACACATCTGTGCAAGAATAGGATCTCCGTCGCAGTACTGGTTGAGAAATCTGTGTTACATGATTCGTATGAGTCACAACAGGCGATGTGCGTCGTTACTGTGCTACGCCGATGTGCATGTATCGGTTTATGGGAAACCTGGGCCTTAGTCTCTGTGTCAGAACGAGTGGAGTTGGAAGTTCATGCAAGTACTGTGTATTTTTGCGAAAGGCCTACTTAAATCTTCAGGCACTGCAGGAGTGTATTGCTGATGGTAATGGGGGCCTGATGGTCAGGCATGACGCACTGCCAAGGCCGTCCTCACGACAGTGCCATTCCGGGGAAAAGCGTGCTGGCGCACATACGTTGAAATTTATTGCACAAAAAAATTCCTTCAGTGTACCCACGCTTTCGGAATGTGACACTCCCTGGCGACAGCAGGAAATTCCGGTCGGAGGGAGCTGACTCGAAAACCAGACAGCGCACCAGTCTGAGCGTCCAGAACGAAGTTTAACATACAGAAGGTGATGGAACAGATAGGGGCCAGTATATATGTACTTTTATCGGGTGGTGGTCAACATGCGACAGTTGGCAGTATCACCTCAGCGGTCTTTCTCTGGTCTTGTCGTTTCCATCCAGTACGAGACCTATTATCTGGAAAAAAAAATGCAAGGAAAGAAGGGACTTGGGCATTGCGTGTCCTATTTTATACCGCCTGTCAGTCCATGTTGCGTTGTCCGAGAAACGTAGTGCGGTGTTCGCAGTTGCGGCATCCAGTCACCATTGTCACTCACTTGCCTATCTTGCTTGCCTGTCTCTAAAACTCTTCCATCGATACATTTTAGCAGCGATTGCTCTCCATGGATCCTGCTCAGGCGTAACAGGGAATTTGTCAAGAGTTCAGGTGGACCCGATCGAGGGATGGGTAGGCCCTCAGAGCAGCGTAGCTGCAGCATAGCTCCGTACTAGTAAACTTGCCGGTGGTATCATAGCGATGTTTGGGCAGGGTCTTGGTAACTGGTCGTCAGGTCCTATGCGAAGCATCTTAGTCACCGCCGGTATATCCTCTATGTGACGCTGTGTCCAGGAGGGATCAGAGCAGTTTGCGCCAACGCATAGCTCATATCTGTTAAACCAACGCATACAAATCGCAGGTTGTAACTGTCAACGAGCGTGGCACACTCAGCGCATTGTGTCGCATGCTTGCCGCTATATGCGACGCTCTTTAAACCACGTCGACGTGTCCGCGCAGCGCGAACTCTTCTGCAGACCTCTAGCGGCGAATTTTGCGCTCTCTATAGATATGGAAGCGTGACCGATTACATTTATTTCTGTACCTCTCAAGTTTGTGTTTGAGAGTCGGTGTGATATTGTACTGCGGCATTGCCGGGATCTTGTTCCGTCCGGACGCACGAATTGATGCGGTGCTTAAGTACCCATGGCAGCCTTTTCTGGATGGACCGAAAGAGACTTGACGGTGAGATACAACGTCTTGAGGTCGCTCAGAACAGCCCGTAAAGCTGCCACCGACACGGTCTGAAGCATGCGATCATCGCCAGTACTCGAACCCCGGTACCCACGTATCTAGAATTCTTTATGGAGGTAAGGCAAGCTGACATCGAAACCTGCGCAGGCGTACATTCACAGCGGGCATGAAAAGCCAAGGATTCGCTGCCGCGACGCTCTAGCTATACAAGCGATTGAGGTGTGCTTCAGCCATCAATCCAACCTTCAGTCACATTTACCGTTCCTTTGTGCCGACGCGCCATGGCTACCGTGTCCCCTGGCCAGCACCCCTCGCGGACCATCGATGGCCCCTGTTGTCGCAACCTCGAAGCCCGCAACACCTGCAGATCCATAACAACAACCCACAGCTGCTGCATCGATTTCTGAGTCGGACAGATCCGCAGCGCGAGCGGGAGCGGGAAGTTCGCAGCCACCGCACACCGTCTGCCCTGCCCTCAAACGGCCCACCACCACAAGCGAACCAGACCGACGGCACAGCCCCTGCGCCAGACGACGCCATGGGCGGCGATGTCGGCTACTTCCCAGCAATCGTCAACCAGTCGCATGCCCCAGCTGGGTATCCAGGGCTCAGCTGGCAGCAGCAGTACCCCCAATACTGGGCGTCACACCTAACAGATGCCTCCCGCAGACTCCCGGCCTCAACGCAGAGCGCTCATCACCCAAACTGGCCCGGAAAATCACACGTCACCGCAGCTCCATCTCAGCCTCCCCCCCCAACCGCCCACCCCCACGGCCATGCACCAGCAGTGCACCCGAGCCAATCCCCCCATCACGCCCCTCCCAGCCACACCCCCCCCAGCCACGCTCCCCCCAGCCACCGTCCCCAGCCTGGGGTAGCCGTGCCACCTGTCGCCTGCGCCGCTGCCCCTGCGCCGCATCCCCGACATGCCGCTGCAACGCCACAGTACACGGCGGCCCCCGATCCGCCGCCGCACCATCACACACCACACCCCGCCGCGATGCACATTGGAAGCCATGCATACTACCAGGTCGAGTCCGCCGCCCCATCCGATAACCAAAGCATGCCCCCGTATCACCACAGCACGCCGTCGCCCGCTGCCCATGGCCAACCCACCGAGTGCCCCGTCCCCGGCCGCCTCCCAATACCCCCTCACCACCCCCCCCCCACACACCCCTGGAACAGCACCCCCCCCCATCTCAGGTCCTCCGCGTCAACCAGCTCCCGCAACTCGGAGCCCCCTAACCCCCCCGCCGAGCTCCATGGCCATCCCGCCGTTCCCCTGGACGTTGACGACGCACACCACCTCTATCCGCCGGTGCCCCCCTCCACCATTTCCCCCCCCACCACCGCAACAGACCCCTCCACGATGGCATCGTCCCCCTCCTACGCCACGTCGTCCCCCCTCGCCGCGTCCTGGCCGGGCGCGACCCCCGGCTACCCCGCAGCACACAGCATGCCCCCAAGGGTCCTCGACTGCGCCCCACACCACACTCCGACCCAAGGTGCACCCCCACTCCCACCCCCCGCCTGTGGCCCCAGCCCGCTGGACATGTGCACCGCCGATCGCGCACTCATTCGAGCCTACGCTCGCGGCATCATCAGTGCTCAAACGAGGTATCTGCGCACCTGACCCCTCTCATGCATGTCGCGCTGCCGGCGCGAAACACGCAGGGTGGAAGAGAGGCCGTCAGCCAAGCACGGTACGAACAGAATGCGGCTACCAGTGTCCACTGCTGAGCTGCAGAGGTCGGCCGCGCAGACACGACCGTCTCGGTGGCCCTCGGCCGTGTGGCTGCGTTCAGAATCCCACCGCCTGCTGCGCCCGTTCCATCAATCCGCCCGTCGCACTCGGAACCGCACGGCACGCAGCTATCCCGTCATGCAACGACAGCAGCGCTCATGCCGGCGCATGCATGGCGCTGGCGCGCTCTGCCCCCTGCACTCTGATCTGCTGCGCGTGTCCTTACGCCACGCGCAAGCCTCGGTAAAGCTCGGCAGCAGGCTTCCCCCCACTGTCACTGACCCCATGACGCGCGTCGAAGGCACCACCGCAAGCGATCCTGCGGCCCCGGCCACCCAGCGCACGCGGCAGCAGCATGCGCCAACACCTACGTCTGCATAGTGCATGCAGTATATAACCTGTGGTTCCGGAATCGGCGTTGCCGGTGCAGGTCGCCGGAAGCGGGCGCTGCTGATCGGCTGCAGCTACCCGGGCACCCCCAACCATCTCAAGGGCTGCTGCACGGATATCGACCTCATGCGGCATTTGCTCATGCGGCGATTCAGCTATCGCGCGGAGAACATCACGGTGCTCCGTGACGCCCCGACGCGTCACAATCCGGCCCCCGTCGAGCACCGGGAGCTGCCGACGCGCCGCCGCATCCTCGAAGCGATGCGCGACCTCGTGAAGGACGCGCGCCGTGGGGACTTTCTCTTCTTCCACTTCTCCGGTGCGCACCGCTGCTCCGGCGTCTCGGTGTCGGCGCCGTGCGGCCACAGGTGACCTCAGTCACTGTGGCCGCTCCGCCTGGATGGCGCGCGCTGTCGGCTGAATGCACCGCGCACACGGCGACTACCGCGGCCGGGGCCAAGCATGCTGCGTGCTGTGCAGGCCACGGCGCCCAGACCCCCGACATGACCGGCCACGAGCGTGACGGCATGAACGAGACGATCTGCCCGACCGACTTTGCGATGTTTCCTGGGGCGACGGGGCAAATCGTGGACGACGACATCAACGAAATCTTGGTCAACCCGCTGCCGGAGGGCGTCCGGCTGCACGCGCTCGTCGATGCGTGCCACAGCGGCACATGCATGGACCTGCGCCACGTCGCGTCGGTGGACCGTACGTCACAGCGCATCGAGTGGAAGGATGAAGGGGAGTGTCCGTGCGCCTCCCTCCCCGGCTGCACCTACCAGGTCCTTGCTACGCTGCATGCATCCCCATGCCTTCAGGGTTCTTGCACGCACGCTACCATGCATGCGGTTAGCTGCCTGGCCTCGGCAGGCCTCATGTGCCGTGTGGCGCGGAGCGAGCGACCTCAACCGCCGCAGCCTGCAGGTTGGGGACGTGCAAGACGACTGCAGGAGGGTTTGCGGCACAGTTCAGCGCGTGCGAGGACAGCGAGAGCGCCGCGGACACGGAGTCGCTCTGCGGCACGCACACCGGCGTCGCGACGTTCCTCTTCATCCAGGCCTGCGAGCTCATCTGCGGCCGCTGCGCGAATCCGGAGGAGCGCCGCCAGCAGCTCACGTGCGCCCTCCCCCCCCCCCCCCCCACCTGCACCGCTTGCCGATTCCCTCACCGCTGCCACGCCCGCGCCGTAGAGGCGACTGACGCAGCGGCAGATGTGCCTCTCAACCGCCGTGCCGGCACCTGGCTCCAGATGCGCGGCTCACAAACATGGCGCCGTGCTGCGCGCCCGTTGCTCTTCCCACGCCCCCCCCGCATCGGGGCGCTTCCCGCTGCGCCTGCTGCCTTTGGCGGCCGCGATGGCGAACGCCACCACTACATACACAGAGAACCCTTGTCATGACAAACAGCCAGAGACGCTGCCTGCCCCTACAGCGACGTTACGCCTGCCCCCCCCCCCGAACCATGCAATGCGCGGGCCTCTCAGCGGCGCCCTCTGCAGTGTGGGTGCGCATGCATGCAGGTACCGTGCGGTGCTGCTGGAGATGTCGCAAGGCCAGAAGAACTACGAGCACGCGCGCTCCCTCAACTCCCTCAACTCCAGGCCGCGCCTCACGCAGCTCGGCGCGCTGCTCGCCTTGATGCGCCGCATTCTGCAGGGCCGCGGCTTCGGTGACCCCTCCTATGCCGACATGTCCGGCTGCTTCAACGTCAACCGCCAGACCCCCCAGCTGTCGGCGTCCGACACACAGATGCCGTGGGACTGCACCGGCCGCATCCGAGGCGGCTTTCTGAGCATGGAGATGCAGATCTGAGTCTCACCTGAAGCCCTGCTGGCCACAAAACCGCGGTACCGCGGACGCAGCCGGCAGATCTCTCCTCGGGAGCAGGTGCCTGCAGGTGTACCTGTGGGATGCCGCGCTGCTTGCGGAGGCAGCTGCGCTGTCTGGGGCCGCGTGTGTGATGAGCGTGCACCGGCGCAATGCATGCGGGGTGGCGTTCTCGGCCCTGAGCTACCAGGACGAGCCCCCCCTTGCAGAGCGGAGCAAGGGGTAGCACAGGGGGCGTCGTGGCAACACAGCATGGGAGTGGGGTTCTGAATGAATGGTGTGTTACGGCACGATGGGAATAAGTGATGAGTCTGATTACACAAGCCAAAGTACGATTTGAGAATTCTAAGACTTGACAGAGACAGGAAGCCCGCATGCTGCTGACCAAACGCTGCGGACACAGTGCATGCATTGAGTGAGTCCGCATCAGTGATGTGTTGAGGGTGCCCGTGGCTATAGGCGATGTCGAGTGCCAGTTTGATATGTTTTTTGAGGTGTGTATGTACATGATGCGGGTGTTGACCCCTGGCGCCACTGGCTGTGGATGATGGCTTGGTGCAGTTGGGGTGTTGATGGCTGTGGTTTGGGGATGGGGTTGTGAGAGCGGCGGGTGTGGAGGGCCACTGTCATCAAGGGACTTTTAGAACTGCGAACAAGCATGTGTGTGTGTGTGTGTGCGTGTGTGTGTAAGATACATTGTTACTTCACTGCGCCTATCGGTGATTGCGGTGATCTCAGTGATGTCAATGCTGCATTCCATTACAAGCATCATGCATATTCATTAACTTGAATGGAGGGCTCAGGGTCATGCCTGACAGATGGTGGAGACTGCTGGGCGCATCCATTGTGAGACGCGTGAATGTGCATGCTGCTGGGAATCTGGAACGTACGGTTACATACTTGATGCTGGTTCTTGCGCAAAGCAAGCAGACGCTTCTTGCAAGCCTGTTTGAGCATTCACAGACTCTTGCCGGTGTCAGCCCAACTGCCCCACTGCCTTGGAGCCCCCTTCTCGCGGCACTAGGAAAGTTGGACCGGAGACTAGAGCAGAGACACTGCATCGCTCGCACCCTGCCTGCTTGGCTGTGTTGGTTGTTTTGTCGTGTGCTTGGGTTGGCTTGTGATTTACCCCTTGGCGTGTAACATCGCTGGCACCCTGCTCCTGCTCCACCAAGCAACTCTCACACCCCGCCAATTGGTGATTGGTGATGCTGCGCAACTCTGTTGTGTTGTACTGAGATCATGGACGGCCGCAACCTGAGGCACCAAGGGCCATCAGAAGGCATGCCTAACCCAGGCACTGTTCGTCGGCTCTGCGCTCATCAAGCTTCCTGTCAACTGTCTCATTTTCGCACGCGGTTGGGCTTGTGTGTTTGGACAAACTGGGGGCACGAACACGAACACTCCAGGGCTGGGTGTGCAACAGTGGTGCCGGTTCTTTTCCAGAAGCATTGTGCAGCCTCTCTTCGTGCACATGGTTGATACAACAGTGCCGCATGTTGAAGGTCGACAATCGCAGCTTCCGGTGCCGGTTGGCGCTGTTCGATTCGAGAGCTCACACCACCTCACTCTATCTCCCACGCGCGAACGTGCTCAAGCTCGGCCCGCCAGGCGTGCCTCGGCGCGGCGATTAATGGGGATTGTTTGACCAGGACGACCGCGCTCGCATGGCCAAGCGCTAAATATAGGCATGCTGATATCATTGTACTCGAAAATTCGGTGTCTCCCTAGCAGGGATCTCGCTGTGTTTGAATGGCCAGCGTGACGTGGAATCGGGAAGCAGCAATGCCAGTTCAGGCGGTGCAGGTGCGCCGCAGTGCCCATGAAGTCACCATATATCTCATCATATGAGCGTCTCTGGAAGTTTCCCGCAGTCAGCGCCTGTGGTTAGGGGCCAGCGGATCTACGCTTGCTCGTTGACCACCCGGCCGATGCGCACCTCGAGTCCCGAACACGAGCACACAACACTCCCAACGCACTCTGCGTTCAACAACCTGTATTCCTGCTGCCAATGACGGTCTCTACGTACCCATGCCGGATGGCTGGCGACCATCGTCAGCTTTGCAGATCCACACCAGCAAAGACCTGGGCCAGCAGTCGGAATTCCGCGGAAATCAAGGCTTCCACTCTGCGACCAGCTACACGCCGTCCCTATCCATCCGAGACATACCTCTCGGCCCCGCAGAACATCCCTACGCAGCCAATCAATCATGCAGCATGTCGCAACCCTTGGCCACCTGCCAATGCTACCCCCCCGCCGTGGCATGGGCCTACCCCGCTGCAGCCCCTGCAGACCCCCCCGGCGGTCAACCTGCGCAGACTATCTACCCATACGTCGACTACACAGCAGGGCATTTTGCCCCTCCCGCCTCGGCCGCCCGAGGCCCGCATCACACAGGAGGGCGCAAGAGGGCGCTTCTCGTGGCGTGTACCTACCCCGACACGGACTCGCAGCTGCAGGGCTGCAGCACGGACGTCGAGTGGATGGAGTTCTGCCTGTGCTCTTGCTTCGGCTACGCGGAGGAGGACATCACCGTGCTCCGCGACGACACGCTCCAACGCGCGCAGATGCCGACCCGCAGCAACATCATCCGCCACATGAAGCGCCTCGTTGAGGGCGCCACCGCCGGGGACTCCCTCTTCTTCCACTTCTCCGGTGCGCCGGCCTGCGACGCGCACATGTGCTCACACACACGGGGACAACCCCTCACAGTCAGACCTACCCATTTCAACTCCGATCGTCTACGAAAGCATGCAGACTGCCCAACGCTGCCCTGTGCTCCACACAGATCGAGCAGAGCAGGCGGGGCCGTCCCGGCGCATCGTTAGCTGCTGGCCATGCTGCGTGCTGTGCAGGCCATGGCTTGCAGACCCCGGACCTGACGGGGCGCGAGCCCGACGGCATGAACGAGACGATCTGCCCGACCGACTTTGCTCAGCACCAAGGCGAGGCGGGCCAAATCATCGACGACGAGATCAACCGCATCCTCATCAAGCCGCTGCCGGAGGGCGTCCGGCTGCACGCGCTCATCGATGCGTGCCACAGCGGCACATGCATGGACCTGCGCCACGTCATGTCGGTTGAGCACGGCACGGAGCACATCCGGTGGTCAGACCAGGGCGAGTGCCGGTGCCCCCCCCCCCCCCTCCTCGTCCGTACGCTCGCGCTCTGTTCCCCCTGAACGCACCTGCAGGCCGATGCGTTGTGGTTTGTCACACACTCGCCACCGCGCCAGTCGCCCGTGCCTGTGCTGTCTCTTGCGGCCTGGAAGATGGACGGCCACAGCATGGCGCGCAGGGCCATGTCCTGCCTCTCACAGCAGCGGCGCCTGGAGCGTGGTGCGAGGGGCTGCACAGGAGTGGAGCTGGCCCGGCCGTGTTAGGGTTGTGGTGGTTCGCCCGTGTTGTTTTTGTTGGGGCATAGCGCTGGAACAGGGTTCCTGGCAATCTGGCACTGTTGTGTTGTGCGATCGTTGGGCTGGCAAAGGGAGGGCGGGTGCAGGGACAAGGAGACTGCAGGAGGGTTTGCGATTCAGTTTGCCGCGTGTGAGGACAGCGAGTGTGCGACGGATGCGAAGCTGCCCGGCGGCAAGCACTCCGGCATTGCGACGTTCCTCTTCATCCAGGCCTGCGAGCTCATCTGCGGCCGGTGCGCGACTCTGGAGGAGCGTCGCAAGCACCTGACGTACGGCTACCCCCCACGCACCCCCCTCTGTACCCTACGCACCCCTCCTGCGCATCGCGCGCAACACCCCCGCCGGGCCTCGCACGCGCGCCGCAAGCGCACTGCCACCGTGCAGGACCAAACAGTTTCACATCAGACCTCGTCGTGGTTTGACGCCGGCAGACCGGCCTCATTGCCGTGCCGGGCAGTCGAACTTTCCGTGCCGCGAATCCCATGTCCTGCATACCTTCCCACGGGATTGGCCCTGGAACTGCGGCGGGCATACCTGACACGGCTGCGCTGCCCCAGGAGCGCTACACAGCAGAACTTGCATCCGTATGCGCGGCGCCTGTGCTTCGCGTACATGCATGTATGTTACGCGCAGGCAACGCCACGACACGCCCCTCGAGTGCTCCCGGGCGGCCACAAGGGCCGCAGGGGTGCGCGGTCCGCCTGTAATCCCTCTTCGCTAAAACTTCACCTGGCTAAAACAGGTCGCGCGCGCCCCGCCCGCCGGCGTGGCGCGTTCGACAGTGTGCTCAGCGCCGGCTGTCCCCCGGCGACCCGCCGTGCACGCATGCAGGTACCGAGCGGTGCTCATCGAGATGGCGAAGGGGCTGCAGGAGCATGAGCGGCAGGCGTGCTCCGCCGGCAAGGGCCGGGGCACTCGGACGTTTCTCCGGCGCATGTGGGAGCGACGGCGGCGGTTGAGGTCGAACGCGGACGCGGGTCCGCCGCGTGGCAACAGGCAGACCCCCCAGCTGTCGGCGTCCGCCACCAAAGTACCGTGGAACAGCCGCGATCCCACTGCCGGCTTGCTGGATGTGGAGATGCAGGTGTAGGCGCGAGCAGAAGCCCTGCTGGCCACGCATGCGCGGCGGCGGGGACACGACTCCGCCGCCGCCGCGCCGCAGGGTTCTGTTGCGACCCGGCCCCGGTGATTCGGTTTCCTCTGCTGCGGCGGTGCCCATGAGAGGCTGTCCCTGACGTCCTGCTTTCTTGCATCTGTGAGCACGGTGCGGGACACGGTGGCGGCGGGCCGCTGTGTCGAGGTCGGCGGCGCACGTCTGCGGCCACCTCGGCCGGTGGTGCCGGAGCTAGCGCGGATTTGAGGTGGTGCGGACGTGAGGTAGAGCTGGCGCACTGCCGACGCATCCCCGAGCTCTTGGCTGCTGCCTCTGGCATACCTCTGAAGCCAACGCGGCTCAGATTTTTCCATCTTCTCGTGTAGTTTACAGGCCCCTGGAATGCCAAGCAGGAACCATGCATGTAGTGCATGCGTTCGGTTTACCCTGTTGTTGTGCACGGTGATTGTGGGGTGTATGAGCGAGGAAGTGTGTGTGCAAAGGCAGTGCATGCATGCACTGCGGAGTTTCGGTCACTGCGATGGATGGGAAAGTGTGTGGATGTGATGACTGTATCGGTGCGTAGAGAGGACTGTATGGTGTGATGTGGTATGTGGATGGCACTGCGTGGTGTACCTGTAGGTAGTGGCTTGCAGGCTCTGCCAGGCGTGGCGTGGCGTGTTGTAAATGTAAATGTAAATGTGACACTTACTCGCCATATCCTTATTGTTGCGCACGCTGCCAAGTGTATTCTGGATGGACGTGCACACACTGCTGCACCCACCTACCTACTTACCGTGCAACAACCTGCTTCCCAACTGCCTGGTCATTCACGAGCAACCAGTGTCCACGGGTGCAAACCAACCATGTCCCTATCCAGCCATTTTCTTCTGCGTAGGTGCATGCACGCTCAGCATCCACAGTTCTGAACATTCTGATGGGCAACTGGTAGACAGTTCTTATCAACAGGGCCAGTGCCGTGTGCGTTCCAGATGGTGAGACTGTGCTGTCCACATCGTGACCCGTACTAGAGACTTGGTCTTACATGTTGCCTGATGTGATTAGAGCTCCTGTGTGTAGGTGAAAGTGGCTAGTGAAGAGCCTGTGCTGCTGGTGTCTGATTCCATGACCTTGGTCCACTTTGTGGGTTTGCCCTTGTACTCTTTTGTAACTATGCCTGATGTGATCCTGGTTGGGGAGGTGGTAAACCAAAGCCTGCTGATGTTGGGCGATGCACCAACACGAAGTCCGAAGTCTTCTCGCAGCTCTAGCACTTGTTAACTGTGGATATGCGTTGGCATACACAGCACTGCAGCTAGGCACGACTTGACGGGATAGTCCTCACGCATGTAAGCGAATTGGTCACAGATGGGCTGGAAATGCGCCACATGGCTGGTACCGATGCAAGCTTCTGAACGGTGATAAACCCGCAAACAAAAAAAATCGGGAAGACATCATGCTCACCCAAAAGCGCACTGCCCAAAGCACCGTTGCTGGTATGAGCGGGCAAGCATGGCGTTTGATTGAGTGGACACCACACTGGTGTACTCGCCCGCCCGAGGGCAACGGAAGCTGATGTGCTGCAGAAGATAAAGTACCACAAGTTGCCTGGGGCCAAGATCAGTGACAGCACCGTCACATGTTTACTGAAGGACAGGCTTGGAAGACTTGTTGCATCTTCGCCGTCAGTTGTTGGGACGGGCACCTGCAAACTTATCCTGCAAAAGTCGGGCTGTTGAAATTGCGACGACAGTACGTTGCGTAGGTATACCGCTCTCCGAAAGCCGGCCAGTAGCGCACGTGAGTGGACCGACGGCCTGGCCTGATCAGCAGCGAATGGGTCGACCCGTGTGCTCACGCTGTTGACAAATGCACCAGCCTGACACATACCAGGACGTGATTCACAGCGCCATTTGCGCCATTCGTCCGTACATCAGGATTATGTCATACACCATCAAGAAAGTCGAGTGGCATTGTGTCCGCTACGTCCCTGGGGCTGGTGCCATAGTGTTTTGTTTGCATGGCTTGTTTGCACGTTGGCCTAACTTGCTTGCACATTGGCACCGCCAAGTCACTGCACGTTGTATGCATGAAGCTAGATTTATAAAGCAGGCATCGGCCTGCATGAACACCTCGTGGCCTGCAGCTACTGGAGGAAGGCTGCGGGCCTTGCAGTGCATACTGGCGTCTGTACGAAGACGCAAGTGTGTACCGGCAGGCCCGCACACGCAACATGTGTAGAGCATGAACTGTACCGTCGGTGTAACAGGTATGCAGGTAGGGCATAGCTGCATTCAACTCAGCCTGGTTTGTACACATCTGTGTACTGCCGGTGCAACGCTGTGCTGTTGCTGGAAGCTCAGCTCCCCGATTTTGTAGCCAGTCATCGTACTGCCACGGCCACTGGCATGCGTTTTACGCACACTCAGTCAACCCAGGGTTGCCTTGCTTGCTTTCCGCACACTCAGTCAACCCAGGGGCGCCTTGCTTGCTTTCCACTCATGCCACTGGACGGCTTGGCACGGACTGATGCAAGTACAGGGGAGTCAAGGGAGTTTGCGGAACACTCTTCTAAACGTGTACATACTTAATCTTATTCGGCATGAGATGAGGTGGTGCGGCTCGGCAACGCTGCTTAGTCGTCTCCACTTTGCCATGTGCAAATCACAGCGTTTGCATATGCAGGAGACAGGACATTCTCACAGACGCTTTCCCACATGCGATATTTGGATCAGTTCACACATTGGTCAAGAGTAGCACTTGGTTCGCGGCCACTACTGCTTTGTTTTTCTGGCGCGAATGCGAGCGAGTGGCCAGCAGTGCAGCGTTAGGTAATCGTCACCACATCCGATCGTGGCCTTGTCATGCTGTCCCTGGCGAGTCAGTGGACCTGAATCCAAGCCGTGTATATTCATCGCGACGCAACGCTGCAAGGGATAGTTCTTGCCAGACTGAAATTCTGGCCTCGCCAAATTCTCTTTCGGACAACCTTCTGCCTTGCAGTAAAGCGATTTCATACCACCTTCTAATTCACTAAAGCGTACATGGCAAACTTCCAGATTTGGCCTGTTGAGAAACTGCGGGTACGTCACGTCTTTGTCTGTGAGCTGGGCGGAAGAGACGATCACCGTACACGCTTTGGCACAAGCAGTCGTACCCATTTGGCTCGTTTTGTGCAACAGATACGCGTATTACTTACATCTGTATCCTTTGTGCAGGAATTTATCGCATTCAGTGGGGCGACACCTCACGGACATGAACACGACGCTCTGCTGATACAGACCGTGCAGGTGCGCTACCGTTCCCACGCAGTCGAAAGGAAGGTGGTCAACCTGAAACATGTATCACTGGCCGCTGATCAGTCCACTCCGTGCCGAGCGCGGCCAGCGCGCAAAAAGACACGTACTGGCAGGTAATCCGGAGGCCGAAGCCATCGCTGCGGGTAGCAGAGAGGGAAAACCAGTCACGCTTAGTCTGTGCCACTCTGATAAACTTCTCGTGACTGCACGTCGCAAAACTTGCAACACCCGGCGGATGGGGACCTCACAGTCGGCCATGTGCAGATCCACAGCACCAACAACCACCTGGCCCAGCAGTTCGAGAACCGAGGACATCAAGGCTTCCAGTCAGCGCCAGTCATGTCCAACAACGCTCCGTACCCACCATTCCCTGGTGGCCCTGGTGCCCCTGCAGCAGGCAACCCATACTCTGACCCCCGCGCTTCCGGCCCATCCTACCCTGCAGCCTCCGCCCCATCCTACCCCCCGGCCGGCGCCCCATCCTACCCCCCTGCGGGCTCTGCATACCCCTCGGCCGGTCCACCAGCCCAGTCTGCCTACCCAGATGTTGACTTCGCAGCGGGAGCGGGCGGCGCTCCCGCCCCCGCGGCGCAATCGCCGTACCCGCCGTACATGGGCATGGCCGTCTCGCCCGCAACCTCCACCGCCCCAGGCGCCCCCCATCACGGCCACGGGGCCCCCTCCGGCCACCCCCACCGCCCAGCAGCCGCATCATCGCCGTTCCCGGCCCCCTCGGCGCCCGGCCACGCAGCTCCCACCCCGTCTGGGTACCCGGGCCAGTCAGGTCCCGTCCAGCCTACGCAGCCGTCGCCGTACCCCATGCCCGGCGCCTCGTACAACAAACCCGCCCCCGCGGCATCTCCTTACCCCTCCGCTGCCGCCCCGCATCACAACCCCTCACCGGCCCCCCACAACCCCTCGCCGTATCCCGTCCCGGGTGCCCCAAACCAGGCCCAGGCCCCCCACAACCCCTCGCCGTATCCCGTCCCGGGTGCCCCAAACCCCTCACCGGCCCCCCACAACCCCTCGCCGTATCCCGTCCCGGGTGCCCCAAACCAGGCACCGTCCCACACGCCATCCCCCTACCCCACGCCCTCTGCCAATAGCCACAAGGTGCAACATGCGCCATCCCCCTACCCCGGCCCCGCGGCCCCAAGCCACCAAGCCAGCCACGCTCCTTACCCCGCTCATGGAGCCCCCCCTCAACAGCCGCGGCAGCAAGCGCATGGAAGCCCCTCCGGTGCGCTCCCACCCATCAGCTACAGACCATCACCGGTTGTCCTATGCACTGTGCTGTGGCTACAGCCGCAAGCCACCCGCGCAAGCCACCCGATCACAGCACAGGCCATCACACACTCGCGATCCACTGCTGGGACGTGGATTGACTGCTCCGCCACACGCTGGGTCCCGGCCAACCCTGACGTGTGCGGCTGCAATCGCCGTCATGGCGCCCCCTCGCTCCATGCGCGCGCTGCGCGGCGCGGCAGCATCGGCCACACAGCATGCAGAAGTTCACACCGGCGCACCCGTCTGAAGGGGCGGTGTGATGTGTGGGGCATGTGGCAGGGGCTGCAGCGGCGTTGCCATCGGGCGTGCGTTGCTGCAGCCCTGCCCGCCCGGGGCGCGGTGCCACCACTGCCCACTCGCGTCTGTCTCGCAGAGGTGCATGGCTGAGCCCTGCCGCCGCCGCCGCCGCCGCCGCCGCACCACACGACAGCGCACACACGACCTCTTTCCGCCACGACCGCCAAAAGACCCATGACCTGTGAGCATGCGGCCCACATGGACCTGGCCGCGAACGCACATGCATGCAGTGTACGAGATGGGACGTGTCTGCTGTGGCGTTCGTTTGCCTGTGCCCGCGCCTTCCTCTACTGTCATTGCTGTCATTGTGCGGGCATGTGCAGGGGGGCGGAAGAAGGCGCTGCTGATCGGCTGCAACTACCCCGGCACGAGTGCGGAGCTGAGGGGCTGCTGCACGGACGTACAGCACGTGGAGTACCTCCTGCGCAGCCGCTTCGGCTTTGAGGACATCACCGTGCTGCGCGATGACCAGCACGATCGCGCACACATGCCCACCCGCAACAACATCCTCCGCCACATGGACAGCCTCGTGCGTGGCGCGTCCGCCGGCGACTCCCTCTTCTTCCACTTCTCCGGTGCGCACCACTGCATGCATTGCACCCCTGCGCCAGGCGGCGGGTTCCGGGAGGCATCTGGGCCGCAAGCGCGGCACACGCGCATGCTGCGCGGCTCACGTGCGGCGCATGCGTGCAGGCCACGGCTCGCAGAAGCGGGACTGGTCCGGCGACGAGAGCGACGGCATGAATGAGACCATCTGCCCCTCCGACTTCAAGCACGCCGGCCAGATCCTGGACGACGAGCTCAACAAGCGCCTCGTGAACCCCCTCGGCCAGGGCGTGCGACTGCACGCGTTGCTCGACGCCTGCCACAGCGGCACCGGCATGGACCTCTCGCACATCACCAAGGTCGACAGGCGCTCCGGCGGGATCCGCTGGAAGGCCGAGCCTCCCACCAGGTGCGCCCCAGGCCCCGGCATATGCACCGTACCATCCCTCCCCGGCATTCGGTGCCGTAACTCGTGCATGCCCTCGACGCGGCGCTGCAAGGCGCACCCATGAGGCACCTGCCACGTCCGGCCCAGCCCTCGGGGAGGCCGTGCCTGTTGTGACGTATCTTGTGTCGGCGGCGGCGACGCGGCTGAGGAGTGGAGGGGGTGCCGGCGGCGTGGGGCGGCTGTGACACGCAGAGGTGGATGTGCAGGAAGTACAAGGGCACCAAAGGCGGCCTAGCGGTGCAGTTTGGGGCGTGCAAGGACAGCCAGACGGCTGCGGACACGGCGTCTCTCAGCGGCGGCACGCACACCGGCGCCGCCACGTTCCTCTTCATCCAGGCCTGCGAGCGCCTCATCAAGCACCAGCAGCCCCTCACGTGCGCCCTGCCTCCCCCGCATGCACCCTTTTCCACCTCACTACCTACAGGTTGTGCGCGTTTGTCGGCGCCCCGCCGTGTTGTCATCTGCGCAGCTGGTGATGCGCGTCCATGAGCGTTCACGGCAATGCCCGGTCGCGGAGATCGCCTGTGCGCGGGCTCCCAGTTCAGCCAGGGGCGTGTCCGTGAACGGGCAGCACTGTGCGCACCAGTGGCTCGCCGCGGTGCAGGTACGCATCGATCCTGCGGGATATGCTGCACCAGATCGAGGAGTTCAACAAGAAGAACGGCCGCGCCAGTGGCGGGGGGGGCCTTGGGGGGGGCCTCGCCGGCCTCGCGATGGGCGCGATCATGGGCGCCGTCACCGGCCACGGCCTCAGCGGCGCTGTCACCGGGGCGATGTCCGCTCTGTCGGGCGGCAGCCTCGGCGGCCAGACGCCGCAGCTCTCGTCCTCTCAACCCCTGGATCTAGACATGCAGCTGCAAATCTAACCTCCCCCCCGTCCCACCTCCCGGCTGTTCCACACGCAGGCAAGGGTCGTCGCGCAGCAGCGCATGCATGCCCAGGGCCTCTCGCCCGTTCGGCGCTCCATCGCCATGCGTTCGCGGCAGCGCATGCGTGGCCGGGGTATCTCGCTCGTTCGGCGCTCCATCGCCATGCGTTCGCGGCCGCCGCTGGATGGCACAGGGCTCGGACGCGCCGGCATGTCAGGCCGGTATGACACGATGCTGCCGTTGGGGCCATGTGCGCCACGGGGCAGTTACGTTCGAGGCCGCTAGCGACTCGGACACATCGTAAAGTCTCGAGCATGCGCCGGTGGGTCGTGTCGTATGTTGTGATTCCGCTGGCGCAGAGCGGCGCCTGGCCAGGCGTCCGGGTGCTTCCGCCTGTATCCAGCAGACCGCATCGGCAGACGCCGTAGTGGGGCGCTGCGGAGGAGGGCTGTAGACGTGTCTCCCTTTGCAGAGGGTTGCACTGGAGCGGGGACATGGCCTCAGGGGCGCTCCTCTCAGGATGCAGATGCCCCTCCTCCTGCCGAGGCAGCAGTGGCTGAAAGGCTCGGCCTTGCTGTATGCCACGGCCCGCACTGATCATCGTGAGGGTGGTGCCCGGCATGGTATTAAAATTTAATGTAGGGCGGTTTTTAGCGGTGGTTGGCCTGTTGTGCCAGCACAACCCTCTGTGCGACGGCTGTGGGGGGCGATTGGGGGGAGGTGGTGCTGAGCTTTCGAGAGGGATGCATGCGGATGAGGCTCTTCTCGGGAGCAGGCTGAACTCTGGCTTCTGTCAGGCCCCGAGAGTGTTGTCGGGCATCGCCCTTCTAGGCTGAGCACTGCCCAGTGTGCTCGTCATTCGTTGCGGATAAGGGGCAATTGGGCTGCCTGATGTTAACCCAAACACGGTGTGGCAAAGTCGTCACGACCGGCATTCTTGTGTAATGTGCCTCAGGCTGAGTGCGAGTGGTGAGGGTTGACCCTCGATCATGGCAACTATATTATTTTATCTTGGGCAGATGTAAAATCGTGGTGGCGCTTGTGGCTGTTGATGTGGCCGTTGATGCGCCGCGGCCTGGGCTGTTGCAAGGTGGCAGTGCACCCTGCTGCCTGGTTGCGTGGCTCGAAATCCATAGTGATGTAGGTCGCTGGACATGCACACAGATGCGATCACACACGCGTCAGTGTAAATGTTTGTAGGCTCTCTGCAATCTGCTGCAGTGTGACGATCGGAAGCTGGCAATGGGCCCGGCAACCTTCTGGTCCACAAGGTTTGATTGTTCACGAATCAGTGCAAGCAGAGTGCGTGCATCTGTCACGGCGTGGCCGGTTGAGAAGGATCGAAAGGTCGAGAAAACTGCTACATTCATTCGGAGGACAATACTAACAGTCTGCTATTTAATGCATTCAGGACGAAGTACTAATGACCCACTTCACGTATCAAGTACCTCCAGACACAACCAGTGGTCCCTCAATATGTCGGTATGACAGTGCCAGGCACTACACCGACTTCGTGGATGATGTGACTGAGACGGGGTGACCATGGTGACACGTACCATCACAGACCGCGATGGAGCTGCACATCACAGCACATTCTATAAAGCTGCACAGTGTCGCGGTTGTGCGCTTGCATCTCTGGCGTACGTGTGAAGCGTGCTGGCTGTTAAGAACTGTGGGACGTGAGGCAGGCACCATTTTTGGACGCTTGTTGTCGAGATCTCCAGAGGCGGTCGGCGTGCCCCTGAAGCCATGGACAAAGTCAGTGGCTGATGTGGTCAAGTAGACACATGCGATCATGTTGACATATGTGTGATGGAAACATTGCGTTTTCAGGGCAACTCAGATGAGCGCTGGGAGACAGCGACGCAAAGTCTTCTGCAGCTGGTAGTGTGCCTCGACAGACGATGATAGTGAGGGGCTCGACGCCACAGAGCTGTGTGGCTAGCTCCAGCCACAATGATAGACCGGTACCCATGTATAGGGTCAGCTATGCAGGCAACCCTGTGACACACACCGATCACATCCTGCCCACGACCGTGGCCTCAGCATCGTCTCTGCTGTGGAACACTTGAACAAGTCCGTGTCCCCGCATTTCCGCTGAACTGTCTCGACCGGAACAACCTTGGCCGTGCAGTCTGCGACACTGTCGCCAGTGCGGGTGTCCTCGGAAGCGCGCACACGTATACAGGCATGTGCGGGTGGGGGGAGGGGTTAGGGGTTAGGGGGTAGGGGGTAGGGGTTAGGGGTTAGGGGTTAGGGGTTAGGGGTTAGGGGTTAGGGGTTAGGGGGTAGGGGGTAGGGGTTAGGGGTTAGGGGTTAGGGGTTAGGGGGGAGGGGTTAGGGGTTAGGGGGTAGGGGTGGGCAACCACCGTCAAACACAGGTGTGTCTGGCCCCGGTGATGGTGGTTTGACAAATGGAGGGCCAGGCGTAGAGCGTGTGGGCCATGCATGATGCAGAGGTCAGTCCGGGATGCAGTACGTCTACAAGTTACCACACATTGCCACGAGCACCCCCCACGTTGAGCACACCGGACGTCATCGACACGCACAGACGGCGCGTTCCAGAAGGCAGCGGCGGAGCCGCAGACGTGACCCACTCACGGTATTGCAACACTCGAGTTGCCGGACACTTGAGAAGATCTCAAACAGCAAGGGGGTTGTGAACACGGGCGCAACATCACGGCAGGCACCTCTATCCGGGTGTGCGCGCTCCACGGCAGCACCTGCTTCGGGGGCCGCGACAGTGGCATGCAGGAGGTCAGAGGGCTTCAGGAGTCGGAGGAGGCGTGCAGACGACGAACTGAAGAATGCAACTGCCACGATGAGGTGTTTGACGTGGCCCACCCTTCCTCGGAGCAGGCCCATGCCTGCAGTGCCTATCAAGAATGATACACAGTACTTGCCACATGATGGCCCGCTTGGCAGCAGCCAGGTGGTCTTCACGCGGGTTTGACGGCAGACGTGCCAGCAGCCTCTGGGCCCGTGCTGAGACGGAGGTATAACAAATCCGGCATCACGTTGTGACACCCAAGCGGCCACAGCCCCCCTGTGCAGAGGGCCGCACAAACCACAATGCATGTCGGGCCCGTCGCACAGTCCTCCTCCCACTCGGAACCGCACAGGATCGGGCAGTCTGTCATGCATGCATGAACGCGGTACCCGTCCGGAATGCGCAGGGCGGTGACACCAAATGTCTCTCGGGGCAGCAGCACACGTGCGCGGGGCTGGTGAGCCGATGATAAAGCCAGCCGTATATAGTGAGGGCAGTGTCGCCTGATGTCACTCGGCGCGTCCATGCATACGGTCCAGTAGAAACGGGGACCCAATACATGCACAGCGTTCGGTAGGAATGGACACAGCGCACGGAGACGTCACCCCCCTGTCCCGGAGTTCCCCTTGGAGGGAGTGCTGCGCAACTGCAGTGGCTGCTCAGCTTCGCTCGTGGCTGTAGCGTGCGCACGACCGCCACGACGCCAGATACCCGCGCCGACTGGTTCCTACGAATATATAATTAGGTGCTGAAACCCATATGCCGTG
>JAUMHO010000006.1:2935027-2950423 GCA_032360965.1 Ulva armoricana
CAGAGGTTGTGTGATAGGGTGGTCTGATTCGAGACATGTACGCTGTTGCGTGAAGCACCTGTGACCGTGCCCCTCTTGGATGCAAAATACAGGGGGTGCACCTCAGCTGGGCAAATCGTGGGCACGAATTCGTGACTTCGAAGTCAGGGCGCGTACGGTTGGCCAGCTGCAGGTACACCAAAGACCCAGACAGACTGTGCTTAGAGTTTGCATGGCCTCAATATCATATCCGGCACGTGGTCGGACTTCAGCAATTGCGCGTAGTGGCGTCCCTGGGTGTCATTCTTGGCTTCCCGCCTTGCAATTGTGTGCCTATAGCTTGTCCAGGATTTCCATGGCATTCAGTTCTTGTCTCACCCAGAGTCTATCTTCTGTGCCATCTCACCTGATTTGCAGCCCCTGGAAGTGTGTGTGCGAGCTGTCTGCGGTCATGCACGTAGAGCTGTTCCGTGATGTTGCTACCAGAGCATTGATTGAATCCAGTTTAAACAATTGCCAGCAAGGATCAGGTGCAGGGCATCCTCAGGTACGACAGCCATCTCTCCGTGGAGAGAGCGCTTGCGAATATCGACTCCGCTTTGATGGTATCTCGTACAAATAGCAAGGGATTTCTACGACCACTTGTGTTTTGACCGCCTGAGGAGCTCCACCTGCAATCGTAGTGGCTGCAGGTGAACGAATGACGGGGACAGCTGATCAGGACGTCACGGTTTTTCCGTCTGCAACGCATGCATACGCGCGCTGTGTCTTCAAATGCGGCCTGGGACGACGCCAGCTCCTGGGCACATCGCTGCTTCGACACCGCGGCTTCCAAGACCCCGCCACGCACGGTGCCGTGTACACGTGGGTGAGTTGCAAGCGCAAGCGTGCGGAACTGGCGTTAGCGTTAGCGTGTACGTGTACAGCTATGCCAGCTTGTGAGCCGGCGCGCGGCCGGCATGCTGCAGTTGCATGCATGTGGAAATGGGAACAAGTTTGCGATCGCGTCGATCAACCCTCTAATGCCTAGCCGGACATATATAGCACTGGGTTAGCGTGCCGCCGTCCATGAACTTGCCACCACTTGCAGCTTCCTCCCCCGCGCTAGCTGGACCAAGACCCAGCGGCTACTCTAACCTCAGGAATGCGGCTGCGTTATCTTCCTACCAGGAGATATCATGTGTGCAAAGCGCTGCAGTACTGTAGCCCCTTAGCCACACCAGCGCGCGCTTGCGCACATCCCGGGGTCATGCAAGCGGCATGACAGTCGGGGCCAGTACACGTTGCGGCCAGCTTATGACGGAAACGGATGTCAGGCTCGGCTTCTCACCAACCCTGCGAGATAGACGTGCATGCATACCTGGATCTTAATAAATATTTATATGCAAAGATGGTGTGGCCGATGGAGCACCGGCACTATGCAGATGTGGATTGTGCGTCAAGAGTCGGCCGCAAGCGTTTGCATGCATGCACAAAGGCGGCGATTCGGTTACTGGTTCAGTTGCTTCGCTCTCCGACACCATGCAACAACCTGGACCGATTGTGCCGGCGTGGCCACTTGGATCGCTAGCAACATAACAGCTCAACAGTCCACAACTATTCATTCGCTTGCTTCAACCCGGTCAGGACGTGGCAGTCGTTTGCACTTTTAGGTGCAGACACGTCCGTAACAAAGCCGCCCAGGCTCGCCAGTGCGCAGCCGACGCAGCATTGAACAAGTCAGACCTCTGTCGTCCTGGTAGAAGTTCTGAGAGAGTGTATGTAGCCGGTCGACACCATGGCAATGACATGGGATGACCTGGCGTTCACCGTCGTGTTCAATTGCGGCATAGCGCTGGTCGCCTTTATCATCTTCAATGTCTTGCGACGTCTTCCATTCTTGTCGCATTTCTATATGTCCAAGAGGTTCCTGGCTATACCGTTCAGGTGCGAAGCTTGGGCAGCACTATTGTTCGTTTGGTTTGCCAGTCCTGCACGTCTCGGAACGTCCATGTTACCCTGCGCCGGAGAAAGCGGCTGTTTTAAACATGTCACTCCTAGCTTGATCCTGACGCGAGTGTTCTGCAAACACTGATGGGAACCTGTCAGTATTGCCAGCCTGCCGTGCTCAAGCCTGCGACCGTGCCGGTCCAGCTGACTCAAACCATGCCTGCTCTCTAGCCAGCTATACTGGCTGTCAGTTCGTATCAAACATTCTGAATACTTTATTCTCCATATTCCGCTGTTAAACCTTCCAGGAAACTGGTGGAACTGGCGTGGGAATCGTCGATCGTAACAACACCAGCAAGACCCGATTCTGCCGCACACACTGCTCATAGATAGGGCAACGACAACCTAATTCGCAGTAGGGGAGATGATTTGATCGAGTGCATAAAATGTTCCGTGGGTTCGTCGCTCGCATGGTAGTCTCAACATGGCCGACACTTCCTGACAGGAGCATCGAGCAGGCGTCTCCGAGCCATTCACGGGGGATCCCACGTTATCAAAATCATAGTCGCTCGCATGATGTTTGATATGCATTTGCGATTCCGGGTGATTGATGTCGTTCCGTCTCGCGACTTGCTTGACGTCGTGACCAATGATGCCTGATTGCTTCATCTTTGCGGAAACCATGAATGTATCAACCAGTCACAAAGTACCTGAACAATTCTTGTGGCATATTCCGTGGTTCATTGGCATCTCAGACTGGCGGAGCTTTGTTTCCCACGTGTCAGCATCACACGTATTCACGTCACACATCTGGTACATCGAGCCCCCGACACCCGCTCTCCACACAACGGATCTTGTGGCGTTGCTCATTGTTAATTGCACTGCTGTAAGCGCCTGCCACAAGTTCCAGATGCTGGCATCTTGTGCGCCAGTGTGTCAAACAAGCAAGCTTTGGCTGACGTGGCTGCGTAATGTGTGCGCACGCCTTGTATGTGCGAAGCAACGTCACCCAGACGCTCAAGCACACGTTATCCTTTTACCCGAGATGTCAACACGCCCGGCGTTTCTAAAGCACAGCGACTCCCGATCGCGGTAGTAAAGCTGCTTAGCAAACCTTTGCGCCATGCCGCCAGTACTGCACCCGATCAACCGCCGCGCTGTTAAGCTGGTTCGACATGACGCGGACCGGCACCGCTTTGTCAGTTCTTGCCATGACGTGGATGTGGGGAGTAGCGAACACACTCTCCAACACCTCCGCCTCGTTTCACTCTGCACGTGCCGTGCGGCCAACACTTGAGCCCGCCCCACTGCACGCCACCGATCCACCGTGCCCTCAGCTGCACAGGTACTCAGAGCAAAACGCAAATCCCCGTGCCTGGTGCAACAGCAATTGTGACTCTGCTTCCAATGTGTGCAGCAGCACGGCCCAGTTCCCTGCAGCAGTGCCAATATAAAAAATTTCAGGTAGCAAAACTCGTCGTTATGTCTTGTACCCCAGGTGTCCCCCTGGCCCGGTTCAGCAGTCCAGCACTGTGCCGTGCTGCCAGTTTCACAAGTGAATACATATGCACACAGGGCAGCCCCGCACCCAGCCCCGCCCCCCCATACAAACCTGTTAACGCCTCCTGACCCAATGTCAGCCGTGCTGCAGGTTCCGGCCTCCGAAGCTGCCCACCAGCTTCCTCACCTGGATTCACCCGGTGTTCTCCCTGCCGGATGAGCAGTTTGCTCGAGTTGCTGGCGTCGACGCGCTTGCGTACGTCCGCTACCTCTGGCTCTGCACAAAGATCGCCTTCCTCGTCACCGTCATCGCCTTCTGCGCACTTCTGCCGACACACTTGACCAGTGACCTCGTGACTCAAGAGATTCGCAAGCAGAAGCGCCTTGGCTGCAAAGATGACGCGCCCACTGACGCTGTCACGGTCCGGCTCCCGCTGCATGCATGTGCCATCCCGGCATCAGACCCCTGCTGCCACTGCTCTCTCGTCCTTGTGAACGCTGGCAAGCCATATCATGTCCGTTGAGTAGTGTCCACTGTCACCAACACATTTTCCCATGGTGGTTCGCAGCATCCTGCAGCGAATGGCCATTGCATGCCGCATGCCCCCTGTTTGTGACCTGTACCCAGTGCATTCAATTCTGGCCGTGCACGAGGACCAGGCCGCCAAAAGTGTAGATGCAAACATGCTCGGGGCACAGCCCTGGGTGACCTCAGCGGGCTGTGCATGAGTGTGACATGAAGGCGAGCACCGAGTGCGGCTCACGTGGAGCGTGCTGTGCAGGCGGCTGCAGCCGACGGCGAGGTGGGTCAGAACGCTACGGCGCTGAAGCTTGCTGAGAAATGCGGCTTCATCGTGACAGAGTTTGACAAGACCGCGCTGACAAATGTTGAGCCAGAGTCGATGAAGCTCTGGGTTCACGTCGCAGCCATCTACCTGATCACCTTCATCATCCTCACCGTGCGCTTTCCCCGCATCCTTGCTCGGCCGCCTGCTGCGTATGGGGCTGCTGAATGAGATGCAGTCGCCCTCGTCGATGTTTCTACGCCGTTGAGCACATCCTGTGATCTGCCATTCTTGCACCACAGCGTGATTGGACTACACCGTGTTTTGCACCCCTGACGGGCGTATCATGGACTGCCCTGGATATACCAGCAGCTCAGCTACCAGGTCTGCCCTTACCGCGATTTCTTGAAAAAATGGTAGGGAAGTGTCAATGGTGACCTCTGCATCTGGTGCCAGCACACCCTTTGGCTAGGTGTGTGAGCCCGCCGCAACCTGGGGTTTGCGTTGATGTGTGTCTTGCTCTACGCATAGCCATCTTGTGCAGATGTTGTGGCAGCACTACGAGGAGACGATCGCGTGGCGGGTGCTGCACCTCTCGTGGCTGCGCCGCGGCGACGAGGGCCACACTGTGCTCGTGCAGGACGTGCCCACCACCAACGCCATCGAAGCTGGAGCAGACCTCCTGTCCAATGTGCGTCCCACGCCCCTTCACCTGTGCTTGCTACGGCAGGTGAACCCCATGGGCGCCCGGGATTTGATCAGCCCGTGTGTGCGTGAGATTTTGAACGACAGAGAGACATCGGCTACCAGGACCACAGTCAAAGCAGCGCCATCACACACATCCCAGCAGACAGATAGGCTAAGACCGGTAGTACCGCTCTGCCCGGCACACGGGCCATGCTTTGTAATCATTGACTAGTGTGTGGCCGCACATGCTGTGCACCCTGTGTCCTGCAGCTGTGTTGCTCTTGGCAATCAGAAACTTGTCGCCACGTGTGGAATCGAGTTGCAAGCCACATCCTTCGGGCAGGCAAATCACGTGCATGCCTTCACCGGCTGGTGGCTGCGGTGGCCGACAAAATCGAACGCCGGCTCTCAACCTCGGCACTCCACTGCTGCATTCAATGCTCGCTCCCGCCCGTGCCTCAGTGCTTCTGACACATGGAGCTGCTGCAGGCCATCGAAGACGTAGATGACCTGTTCCACTCGAAGAAGAAAGACGTGTACCTGAAGGACACCAACGCTGTGGACCCACGACGTGTGGTATGCTTCGCGCGCCTTCCTGCGCCACCTGCAGTCCGTGTCAACCCCCTGCACCTGCATCGCTGCGTGACACTACACGGGCGGATGCAACCTGCGGGTGGTGCCGGGGTGCCCGCACGCGCCACGACTGTCCATGCCTGTGACAGTGCCCTGACTTGCCGCTGCAGGGTGGAGAAGCGACTGGAAGCTTCGGGATGCCGCCGCAACCGCTCGTCCGCCGCACTGATCTCGCTGCATTCGAGTCACGCCCTCCCTTGACCGACTTTGAACCAGCCAAGCAGGTGCGCTCCGCCACGGGCACAGCCAGACTCGCTCGCCGGTTGCACGCATGTCACCCGTGCCAAGGGCTGCCACAGCCTGAACAGATACCCGCCGCGACGATGTCTGTGTGTGCTTGTGTTTGTGATCTGCTGCATTAAGTGCTACTACAGAATAGAGGAGGTCTCAGCTCTGACGAGGTCTTGTTCCGCCATGTCTGATGATGGGAGTGCAACTTACCATGGCTGAGCGTGTGATGTGGCTGCAGGTGGATGCTGCGCTTGATCAGAAGGTTCCAATGAGGGACATTGTACATCGGGAGTTTGCCCGCTCCATTGGCGCCGAGCAAGTCGAGTGCGCTCCCATCGGCTACTACACTGCTCGGTGACATGTCACCGTATTCTTTGGAGCACACTGCTCGGTATCTGCAGTCAATCCTGGATGCCTGAAACCACAGACGAACAGCCTCAGCTCGCGTCCTCCATGACACAACTCTGGATGCGCTACGTTTGCGCATGCCTGCAAGCTTGCCTTGACTTTCCATGCACCCACCATCAGCCTCCCTGCATCGATGTGCGCTGGAGGAGGCATGCCGGTGCTCGGCGGTACACAGCAGTGTGTTGTTGCACGCAATGCGCGTGTGCTTGCAGGGCTGTGAACGTCGTGTACAACGACGGCGCCATCAGCGGCGTGAAGGCCGAATATGAGAAGATGGTGACAAAGATCATGGACATGACTGACGGGTGGATCGGCAAGATGCGTGCCGGTACGCCCCTCCTGCCTCTGTAGGAGCGCTGTGTGGTTTCGTTTGCGGCCCTGCTGCCTATCCCGTGCGACCAGGAGGCCCCACCTTCCCTGCCAGCTGCTCGTGCATGCCCGGATGTCTTGTCTGGGTTGATCCCCCCGCAAGCTGCGCA
The DNA here is from genome assembly GCA_032360965.1 of Ulva armoricana. Lineage (NCBI taxonomy): Eukaryota > Viridiplantae > Chlorophyta > Ulvophyceae > Ulvales > Ulvaceae > Ulva > Ulva armoricana. The sequence continues at coordinate 2,941,659 of JAUMHO010000006.1, forward strand.
TGCTACGCACGGCAGCGTCGGCCATGAGCCGGTTTCCCGCATTCATGTGCCACCACTAGATATGGAACAGCCATCCCTGGCTGAGACATCGCAAACAGTACCGCGTTGGGCGTCGCTGCCATAGAAACTCAGGTCAGAGTGTTCGGGTTTGAACTGGGATGTGACTGCTCGGATGTTGACACTGGAGTGTCGGTGCATCTGGAGGAGGCGGCACTGGTCCTGCTGCTCTTTGATTAAACCCAGGCGTACGGTTTGTATGAGATCCCAGGCCGTGATCGAGGTCATGGAAGCCTCTCACGGGCCCCACAGTAGGACCGTGCAGCACTGGCAGGCAGCAGTACTTGAGTGGAGCAGTGCGATGCAGACGAAAAAGATAAGGCTGGTGCTCGCAAGAAGATCCCGCGCAAAGAGGTCAAGCTCGGCAAGCTCCTTGGCCTAGCAGATGCCGACGAAGAGACTAAGAAAGCGTTTGGAGACAAGGAGAAAGCCGATGAGATGCAGTACAGCGTCTTCCGCATGCGCCAGCTCAAGAAGGAGCTCGCCGAGAAACGCACCGAGGTTCTCCAGGAGGTGCTGCTCCCCGTTGAACTGGCCACTTCTCCATGAGATCCCCCCCCCCCCCCCCCATTTCTGAATATCCACGCCGGCCTACTCTCAGAAACTATGTGAACAGCACGACAATGCCATGCAGCCGACACATGCGTCGTTTGTGTCGCTGCGTACACGCCAGGCTCAGGCCGTCGCCTCCACAGGCCTCCTCAGCATCGACTCGACCTCTTGGCTCACCACCGCAGCGCCCAACCCGACCGAGGTCATCTGGTCCAACGTGACCTGCCCTCACCAGCAGCGCGGCCTCCGTCAGCTCATCGGCTGGGGCATCCTCGCCGCCATCATCGTCTTCTTCTTCCCCATCATCTTCGCCCTGCAGCAGATTGTCAACCTGGAAGGATACGCCGAGGAGGGCAACTGGGCACAGTGGCTGCTTGATGCTCCGCTGCTTGGAAGTGCGCCGCAGACTCGCCGTTGTTCTGCTGTTCTGCGTTCTGCCATGCCGTCCAATGTCGCATCCCTGGCGCGCCCATACCTGAGATTCTGTAGTGTTTGGTACCACCCAACTCTTCTGGGCCATGACCCTCCCTGCAGCCCTTCCTTTCAACCCATTCAGTCACAACCTAACTCCGTGTGTGTTCTTCGCGCTTAAGAAAGCCCATCTTTAGCGTGTTCCACATGAGACATGGCCGTGCCTTGCTAGCCGCGGACGCGGCATACGTGTGGCAGATGCGTGCCACGAAACTCTGTCACTCGTCCCCTCTTCTGTGAAGAAAGAGTTTTCACGCGCGCGCAGTTTCGTGGGCAGGGGCCAAGATCCATCCTGTCGTCGAAAGGCCCACTCACACTGACTGACAGTAAGCACGGCGCGCTGTTGCTGCAGGTCTGTTGAAGACGATCATCCCGACGCTCGCGCTGACGATCGTCCTCGCCGTGATGCCGATCGTGCTCAAGCTCGTGGCCGCCAAGATCGAGAAGCAGCCTTCGCTCTCTGCCGTCGATTTCTCACTCGGCCAGAAGTACTTCATCTTCCAGTTCTTCGTCGTGTTCATCTTCAACACCATCCTCGGTGCAGCCTCCACCGGCACGAGTGGCGGTGACAGCGCGCTGCCTATCATCGACATCTTCAAAGACCTACAGGACGACCCGGGCCTCATTACCGACTGGCTCGGCCAGGCCATCCCGCAGCAGGTGTGCTGCTTTACCAATGCATGTGCTCCATGCATCTGAAACGTCAGAATTGCTCAGTCGACAAGAGCGCCTTACTGAAGCCTCTCGAGTTGGGATAGGCGTCCCGGTGCCATGCGGCATTGTGTGACCGGCGTGGCTGTGTGACACAAGCGCAGCCCCACCTCCATGCGTCTGCTCATCCATGCAACCGCCTTTTGGCATCCATGCAGCTGCTCATGTGTGGCTGTGTCTGCAGGCGGCCTACTTCTTGACCTTCCTCCTCACCAAGGGTGTGTTTGCCGCCTCGATCCGCTTCCTCCGCCTCCCGGGAGCTGTCATCTTCTGGATCCTTTCAAAGATGTCGTCATGTGAGCGAGCAAAGAAGCGCACCTGGTCGCGCCAGTACGCATCGTACGGGACCGCCGTCCCCTCTGACTCGATGGCGTTCCTCATCCTCATCGTCTTCTCCATCTCTCAGCCCTTCGTGTCCGCCGCGGCACTCTTCTACTTCGTCTGCAGCCACCTCTTCTGGCGCTACGACCTTCTCTACACCAAGCGCGAAGCCTTCCAGTCCGGCGGCCTCTTCTGGCCTGTGGTATGCCTCCCCCCACGGCAGCCATGCCCTCCAGAAGTGCTGGAGCATGAATCTCCAGGATCCACTTTCCCTGTGGACACTCGTCTGAAAGTGCATGCCGACCAGCACACATCGCACATCGTTGTTCCTGCCAGCATCTGGCTGGCTTGCTGTTTGCCCTGCCTTGCTACACATATTGTTCCCGGTTGAGCTGATTGCCAGCCGTGCCAGATCATCCACGCTGTGTGACTCTGCGTGGGGTGGCAATGCATCATGCACACCCCGTCCCTGCCAACCCCAAGAGCCTGATTTTGGCGTTTCGGGGTCAAGGTTCTCCCGGTTTTTGGGCCGCGGCGTGTAAGACCATCCCGCATTCCTTGTCTTCGCCCCGATCTGCCTCACACAGGAGTTGCCAGAGTCCGTGTCTCGCAGCATGCGGGAGGCACCGTGCGAGACGACCGGTGACGTTTGCCTGCAGATGTTCAACCAGATGGTTGTGGCAATCCTTGTCTTCCAGCTGAGCTACATCGGCATCCTGTCCATCAAGAAGTTCCCCTACACCGTGCTGCTCCTCATCCCCATGATCGTGACCGTCTGCTGGGCTTTCGTGGTGCACCGCAAGTTCGGCAAGCCTCTGCGCTGCCTGGCCGTGCACACCGCTGCTGACCTCGACCGTGCCGATCTCGTGTGCCTCTCTCTTCGCCTGTTTCCTGTTCTACCTGGCACTGATTCTGCTGGTCAGAAAGCTGCCAGGCCTGAGTAAGGCACCTCATCAACCGCTGGCCGGGCTGTTGAACAATGCTAGCGTTCATGAGGTGCCGCACAGGGTGCAGCATGCGCAACTCAGGGCCACAAGCCAGACTGTGTTTCTCACTGTTCCGCGCCTCTGTTTGGGTGCACGCTGCTGTACATGCGATGGTGGCACCTGCAGCTGCACAAATGAGTGCTGTGCACCTTGTACCCGTTCATGCGGTCCTGCTTTCGTTGGGACCAGTATGTGCGAGGTGCCTGGGGTGACTCGACGTCCCATGGTTGTGGAGTAACTAATGCCATCGCTCCCAGGCAATCAGATGTCCCACGTCAAGTGAAACATCTGACCTTTCTTTGCTCAAGCTGAGACATGCACAGATAGCCCGTCTGGACGTGGTTTGCTACTGGTGATAGGTTTGTAACTCTGCTCGTGTCATGCAGAGGTACGACTGGATGAAGCACCTCACCGACGCAGAGATGCAGCAGATGAAGGCAGACAACTGGGACATGGAGGACGTCGAGCTCGGGGCCATTCCTGAGCGCTATCTGCAGCCCAGCCTCCAGTTTGATCCGGAGGAGTATTCACGTGTCATCTCTCAGGCCCGTGAAGCCTCTCGCCTTGTTGACATCTTCAACAATGACGGCAAGGTACTGCTCCTCCAACTTTCCTACTTGTTTGTCATGGGCATGAGATCTGGTTGGTGTTGAGAGGTGGTGCATGTCACGGGTTACCTTGGTGCAAGTATTCATACTGGAATGGCCGATATTGACCGTCGGTTTGTCTTGTTTGTCTGGGTTCAAAGCCGATCAGCACAACCGCCGCTGCGGGCACGTAGGACCTGGCTTGGCACAGTCTTGCTGTTGTGGGATAGGCTCTGGATGAGGCCTGGCCGGGCAGTTTGTCCTTTGGCATGAACTCATTCATTTGTTTTCATGCACAAACGGGACTCGTGCCTGCCATTGCAGTGTCTCATGAACCGCCCGTCTGCAGGTTGCTGGAGAGGGCTTGATGCAGACGTACAGCAGCACCGGTCCCGTGGATCTGAGTGAGGATGAAGATCAGGAAGCTCAGGAGGACAAGTCTGTGAAGCGTGGTTCCAGCAATGCCGTCTAAAACTGTCTTGTTTTGCCACTTCCCCTCGTCTAGCATTGCAGAGCAAACAGAGAGAAACAACGCGTGTTTCAACAGGTGTGGTCTGCGCTGGCTCGCCTACCTGTTGGCTCGCCTAACAAGCCATTCAGCTTGGGCAGGCAAGGTTGCTGTCCTTTGTGGCAGTGGTGCATGGGCTGTTGTTTTGAGGACCTCGATGATCTCTCTGGAAGACAAAGTTGTCGATTTTGATGATAGCTGCACTGGCTGATGTGTTTAACAGAGTCAGGGGGGTTGGGGTGTTTTGGAGAGGGTGTCCCTGGCTGGCTCCCTGTTGGATTGATGTGTCTTAACTGTCTCAAGGATGACATGTACCTCTCTGGTCACCTTGATTGTGTCTGAGAAAGCAGCTGGGTCATATCGGAAGTCCTCGCACGCGAGGCAGAGATTCTGCTGCATGTTTTGGTCTTTGACGAAGGCAAGGTTCATACGATCCTTGCCTTGGTGCATACCATGCCGTGTCCGGCATAGATCATCATGAAATTGTGCGACACTGTTCTTTGTCCTTGTCCGAAGGACTGGTTTGGGTGAAAGATCGTGCACACCTCCTAGGCTGTGTGAAGGATTGGGTGCCAGAGTCAAAGCATTCCGGAGGAATGACAGTGATGTCGGGAACTAGGATGCCGTAATTCAAGCCTTGAATTGTAATAATAATACTCAGTGTTATGAGCTTACATCGAGGCTTTGTTCCCGATCGCAGTACGTAGCGTGCTGATTGCGCCAGCAACACAGCTGTGTCCACCGGTGTGCCAATATGCATTGCCGGCGATGGAGATAGCTGTCACGTACCATTCTATAACTGCCCAGATTCGATCATTTATAAGGACTGATGTTCCGGACATCCGCACCAGGCCTTGAGTTGTCGTTTGTGTTCGCAACAGCCCCCCTGTCGAAGCGTCGTGAGCGAAGCGCGGTATCTCGTCTCGAAACAGTTGTGTTGACGCCTTTAGGTGGCGCAGAAGAGTTATGTTGACGTGTACTCCTTTTGTGTAGCTGTGTGTTCTTACTTCTTCGTTGCTGCTGCCAACATCTGCGCGTACGGGCGCAACCTTGCTCCCATCTCTTTACCTGTCAGTGACCTGAAAGTATAGCTTTGAGTGGATCATGAAGAAGGGCGTGAAGTTTGGAGTCAATCCTCTGCCAGCTGCCGCAGCTCCAGCTGGCACCGCATTGGCCGACCTGGATGATGGCTCATTGGGGTTGGCTCTGGCCGGTCTCTCCATGAAGGATTTATCCGCCGTTGCTCTCACTTGTAAGCCTCTGTCACGAAGCGTTATCAGGCAAGACGGGATCTGGAGGCAGCTTCTGATTGACCTGTTGCCATTCAAGCCGCGCTCCCTGCCCATCAGTGCCCCATCTTCACAGCGTTGGTACTACGTAGTCAAACATTACTGCACATCACTGCGACGCCCTTCCAATCAGGTGCAGCCCAGCCACATGCCTGTCTCTATCAAACAGCGGTTGCTGCAGCACGTGGCTCCACATTGCCTGCCTACAGGTAGCAGAGGCTGCAGTGTTGGACACGGAAGATTGGATACAAGGAGGAGACACAGCCTTACCGAGCGGCACGGGCTTTCACCCGCACTACTACCGCAAGAGTCTGTGCCTTCCCTCAGTCATCGCACGTCCCGACTTGTCCGCCAATCCCATCTTCACTTGGAACTCGGGCATGCAACTGCGCAACGGCTTCACGTGCCGCGCGGATCCTGCCCTCTCTGGAGATGCGAATGGTGGTGGAGGCCGCCGCCGCGTTGCCGCTGCTGTCGTCCGATGCACGTTCCCCTTCAGCCAAGACGGCACTGCGGTTGTCGGAGCGCCTGCAGTGCGGTACTTCGAGGTGGTGATTGCCGAGCTGCCCCCTGGTGGGCGTGTACACATCGGCGCCATTCATGACCGCGTCCACATGCGTTGGATGCGAGCAGATGTGCCACTTGGCCACTTCAGTGGCACCTGGGATGGCTCCCTCTCGGTAACTCCCCTCCTTCTTGGAACCTCGCGTCCTGTCAGGTTCATGTCTTGGCACCAGTGACAAGCCAATCAATTTGTTCATCTGATCAGGCAGCGGATGTTCATGGTCTGCTACCGGGCCGGAGACATGCCTGTTGCCACCTAGCCCCTGTGGCCCTCATTGGCCTGCTGTCTTTCCAGTGCTGCGATGCCTCGCCGCAGAAGTCTTCTCCAAGTGCAGTCAACAGCACTGCCTCGGAGCGCCGGCGCTGTATTGGTGCCGCCGCAGCAGGACCCAGCAGAAGCAGCCATCCTGTATGCTGTGCTTGCTTCTCCCGTCCACGAGGCCCTCGCTGCAGCCCCCACTGCTGTCGAGGTAGCAGCCGCCTCCAGCAGCCACACCATGCAGGCAGTCGGCTGGGGTGCCTGTGAGGGACGCATCTACCCGGGGCCGACAGACACCGAGTGGCATGCACGGGGCGCCCCGTTCGGCGGCCCCGTCCAGCGCACCGGCACAGTGCTCGGCTGCGGCATGGACATCCTCACCAACACCGCCTTCTTCACCTACGACGGCGCCCTCGTCGGCACTGCGCACCCTTGTGGCCGCACTGCAACCCCTGGCCGCCACTCCCACGCGTGCGCACCGGCTCTGCATCCCAGCCTCCAAACCGGTCGTTCACGACACTGCCCGGTTCACCATCGCGATCGCGCCGGGTCTCACCCTGTCTTGCTCGACGGCGTGCGCAGCGCCTCTGGCTGTTCCGCCAGAGCCCCCGCGAACGTGCTCCGCTGCAGCTGGACACCCCAGTCACCTGTGGTGGAGGCACACATGGCCGGCATGCACCGGTGACCAGCTTGCGTGCACGTGAATGCATGTGCAGATCCCGGGTGGCCCTGTGTGCGTCTGGCCCGGTGTTCCGGTGGGAGCCCGCGCAGCTGCAGCTGCACATCTCCCACATGCAGGCCTTACTTGTTGTTGTTGCAGCGAAGGTGAGCCCTTGCCAGCCCTGGCCAGCCGGTACTCTGGTGGGACAGGCGGCACGTGGGTTGCTCGTGTTGAACAGCGGATTCACCCGTGCATTCCGCCACGCCTGCATGCGCACCCACGGCCCTCACTGCGGGAGCCCCCAACACCGTGCGCCCTCGATGACGGCCGTGGCTGTTGTGTTCAGGCCGCCGGGCGGAGGCGGCGGTGCGTGGGACGGCGGCAGCAGCAGCAGCAGCGACGCGGGGGACACCTGCGAGGAGCGCTTCCTGGAGTCCCTCATGTCCCTCCGCCGCAGCTCCAACAGCTTTGGGCTTCACACCGCGGGCACGGACTTCCCCGAGGGCACCCTGGAGCATGTGCGCGGCTCCCCCCCCCGTGCTCCTGCCCCCTGCCCGCCAGCGGCACGTGTGCGCAGGCGTACCACGCGTCTGGCTGATGTGTTACATGCATGCAGACCATGCATGCTCTGGACGTGGCGCACAGCATGTTTGCGCTGTCGCTGCAAGGCGGAGCTGCTGTGGACGTCAACCTCGGGCAGGCGCCGTTCCGGTTTGACCTCGGCGCTGCCCTCGCACCCCCTGCCCCTGCCACGGGCCGTGCCGGCCATGGCGGGGGCTGCCTCGCGGCGCGGGACGCGGACGAGCGCGATTCCGTGGCGTCTTCAGCCGGGGCGCTGTCCCTGGGCGGCGGCGCGGCGGCGCGCTCCTGGCGCATGTCCCTCGGCGGCGAGTCCGCGCGCAGCTCGGTCAGCGGGCAGGAGTCCGCCGGCGAGGGCGAGGGCGGGGACGGCGCGGCAGGCCTCGCAGGCCTGCGGGGTGTGGCGTCGGATGCAGCAGAGCGGCTTGCAGTGGGCCTGCGGCAGCTGGCCCGCGACTGGAGCGCGCGGTCTTACGGCAGCGAGCTTGACGAGGACGTCCGCGCGGCCCTGCAGCGGCTGAGCAGCGACCTCGGCCGCCGGGAGTCGTCGGGTTCGGGGGGCCTGCAGGGCGTGCTGGCGTGGCTCGGCATCCGCGGCTCGACACATGATCATGAGTGACTGCCGCTCCCGCGTGCGTCCCCTCCCCGCTTCGCTGGCGGTGGTGCCCAGGACGGTCGCTGGGGCCAGCGCGTGAGGCATGGTCTGTCTGTAGGTGGTGATAGGGCGGACTGAACTGCGCCGCGGCGGCGCTGGAGAGCAGGAGTGGCCTGGGGGCTGCTGCGGCTGCACGGCTCGGCTGCAGTCTACCTGTGTGAGGAGCGCGGGCAGGCACGCGGCATGGTGGGGGCCGCCCACTTGCATGCCTGCAGTGCTGGTGGATGCTCAAGAGGGAGCCGCTGGGTACGTGATGGTGTGGACGGGACGGAGGCGTGCCTGGTAACGCGGAGGCGGCATGGGCGGGGCACACCGGTGGCCTGCCGGCATGCTGGGGCAGAAACACGCGGCACACTTTGGTTGACAGTGCAAACAGCGTCGGTGGGAGGTCCCGCGCGGGAGGCTCTGCCACTGACACGACTAGACCGGCGCCCCTGTATGCAGCGAGGAGGCGCTGAGAGGAGCATGTTTGGTAACGATCAGCAGGCATGCGAAGGGGCAGGGAGCTTTGCAGAGTGGCTGACTCTGCTGCCCGGGGGGGGGGGGGGGGGGGGGGTGTCGGCTG
>JAUMHO010000006.1:2950523-3006402 GCA_032360965.1 Ulva armoricana
GGCACGCGGAATCGAACCCAAGACCTTCCGAAGAAGGGGTCAGCTTTTATAGCGTCCTCCGACCACTGGACCAAAATTCTGGGCACGAATTTCCAGGTGTGGCGTGTGCTACGCCAGCCCAGCAGGCAGCTGTGCAACGCGCGCTCAGCAGCGGCATCCTTGCGGCCAGCGGCAGGGGTGTGCCCTGGCGGGGGCTTGGGGAGAGAGGTTTTGTTCAGGTTTGCGACTATTTGTTGGGGCACACACCTGGAAATTCGTGCCCAGAAATCATAGTTGCTGGTTGTCAGAGGTCTGGTAGAGGTGACATGTGTGAGTGGTACAGTTTACAGAGGAGTAGGGGGTCGAGTATCGCCCGATGGCATTGCACTCAAATATTATAGACGGATGGGCTGCCCTCCACGGCCGCCTTACCTAACACACGAACCTTGATGTGTGTGTAAGATGGTTCTGAACATCAACGCTCGATTCTCGCGAGCCGGGGGGTGGCAGGAAAGGAGCTGTTATGGTAGAGTTATTCAGTGCTTGTGCGTGCACTGTGTTATGGTAGAGTTATTCAGTGCTTGTGCGTGCCACCGGTTGTGCATGCTGGCCGACAAGCAGCCCATGGTCCGTGCTGCCCGATACAGGGCTGAGTATGCTGTTTGGATCTCAAGTCCGGACTGCACCTGCCCGTGAATCATCGCGTACTGTTGTGCCTGTGTGCCACCTGTGGAAGCATCGACTCGCAGCGTGTGTCGTCGTTACGTTTGGCATCGAGTGCTGCAGGTCAGATTCACACGCTGGCAGCCGACTCAGCAAGTAGTCGGTGCTCACACAGTACTGTGCCATGCAGGAGGCACACTGGCGCGCGCTCGTTGCCAACAAAGCCGAAAAGCTGTGAGTCGCAGCAGAATCTCGCCCGGTCAAACTCTTCTCAGCGTTCCGCAGCGTCACGCGCAGCCCGGGTCGACAATACCGTGTGACTATGCACATGTTTCGAGCGATGCTCGTCCGGAAGCGCTCTCACACGACCGCTCCGAAAAGCACCATGCAAATTGTGCATGCATGGTGCTCAGGGCGAGATTCGTCACACGTCGTTTTGAGTCAACGTGCTCTACAGATCTCAGACGTCCGCCCACGCTTGGTCAACAGCCACCCGCCTGTGCTCCCGGACGCACGTAAATGCCACACGCAGTCCACGGCGTACACAAGTCGTTCACCTTTGTGCACACTTTCGCCTACCATTCGTGGTGTTGTTCCGGAAATCTGTGCGATCAAGCTTGTGGAGTGCTTACCGTCGGCCCTTGCTGTGCCTGCAGAGTGCTTAACCGATCCATAAAATGACGAGGTATGTGGCAGACACGGAATTATTACAGGGACTACCGCGTTGTAGGATGTTGCTGTGTGCCCTGGGTGCAATGATTCGGGACTGCTGTCGTCCAGCCTCGTTTCGAATCGTTTCTGGTGGTTCCCACGGTCGCACAATGTCATCCCCGAGTCCTCTTTCAGTCGGCATCCAGCGAAAGTACGTAGATGTTGTTTCTCTGTCAATTACATCAGCAATCTGAGTGCAGCCGTGCACTGGCGCTGCTTCTGACAGGCGCGGATGATGTACTTGCTGTACCGCAGTTTCTGGCAAGGCCATGTCATCTCGATGGCATATGCGTACAGGTTCATCTCTAACGCTTCGCTGCTATGCCTGGGCGTGCTTGCCTTGCAGCACGGCGCATGTGTTGCGGTGGCCGATGATGGCGACTCTTTTGACGCGCAGGGCGCCCTGTCCGGGCATGCCCAACTTCGAATGATGCTGAACGCGGCAGCTGACTATGCCGCAGGTGGGTGTTCTACTGAATAACATTGATCGTGTGGAACTGCGCGGCTGCAATCGGTGCCTTTGTGCGTCTCGATGTTCAGCGGCTGGCCAAGATCGCTGCGTTCAAACTTCCTGCGCGAAAAACGCGATCACAGGCCATACGGACCTGAACGAAAGCAGAACACGACTGTGTCAAGTTGGCAAATTCTGGCCTCTCTGAAGCTCCCATGTATGCACCAAGTGGTGCTGCAGGCGCAATGCAGCCTTAGTGCCGGTGCCAGCCAACCCTCCGTGGCACTGGCAAATGAGGACATCCCAGTGCACCGGGAAGGCGGAAAGCATTGGAAGTGTGTTGACAGAGTCATATGGTTCGCCACCCAGGCACCGAGCATGCTCACAGCTCCCCAGTCCAAGCTGCACAGCATATATAGGGCGCTGTCATCACTCGAACCGCGGAGCAGACTTGCTCCACATGAACTGAGTAGTGAGAACGTCGCCAAGCCTCAAGCAGTGCCCTGGTTAGTGATTTAGCTGACTGCCCAGCGGGGCATCGGAGCCCGTGCAAACTCACGGCGCATCCAGGCGACAGCTCACCGCTGCGTCGGCGCACGGCGTGCGACTGGTCATTTGACGCAACGCCTTGTCCGTGGTGACCGCTCCATCGCAGTTTACCAACCACCGCACTATTCACAGCCTGGCTTCACAGGGGACAGTGGTTCGACAACATCTTGTTAACAGCTTGTCTCGTTGACAGCTTGTATTTGGCGCGCTGCTAGCTTGCACCATCGCTTGCACGGCTTCAAGCTGTAACTTTTGGTCACAATCTGAGCTGTGTTGATGCACTGATGCACTCGGGTGATGTATGACAGTGGCATACAATCCAACTCACCTCCGTGGAGGTGCTCCATAATTGCAGTTACGTTGCCATTTCACCAGGTCACTCAGCAACTGTATCGCATTCATGTGTTCATCAGGAGTCTGATTTGACTCTCGATCGGGTCATGGAATCATGGATCTGCCTGTGTGCGGATATGCAGTCAATGTCACAGTCTCCTGCTGTGTAGCCACCATTTCCACTGTAATCCATCTATGCTGCTTGCCTGTGCACTCCCCGCCCCTGCTAGAAGGGGCGCTGTACAATACGATGCCCGCTTGGGTTTGGTGTGATGAGATGTTGTTTTGGTTTGTTTGTTTTCTGCGTTGACAGGAGCACATAGTTGCAGCACCCACACCATGGTTGCAGGTTGCAATGTGCCATCGTACCCATTCATTACATGCTGTAATATGACACATCTCTCAGAAGTGGTTTCACCACGGAGAATGAGAAGAGAGTGTGCTGGGGTGTTGCAGGGGCAGCGCAGTAAGCTTACTCACCAGCACTGCCATCTGTGCCAGTGAGCAAGCTTACCGTACCTCCCATCTGTGCTTGGTCCATGTAGCCACCAGCCACCGCATGCATGCGTTGCAATGGTGGCATGCTGGTTCTCAGCACTGGTCCGCACAGTACCATCGTACATGCATGGATGAGACTTGCCCAGTGGCTGCAGCAGAGTGGCCCCGCTGACAGCCTGAAAAGCCTACCCCCACCGTGAAATTGGGCATAATTGCATCTAGTGCCGTGTTGCTGACGCACCATTGCTGAACAGGGGGCTGGCGCAAGTGTGCACAGAGTGACCGTTCTTGCGAGAGTGGGTGAGGCGGCCTGGTCTCAAGTGCAGTGTTCGACGATCTTGCTGTGTTGGTCTTCACCATCGCGTCGCCATCGGGCATTGAAGTAGTTCGAAGTCCTAGCAGGCAAGAGCTCGCTGCCTCGAGTTTGAGGCCGCGTGCCCAGACCTAAACACACCTCCCCCAAGGTTGACGCTAGGACCCCTTCCAAGAACTAGGGTGTCCAGCCAATCCCTGCCCTTTGGCGAGTGTGTGGTGCCGCGGTTGCAGGTAGACCCTGTTTCTCAGGGCTGCGTCCCGAGAAATAGAGCCAACAAATCGAACATTCTCTGTGCCCTTTGTCCCCGCTCTCCCCAGCTACCTAGTCCAACACGTTCGTTCAGTGGGGCCCCCTCTCGCCACGGCCACGGCACCCCGGGCGAGCCCCATGCATCCCGCCAAAGTCCCGCGGCGGTGTTCTCGCCACACAGGCAACCGTGTCACATTTACATTTACATTTACAGGCAACCGTGGCCCCGCCCCAGGCACGACACGGCACGTTCCGCAGCTAACCACAATGTGCGCATGCATGCAGCCGACTATAGCGCCGTCGAAGAACCCACCGTTACCGGCGCAACCGGTGCGGACTATGCAAGTGACTATGACGACGCTCCTGCGACTGGTGGTGGGGGCCTGCCGGACCTGGATTCGCCTGGTGTGCCCCTGTGCTGTGCTTAGCGCCGTGCTGCGTGCTGTGTGAACGATGGGAGGAGGCGTGTGCGTCTCGGGCAGCAGGGTTTGCTGCTGCATCAGTTCTAAGGCAGTGCACACTACACCCCAAGCCCCCTTTAGCCACACAAGGTGACACACAGTGAGGCACAACCCTGCATGTGGGTTTTGAGTGTGATGAGGGGAGTGGTTGGTCAGCGCGGTTGTTCAGCATGTTGGCGTGCGCTGCGTGAACGTGGCTGGGGTCCACAGGCTAGACGCCCCGATGCTGCCCGCCTTTTGCCATGTGTGTTTGCATTCATGCAGCCTTCGGTTGCACAGGCATGCTGTGCGTGCTGCCGCGGCACCGAAGCCGTGATCGCGGCGCGGGTCGGGCAAAGGACTCCGCAGGGCTGCGGCAAGCACGGCGCATGTGCGCAGCGCTCGTGTAGTCTTAACTCGGAGTGCAGGCAACATGCATGTTGTGTTGCAGTCATGGATGACTACAGCGAAGTAATTGGCACGCTGCCCACCGGCGGTGCTCCGACGCCCGCCCCGACCCCTGCGCCGACGCCCGCACCGGCACCTGCGCCGACCCCAACACCGGCCCCGGCCCCGACCCCGACCCCGACCCCAGCTCCAACACCTGCCGACGTTCCGGCGGTTGCGCCGCTCGACGCTGTCACGCCCACTGGTGCCGTTGCGCCGGCTGCCGCTCCGCTGGCGATGGAGCCGGAGGAAGGGCACAGCGACGACGATGGGCACAGCGAGGAGGAGCACGCAGAGGGTGAGGAGGGCGATGGCCTGGACTCCGAGGCCGTGGCGCCGCCAGGTCCGCTCCACAGCGTGACTCCCAGCAACAGGTCCTGCCTTGCAAGCGCTGCTGCCAACGCACCGGACTGAGCCGCGGCAAGCGGTCCAGACTCCACGCTGGCTGGCTCTGCTGACTGGATCACTCCGGTTTGCCCAGGGTTTATTCGTCTTCTCCATCTGTCCCTCAGTCCCCGCCCATAGGGCAATCTAATCGATCTCCTTTCGTGCTGATTCTTGAGCGATGCAGCTCGAGCAGCCCACAGTGCCACTCGGTGGGAATGCATGATCGCCATGCCTGCGTTTCAACTCTCACCCCCCAGCAGCTGCCCGGCAGGTAATCCCTCCACAGCAGCACACATGTGCGCGAGTATGCATGCCGCATGGCCGTTTCACACCCGTGCTGTGCAGGAGAGGCCGCAGGCGCATTTGCAGTGTGTGCTCCGCTCGCAGCCTCCGCCGCGGCCGCCGCCGCCGTGGGCGCCCTCTTTGTCTAAGACGCACGCCTAGTCAGCCGACGCCAGCGAGGCCATACAATACCAGGTCGCCGCGTGTCCCCCGCTTCACCGACTCTGCCCCATCGATGGATGTCCCTACGACGCCACCATCTCTGCAGTGATACCATGCAGGTGCCGCGTGGCTGTGTGGCTTAGGGGGCCAACAGCACCGTCCACGGCTAGCAGTAGTTTTAGCTTGAGTGCCATATGCACAAGTATGCAGGGCAGCGCGATGCGACTGTGGCCGCGTCTATGTAAAACTGCATTCAGGGCACAGGCCAGAGTGTTGCATGTGCCACACCAGCGGCGGTTGCGCACGGGTGTGGGCAACATGCGCCGGTGTACAATGTTCGCACATTTTCGCACTACTGCTCTCTGTCAAATGGTAGATAAGAAGGGCAAACAGCATCCCGGAATCACGCCAGACCTCAACTGGTAACGGCCACGGCACCCTGCACAGAGGAGTGGGCGAAGAGGCTGGGGAAACGCGATCCACTGGGAAGTTTCAACATCCCATGTGGCCACAATGGTGCACGCATGAAACGAATCGCAGGTGATGTGATTCGTCAGACTCGCAGGTCTATCAAGGTTGAAGCCGTGCAACGGGGTCATCACCAGTCTGTACTGCAACCCACCAGCTGCATACGCAGCAGTCACTTCCACATGTAACACACTTACTTGTGCGATCCTCTTGCGTCTAGCCTTTGAAGAGCCTTTGAAGAGAGCGCCCACCTCTTGCAGCCACTTGCAACCAGACCACCAAAGTGAACAAAACAAAGAATCGAGCCCCACACTGCACCCTGGGTATTGGCCGTTGCACCCCGCAGAATGTTCCTGATGAGTTTCCAGTCCTGTTCTGACCCGTTGGATGTGGTTGCCGCATCCCCCCTCCCCGCTCTACCACCTGAGGCCGATGCCCGCTTGGGTGTGGCGTGATCCCCGAGTTGGTTTAATATTATGTCTTCCTGGGCAAGAGAGAGCGTACATGGTTGTGGCCAAGGCATTCCAGTCGGGCGCCGACCAACATTCACCCGCTTGGCCCAAACAGCCAAACTTCTCAACCTCAAATTTGAAGAATCATATATGTTCAGCTGGGCGCATATGTATGGATTCGTCTGCACAGGCAGGCAGCCATCTGCAGCCCAACTGGGACCATCCAACACAGCTGCGGCCGCCCATGTGCATGACACCACTACGGCAGCAGTGCATCTTCTCGTGTCGTCGATTTTTCTATTGTGTCGTCAATCCTCTGGCTGCAGGTCGTGCGTCCACACTGCCAGTGACTGAGTTCCGGCACGGATGCTGAAGTGGACAAGGCACTGGCTGCATCCACACAATCAGGTGCAGCTCACAGCGAAACGCATCTGTCGAATTCAGCTGGCAACTAAACGCGAGCTGACTGCTACCTGCGAGTCACGTGTATGCATCCGCGGGGTACTCGGGCGCACCTGCTCACATGCGGTGGAGGTTACGAATGGGTGACGAGAAGTGTTGCGTGCGCGGTGCGGCTCTGGTGCAGATGCATGCTTCCCGAGCAGGGTTGCGCCGCCAACGGCACCGGCGTTGCGCGCGCCCCGCATACGCACCTCCAGGTCGCGCGTGGCTGGCGAAGCTCCAGCACACTCCGGATCCCCCGCACGGCACCAATCTGCAAACGTCTCTACCTGACGGAGCGACTGGACGCGTCCGTACAGCGGCATTGCACTCATATAGACACACGGCACGAACGTCAACCATCCTGTCCTCAATCCCATCCTGCTCTTGACTGCTGTTTGACTCTACTGTACTCCGTCGCTGCTGCAACGAGTACGCGCCTACACATCCCCGCGGCGACCTCGTCTCCTCAAAGCTGCAGCTACCCGCACCGCGCCCCGAGCGGCCCAGGAGTCTGCCACAGCAAACCATGAAGACGTGTGGCTCCCATAGTCTGTTGTGCAGAGTGTCTGCTCCTCTAGCGGCGCGACAGCGGCGATGTGCCATGCATACAAGAGCACACGAGCGCGTGCGGCCTCGGCCGGTGAGCATGCGCGCTTCCGAATAGCCGTCGTTCCCGCGATCCTGTCCCCTTTTCAACCGTGCAGCCTTGGCATCTAGCTCATTATTCCTTCCTGCGATGCGTGCGCATGCACGCCGTTGGCCGCGCCGCTGAGGGTGGACATCGCGCGGCATTGCAATTGTACTCGCACCCGCAGACGCCGTCGCGCTGCCGTGTCCCGCGACGCTCAGCGCATCGCCACAACCCTGGCCTCCTGCATCTGCAGGTTTCTTCTCAACGTGTCGCTTCTCCAGCTGGTGGCGAATCTGGTCGACCTGCAATGCGGTGTGTGCACAGCCACGGGAGATCTGGATCTCCCTACTCGGGCTCATCAGGAGCGCAGATTCAGCACGGCCGGATCCATCTCGCAGGGTTCTCACCCCCGGACGCTACTGAACGTTGCTGGTACCCTCCTTCCCATGCACCTCTCCCGATTCTGGCAGTAGTTATGGCCTGTGGCTGGCACACTGGCGGACCCGCCTGTCACCCTGACTGCCTTCAGTTGCGAAGGAGCGTGACAGACCGAGAGCAGTCAGAAATATGCATATATAGAGGAATCGGGCATCACGCCAAACCCAAACGGGCATCGGCCACAGCACCCCTACTGGTAGGGCGGACAGGTGACCCTGGCCGTCATGCCAGTAGCCGCGGTGTGCATGCTGGGCCTGGATAGTTCGCCGGCGGGGAGGCAGCACACAGCAGGCGCAGTGGCGCATGCGTTACATGCAGGGTTTGTGTGACCGCCATAACGGCCACACAGGCGATGATCCGGCCTCAGCTAGAGCCATGCTGAGGCAGACCACCCAAATGGTTGAGTTACTCACTTGCGTGCGTACAGAGGGGGAAGGAGAGGGAGAGGCCGAGGGGGCCGTTCCGGGAGATCAAGGTGAGGCGCAGGGTGCAAGTGGCAGAGGGGAAGGGGAAGGTGCAAATGCACCGTCACCCGTTTTCGAGGGGCGGGAGTTCGATTACTACAATACTTACGTTGATTACGACGGTGCAGGAGTGACCGAAGGAGAAGGAGAGGGAGACACTCTGCTGGCGCCCGGGAGTGCGCTGCTACCGACCTGCCCACGAGCCTTTGGCTCCATGACACTTTCTGCATTGCCGTGTGATGTGCTCAGGCTGTACGGACGAGCAGATCAAAGCTGCCGATGCATGGGCAACAGAGCTGTGAGAACTCCGGGATGCCGTCGCGAGGCAACTACTGCGGTCGGTGGTTGTGGACACCTCGCCGCATGCTGCGGACAGGAGTGGTTGAGTAGATCAGGGATGACATGACATGGCCGTAGTCTGCACCCTGCACCGTAGTCGAACACTCGCGGTGGACGCTGTTGCATGTTCTATCCCTGCACCGGTCGTTGTGAACCGACTACTCGTAAGAGTGGAGATTACCGGCAGAGTGGAGTATGGGTGTGGCTGGCATCTGGTGTGGCACTCAAGGAGGTGCTGGTTAGATGCAATTGTAGCCTGACCATCGTTTCTGGGGGCTCAGACCTGAGAACCATTCCCATGAACACGCATTTGTTGGTATCGGGAGGTCTGCTAAATTGAGCATTGGCTGAGAGCAGGCGAGTGTGGCGGAGAGCGTCCGGGATGGGCTTGAGTGGGAACCAGTGATGGTGACAGGTGCAGCATGTGGTGCAGGTGCGGCTGCACTGAATGCGGTCGCTGTTGGGCCGGAGGGCGAGGGAGAGGGTGAAGCGCAGGCACCCGGGCCTGGTGGCTTGGAGGGTGAAGGCGCAGAGGGCCCCTACGCACCTACACCTGTGTTTGAGGGCAACGTAAACGACTACTACTACGCTTACGTGGATTACGATTACGGGGTAGCACCGGCTCCGGCGGAAGGCGCAGAGGGCCCCTACGCACCTTCACCTGTGTATGAGGGTAAGGAAAACGACTATTACATTGCTTTCGTGGATTACGATTACGGAGTAGCACCGGCCGAAGGAGAAGGAGAAGGGGAAGCCGAGGGCGGTGCAGAGGGCGAGGGGGCTGTGGCTGAGGGCGAAGGTGCTGCTGAGGGCGAAGGTGCTGTGGCACCCGAGGGCGAGGGTGAGGGTGAAGGCGCCGCGGTAGAAGGGGAGGGTGAAGGTGGTGCTGCACAGGAGGGTGAGGGGCAGAGCATCGCCCCTGCGGCAGCAGGCACGCGATCAGGTGCGACCCAGGCTGCAAGCAGCTGCTCCTGTCATGTGCGCCGGCTGCTGCTTACCGTTCTCATCTTGCCGATCGCCGGACATGCACCCGGCATCGCATGGCCAGCGAGTGCACGCACGCATGGGTTGCCACTTGTGCGGAATCCCAACGTGTTGACCCAATGTGTGGCTCGAGGCAGCGGGTCCCTGCATGCACCTGACACCTGGGAAGACTCCAGAACGTTCGCGGTGTGCTTGCCGACCGCATGCATTGTGCTTGCCGACCGTGGTGTGTTCATTCGAATGAGCTCGTTGCAGCCAGCCAGTGTGTGTCGAGACTGCCTGATCATCAGGTCATCGGCATTATTGTCTTGTCAAGAGTTTGACCACCTCAACATGCGTGATACCAGAGCCAGGGTTACCATTGCGGAGGGTGTCTCGCACACTGTCCTGAGGACAGTGTGTTTGCATTGTGCACTCGTGATACCACTGGCTCTCTGCCGCGCACGGTCCAGGGCTCGTCTCCTGCAGGCGCTCGACACCGGGGGGGCCCAACAGAGGCCCTGCCTTGCGCTGTTGTGTGCCAACAGTGACTGTCGAGCGCACACTAACTTGGCCCGTGGTCCTGGTTATCCGGAGATGTCAAAGTCCTTGTAGGATATGGCGAGTAAGTGTCACATTTACATTTTTTACACTAACTCCGCTGTGCCCTGTCGTGCAGTATCTGTGGAGTCCGAAACCGCCGGGAGCGCTCCTGTGACCGGCACTGTGATGGCTGTGTCCGTGGCAGTTGCCGCCTTTCTCATGTAGAAGCACAGGGTTCGTTCCAAGGCAACATGCGAGGGCTAAACATGCCACAGGAGCGAGGCTACGAGCAGTTGATATAGGAATGGGGATCACAAGGCGTCCGTGGTGGGATCCAGATTGGATGAAGCGCAATCGCGGCAACCATGTTGTGAATGGTTAGATTTAGTGTGGCATACACACGTCATCAGAGGCACTTGCCCGCGTTCTGGCAGCCTTTTCTAGCCGTTGCCATGTTTTATGCAATGGTGCATGCCTCGCTTGCATCAAGCTTTCACGGTCTTTATGCTTTGATCAGACACTGAAGCTAGAACCAGGACTTTGGGTAATCCGGAATATTTGCCACTGCTGCTTGAACCTGCGAGAGCGGGACGTTGTCATCTGTTCGCCTTACATTATACAAGCTCTCTGGCATGGTAGCAGTCATCAGGCATTGCCAGGTGTGTCAGCAATGTCCACCTCCTGGAATCATTGGATCTGCAACGGATGGCTTTGTACTGAGGCGTATGCGCTGACCGGTCATTGCCAAGCCAAGCTGCTGCGCAGCCAAGCTACTAATCGAGTGGCAACTGACATGAGACTCTGTAATCTATTGGAACCTGTGCTGTCCTGAGTTGCTCTGGCTGGACACGTGATTCCTCTCACTGGCACCACAGCCTGTCAACAGTATGCCATCGTGGAAGGCACTGCAGTCCTGACTCCGAGACGGGCGCAGGAGGTGGCACGCAGTGTAGCGCCTGATATGGGGCAGAAGAATTGCGTATTCAGCCACACCAGCGGTGCCTGCTGCCTGTGAGACCTGAGACCAGGAACACCTGTCATGGAAGGATGTTCAATCCTGCCACACCGAGTGTGTCTTAGGGTCGCACTGGTCGCAGTGCCATCGTTTGGCCCAGCGCTGTGTATAAATTCGAGGTTGCTGTTGTGCCTGTGGCGGATGTGAGCCATGATCGTCAGTGTCAAACTCACCACGCCCTTCCCATCGTCAGGCATGACTGCATGCCGCTGTTGCCGTTGTGCTGTCATTCATTGCAAGAGCCAGAGACGCGTTGCATCTGATCTCATGGTGAGGGATCTATCCTGGTGTGTTACTCGTGACCTTGTAACCATGATGCTCATTCCCTTACAAGTCCTGCACGGCGCAGACCTTACTAAACATCGTGTCGCTGTTCCGCAGTTCCACCGGGAGCCTTTCTGCAATTCCACTGCCAACATGCAGCAGCAGGGGGTCGCCTGGGCACTTGCAAACCGCCGGTGGTGTACATGTCCTGGATCCACCTCACACAGGCTGATGTACATCCTGATGCTATGGTTCTGCAGGGCTGGCAATGCAGGTGCCTTCGATTGACAACACTAGTAATATTTGCGCTTTGGGGACGGGCACAGTGTAGGTGGAGTAGGATATGACGGCCTCCTGGCAGGCAACACGGCCTCTCATATGATGTGATCACAGCTGCAACGAGTCCAGGATAACTACATATAATGGACCACAGCAGTTGAGCCTACGGCATTACATTGCACTTGCAAGACTACATGCTCTGCAGAGCGAGCAGATGGGTGCGCACACTCCCACCTGTGGGCACAAGTGGATGAGAGTTGCGCATGCGGACACAGGCGGACGTACGCGGATACCCAAGCACACAATGTTATGTACGCAGATAAACACACCAAAGCTCGTCAAGAGCAAGGTTTGCCATGATGTTACAGCAGGCTTGCCAGTGGAGCAAGCTCACCATGGGGCTCCACCCAACTACCAGACAGGCAGCACGGGGCCCGGTGATGTGGTAGGACCAGTCAGCTGCCGACAGCGCCCCTTCCCTCGGGCATCTACTGACTCGGCAGCCGGTGTTACAGCCGCCTGCTCGCTACAATGCATGTTGCACAATGCTGACCTGTCGTGAAGCGGCGGGGGGTTGAAGATTGATGTTCAAGCATCCGACCAGCGCCGCCGGCCGGCGCCACAGTGTCATGCATGCTCACCATGCCAGACCCCCACACTGTGACAGCAAACCATGGCATTGGCACCCTCAGCACTCCAACCGGATTGCGCGACGCTGTGCTGTGCTGTGCTGTGTCTACAGACGTATACGCGGTTGCTGGCCGGGCCTGCGCAGCTGCCAGGCACCCGAAGTTCTGCAGTCGGTCGCAACGCGCAGCGTGGGTCACTCATGCAGGTCAACCGGTCAGATTCTGGTTGCTGCAGCTGCTTCCGCTCGCCTCTGACTGCCAGGAAGCGGGCGTCTGCCGCGCCGCCCGCACAGGGGCAGAGGCACAAGATGCCGGTTGGAAAGCGCTCGGCAGGCCCGGTTCGCCAGGATCGTTGAGCATGACCGTTGCAGGCTCACCGGGTGCGCTCAGGTCAGAAGGGGCGCAGGCCTGTGCACTACCGCAGACGGCGGAGTGCTGGGGGAGGTGGACGGTGTCACTCGACGTGGCTGCCGCGTTTCGGCGGCGGCGCAGGGATCGGCGGCCGCGGCGGCAAGCCCGGGGAGGCGCGGTGTGCAGGGGGGGTGTCCGGAGGGGGCGTGGCCTGCGAGCCCTCGATTGCGGCGACGAGCTCGTACAGGGAGCGGTCGACCTTGTCGCCCCCGTATCGCAGCTTGGCCGTGATGACGAGCAGCATCGAGACGAGCGCAGCTGCATGGGGCACGCCCTCGTTCACCATGACACGCGGTGCGGTCGCTGTGGCACGCTCTCGGCTCAGCACGCTCTCGGGTACCACAGCACGCGGACAGTCATGCGTGGCCACGGCACACGGCACACAGCACTCGGCACACGGTGGTGGCACAGGGTTGCTCCATGGAGAACTGCGATGACATGCCGATGACAGAGTTGAGTTTGTTGCTGGTGTGACACACAGCCGGTGACCTTGCCGCGGCTTTGCGCTCCCAGGTAAGGCATGGCTGCGCTGTGACGATCCGCTGAACTGCCCCTGACCACGCTGGGCGCTCGCAGCGGGGCGGGCTCCGTCCGGTTGCTACACGAACGGTGGCTCATCTGCGTGGGTGATGCAACAGAGCAGAGTGTGGTGGAAGCGGCACGCAGCACCGGCCACAGGAGAGTCGTAGCAGCAGGTAGCATGAAGCAAAGCACCGGAGAGTCGACAGAGTGGCTGAGGCGGTGGCTGTGCTGCACTGGCCAGCAGCGGTGGGTGGATGAGGTATTTCGGGGTTTTCGGGGCGAGTCCGCAGGTCAAAATGCAACTACTGTGCATGCAGGTGGGCTGACTTGCTCCCGCGCCTCTCGCTGTTGTCACAACAATGCAAGAAACAAGCAGACACCACGACCGCGCAGCAGTGCCGGCCAGTGCCAAACTGCACGTGCTTGACGGCCATGCGGCTGTGGGAAGTTCGTGGGACACTCGGTGCACCGACAGTGGGCCTGCAAGGGTGGGCTGATGAGTGTCGAGTGTGAGGCACGGCCGTCTCTGCAGGCGGCGCACGCACCTTCCTGTTGATGCAAATGCTAGCAGCACCTACGCAGCAAGCAATGGCAGGTGATGCAAATGTCAGCATTCGGCACTCGGCAATGGACCGCCGAGGTCTGGCTGTACGAGCAGCGAAGCGAGGGAGAGGGCGGGAGAGGGAGGGTGGGGCGAGGGAGAGGGCGGGAGAGGGAGGGTGGGGCGAGGGAGAGGGATGGGCGCACAGGAGAAGAGCAGGACGGCCAGGCCTCCCTCCGGGTCTGTGTCCGAGTACTGCTCCCAGATGTACTCGATGACGAGGTGCTTTGGCCACGCCTCTGGGTCGTCAAACTCGGACACGAGGCGCAGGTGGCGCTGCAGGAAGGGCCCTTCAAGCTCGACGATGGATGTGGTGACCGACCGGACCTCCTCCCCGACAGTCGTGAACGTGACCCGCAGGTGGGGCACCCGCCGTTTCTTGGCTCGCACGATCGGGAGCCAGGCTGTGTAGAGGCGGTCTGCTGCAGCATGCCCAGGATGTGAGCAAAGTGATGAGGTACGGGTGACCTCTGGTGTGTCGAGGCATAAGGTACCAGGCGAATGCAGTCGATGGGAGGGAGCAGTGGTGGACTGCGGAGGTCAGAGTGACAGTTGGCAGACGAGGTGTTCTGTGCGTATCATCGTTCACAGGAAGGCTGCCACGAGGAGGATGGCCTCGAATGGAGCTACACTGCGGTATGGCTGGGGAGGTCAGGGCAACCCGGACGAGCCATGATGGCGTGGATGTGTTATCTCAGGCGCTGGCACAGCTGGAGGTGTATGCTGGAGGTATATGGTGGAATCTGTCAGATGAGGTACGTTGGCAGGCAAGGCCGAGTGGCTAGATCCACTTGCTGATGCATAGACAAGGGTAGCAGGTCAGCTGTCACTGGTGCAGTTTCCACACAGACTTGGTCAGGTCAGCTGGGCAATGACACGGTCTCGCATGAACGGAGCCAATCGCGCATGCTTGTGTGCATTGCCATAGAATATACCAATCAAAAGCAGGCGGCTTTCTCAAGTTGGCTGTATGCGGGTGATGTATCAGGGCAAGCGGAGTGGGAAGGAGCTCGCACAGTCAAAGGACAACATCAGCTTGTAGTCGTCCTTGCCTGACCACTGTCTGGGGCGTTGAAGGGGCAGCACAACTACGGCGTCACGGCCGAAGCGAGGGCAATGGCGTCCCAGCATATCGTGCCATTCTGTACGGACCTGCGGAGCGAAGTCAACCGGTCATGCCAAAGTCGCATGCCGAGACCGGTAAAAGACATAAGTAAGCGCACGTACCTGGCTAAACTGCGCTCTCCTCGCTACAGTAACAAATTCGCCATTACTGAATGTTTTTGCCTGCGCCCAGCTCGCCACGAGAAAGAACACAACGAACCGGAGAATCATCGGCCCCCGCTCCAGCTTCACCACGGATGCACACGCTAGCGACAAAAGCAGCTACTCCAACACGCGCGTGGATGATTGACAACCATGCGCAGCGCTATGTGCCATCGTCACAGTGTGGGTGCGGACAGGCTTCTGTGAGATGATCAGCGAGCCGCAGCGACCGAAACGTTACTAGGAGAGAGCTACTAA
Source organism: Ulva armoricana (assembly GCA_032360965.1). NCBI lineage: Eukaryota > Viridiplantae > Chlorophyta > Ulvophyceae > Ulvales > Ulvaceae > Ulva > Ulva armoricana. Next base: position 2,965,978 of record JAUMHO010000006.1, read on the forward strand.
CAGCTAGCAGCAGAGCTGTCTGGGTTCCTGTGCCGATGTTATGTGAGTAACTACTGACTGGCACGTTTCATTGGTCATGCAGGCCAGTGCAACACGCCAGTAGACACCACGGCCCTCAAGAAAACGCTCACGTGCTTTCAACATTGTAATCTCGAGGCCCGGGGCAGACACAAGGAGCCCTACAAGTATGTATTTCGCGGCGTTGTCATGTACGCATTCGGGCCGGTCGTATCGCCTTGCCGCTAGGCCTGCGATGCTGACCAGCTCATCAATCGCAGGAACGCCGCGGTAGCACACGAAGCATCGTTATCATGCCAGTATGCACGGCTTATAAAGCGTTCTGGACATTAGATGGCTCTTATGCTGGGCCAGGGCGCCGCATGTGTCCAAGGCAAGGGCGCGCGGCTGTTGTTGCACGCGACAAGCTGACGCGGCGCCAAGTGCTCAGTATAGGTGTGGAAATTGCCAATTAAGCTCATTTACAATAACTTTATTAATCGCCGAATTTACAATGTCTGTGCATGATGTTTCAGGGTCCTTTTCCGCCGTTCTTGCTCCTAAACGTGCGTCCTCCGTTGTGAACCTGACCGATAAGGATGGGAGAACAATCGGAGCTTACGAGCTGACATTCAAGCTCAACGTGGTGGCTCTTGCAAATTCAATAGGCGATCAGGAGATCCTGGACTTCAAGAAGAGCTGCAGCAAGTACTGCGGGCTCAAGCTTGGCTACAGATCCACGATCAAGGTGCTTCAGAATGTGCCTGCAACGAGTTCCCCGCTGCAGTGCGTGTGAAATTTTTTATCAAACCGCTCGCTGTCCCGTTCAGTACGGTCACTGCGCTTTGTCCAGTTTGTCACTGACGAGGTGTTCGTCCAGGACATATACAAAGAGCTCCTAGACGCACCACCACCTGTGTATACAGATGACAATGGCAGAGCTGTTCGCCTCCCATCGAAGTTCAACGCAGCAAAAGCGGACCTGGTCATGCTGGGGGACCAATGGATGCAGTCAGCCATCACTGCAGGTGCCTTGCGGCCATACCACAGACCAGAGCGCCACAGGTGCGACCTCCACCATGATTCTGCGGTGGGAAAAGGCACGGTAATCTGCACTTGTAACTCGTAATGAAGATATAGAGCTGTGCACTGAACAATGAAGGCGTGCTGTGCGCAGATTTTGGGAATTGATGGCACCATGCTGGAAACATGCATTGACCCGGGATTCATCTGGCCTGATCAATACTCAAGGGGAGCTCTACGGGGTTCCAGCTCGGTGGGGTGCCATGGTGATTGTATTTCGACCTGCAGAGTTCCAGCAGTTTGGCCTGAAGCCTATCCAGGATTGGATCGATCTGCTTCAGCCCAAGCTGTCCCGCAAGGTGCTCCCTGTGCTGTGAGACCATCACTCACTTCTTTACATGTATGTGAAGTCTCATGCGCTGCTCCTCATCTGCAAGAGCCATCTTGGTTCGCAAATCAGCATCATACTTCTGTCCAGCAGAACGCATAGCAAGCGGTTGCTCCACCGACTCCGATTGTAATGCAAGAGCAGTAGGACCACCACTCTGTGACCATCGATGTAGTTCCATTGTTTGAGCATGACGGTTCTTGCGCATGCTGCATGCTTATGACCATTGCATTGGACATGGAGTGACCCACACGGAGCACTCTTGTCAGAGCACAGGCCCTAGGAGAGCCATACACGAGTTAGACAGCTGCACCACAGATGCCTCACTGACCCTCTAGTCGCTGGTAACCTGCATGGCAGCATTTGCCGTGTCTTCTGGCGTACTATCCCTGCATGGGCATTGGCACACTGCAGCACACCAAATCATGAAAAGACAAGCAATAGCAGAGAGCAGACAAGTTACCACGGATCCATAGTCTTATACAGTCTCGTGTTTTCTTGTACGGTCTCGTACAGTCTCGTACAGTCTCGTGTGTTCTTGTTCAGTCTCGTGTGTGCTTGTACAACACGCTCCATGCCTCGGGGTCACGATGACACGCGCACAGTGCCTACCTCAGCGCACAGAGCCGACATGGATGTCCCCTGGAAACGCCCATGAACGGGGGTGTTCCCTGGCGCACTGTCGCTCAAGGAGTCCAAGCCCTTGCAGCAGCATGTAGATCAGCAGACGGACAGCCGCAACAAACGTTCAATCCACAGCTGCCACTGCAAATTCCACTGTTGCCTGTGCACAGCATGCAGGTCACTCTTCCATGCGCAGCATCGGTAGCATCGTGCCTTGCACTCACCTGGGAAGTTAGCCGGTTGACACGCTACACCGGTCGTGGATCCACTCCACACCAGAGCCAAGCACCCGCCCAGCCTTGTTTTGACGTCTGAGTAACAAACTGCTTCATTCCTGGGATCTCGCAGCCCAGAAGTAGCCATACTGAACAACCGCATGTAACCGCCGAACTCTTGCGTCTCGCGAGATCAATTTTCCAGCTGTCATACAGGTGGCCTTTGTCAACTCCCCAAGGGACTTCATCGGGGCTGCCGCCAAGACGCTTGGGCTGCCATACAACGTCACACTGGACGACCTCAAGGTGGCGCAGGTGACCGAGGAGCAGCTCACAGAGCGCGTGCGGGCCCTTCGCGGCCAGTGTCGCAGCTTCACCGACTCGGATGTCCTAGCCGCGCTCAAGGGCCGCGACGTGTGGGCCGCGGTGTGCCCCTGCGACTCCGCAGCGCTGGTCGCAGCGCGCAGCACGCAGCTCGCGCAGGTCACGCCTGCGTCCGGGACCGGGCTGTTTGCGAACGTGTGGGTGCAGCCTCGGCGGCCGGGCGGTGCGCGACCCTGATCTCCTCTCCTGCGTCTCCCAACTGCTGAGGAGGTCTTTGGTCTCTCCCAGTGTGTAAACGTAAACGTAAATGTGACACTTACTCGCCATATCCTACAAGGACTTTGACTGAGTGTGTGCTCGCGCCAACCTCAGAGGAAGGCACCAACACTGACTAGAGTAAGAACACACGCGCCCTAGGTAGAGGTCTTCATCTACAGACCTCACGGCCACAGAGTTGCTGCTAGGTTGATACGTACACCATCGTGCATCGGCTGCTCGTGTACCTAGATACTTCCTCCATTTCAGGACATGTCCGGCCTCTCATCGTTCATCATGTTCTCATCATGTTGTGGGCATGACACGCATCCCCAGTGACGTCGACCGAACCAAATCGAAAGGAACGGATACAACATGGTTGCTGTTGGCTGTCCTGGGAGAATGCGAGTCCGTTCCATACCTCCAGACGCTGCATGGCGTGTTCCAGTGCAATCTTCCCATGTAGATGCATGCACCGACCCGGTGCCAGGCAGCAATCCTGTGCCTGTGACCCCTGACCGCGATCCTCGTTACGCCGCAGTTGCATAGAATGTGAGCAAATTGTACATGGGGAGAGGCTATGTGTGTGTGCAGAGCCCAGCACCTCTCCCACAATTCCATTGTGGGTGGAGCGGTCGCTGTACTCTGGCAGAGACGCGTCACACCTTGGCCTCAGGGAAGGCTTCATGCCCCATACGCTGCAGCAGACTGCCTTTCAGAGCAGCTCTGGGCGCGTTAGGCCACTGAGCCCTCTGCCAGAAGGCCAGGTACTGGAGAGCATGTCGGAGATTGACCCGGAGATTCTCAAGAGGTCCGAGTTTGTCGAGCCTGCTGGAGAGCACACACAGGCTCTCTACAAGAGGCTTTTGGCTGCCCTTGACAAGCCTTGACCAGCAGCTAGCGTGCAAATCGCTGCGAGGTATGGTATGTAGTCCGCAGGGACTAGAGTTTGAGTGTTGTGGGCAGCGGAGCGAGCGTGGATGACAGCTGTGTTTGCATCATGGTTTGCTGGCTGGTGCATACACCATGTCGCCGAGGAAGTGGCGGATCGCCAGTGCCCGGCGCTGTTGAGTCATGTGGCATGCTTGCCACAACCATCAACTGGTAGACACCGTTTCCAAGAGCATTTTCATGGGAGGCTGAGCTGATCACAGCATTCCAGCTTCGTAACAGAGCCATATGAGAGAAGTACACAGCAGTGTTCAATGTCGCAGACCTCCTAAAGCCAGCAAATGAGAATTTTTTTTCAGACATTGTCAGGTGCTGGCCCCAGGAAATGGCTGTGAACACTGGTACCAGGCTGTGGTACACAAGGTGTGGCAGGTCTGAGGCCTCAAGCGAATCATCAACATGTGAGCACTTTCTGGTGCACGTACAAGTGCCAGAATTGCCAATGCTGTGCTGAGAGTCAGCCAGATGTGTCAACAAGACCGGCACATGTGCATCGCTGATTGATGTGCTTCGACGTCACACTCTGCTTTCATGAACGCACCCTGGATTGTTACGTTCGCTTGCCAAGCAAAAGCAGGATCCTCCAAATACCTGGTCACGTTGTTTGTGTACCACTGCTACATCGAGGTGCGTCTGGAAACAGGAAATGGCCACGTGCTGGTAGCCCGCCCATATGCACTGAGTACAGGGGTCAGCCAGGCTTACATGTGATGGGAAACATGTTTGTACATAGCGGATGTGCTGAGAGCATGTGCATTACTGCAGTGAACACCTGCATCATATGCCAATGCTGTTGCAGTATAGCTGCCAGATTCTGCAGGCTCTTGCACCGCTCTGCCGAATTTACAGTCTTTTCAGGGATTATGAATCTATGTTTACGACTGGGCTTGGAAAGCTGTGGGGGCGGCAGACAGTAGACAAGTGTTAACATGGCGGGTGGTCAGAGAGGTGTGGTCAGCAATTGCCTGCGGCGAGAGTTCATATTTTTTTTGCGGCGAGCTCGAGAGTCGACCTTTGCGTGAGGCACGTCGCTTGTATCACGCAGGCACACGAGCGATTCAAGGCAACGCTTGTGCTGCATCTAAGGACGTGAAAATCGCGAGGAAGCATACACATGGATCCTCAGCGCGCGTCGACATGTGCACGGCATCTGGGCGTAGTGAATGGATGGTATGGTACCCTTTGACCGGGCCTCATGGAATTTCCAAAAAGAGCCTCGCCAGACGTTGGCGGCCTGTCAGCAACCATCAACGAGTGCAACGTCACAGATCCGAATAACTACTAAGAGAAAGCAGACTCCCTCACGACGTGTTTTCCCAACGCATGCGCAGCGCCGGGCGAATCAAACGACATATCGGGGCATTGGAACCAGCGCAGTCGCAGCTGAAACAGCTGCAGCTGTAGCTGAGGCCCTGATGACACACTGTGAGGATAGAGAGTCCTGACAACAGCTCACACCAGCAACACCGGAACAAAAAGGAAGGCACACCCTCATGGTGCAGGACACCAAAAACCTGGAAGCATGCCCAGCCAAGACCTAGGATTCAGACAGGAAACTCTCGTGACAGCATGGTCCATTGAATTTCGCCGTTACAGGAGTGACAGCCATCAGCTTGGACACTCCAGTAGGCAGAACGTCCGTGCGGCATTGCACACGCTGCCTGAAAACGAGGAATTACGTTGAGGTTTCAGAGCTGCAGTCATATGGTCGATCCTCTTTATTTTTCTTCTTCTTTTTATAGCCCTGTACCTCCAGGTCAGCGGCACCTCCGCCGCCGCCCATGGCGCCACCGCATGCGCACATCGATGTCACCACATGCATGCCTGACGCAGGGAAGTATTTCCGGACCTCAAGGCGTACGATCTTACACAGACGTGCGAACGCAGCTGATCGTGCTATCATAATTCGAGGAATTCCAAAATCAACGCGTGATTTTGGTGATCGCCATGCTCTAGGATATGCATGTTGCCAACTCACAACGCTGCTGCGCTCACCGCGGCACAAACTTGCGAGCACATCCGGACGCCTGAGGTGACTACAGGGGTGCACGCGCGTTCACCCCCGCGCTTGAGCATGTCGCGACCTCAGCGACAACGGATCAACTGCCTTGTAGCCTGTAATACTTACACAGCAGGCAACCCCAGTAAACATAGACATTATGTTGCCATCTGGCCTTGCCCCCTCTGCCCCCACCATCAGCACTGCATACTCCACCCTTGGCTTCAAGTTGGCACAGCCTTGACCAAGCACAACCAGTGCGTACCCCCCACACCCAGTCTGCACAGCACCCTTCTTTGCACTACAATCTTTCAGAACTCAGACACCACCTAGGTCAGTTGTAAGCCTCGCCACTTCAGCTTCACCACTGCAAGCAAAGCATGCATGCATACAACGGTGCAAGCTAAACCATGGTGGTGCAAGCTAAGCATGCATACAATGGTGGTGGTGCTGCACAAAGCAGCAGGGAAGGTGGGGTGCAGGTCCGCTGCTGTAATTTTGGTCACAGCACAGTCAAAGCATCAGCCATGAGCGTCCTTGCAGCCCTCGCCCTCGCCCTCGCCGCCGCGCCGCCTCCCGCGCAGGCTCGGCTGCTGCCGCTTGCGGCCGCCGAGGGAGCAGTGGAGGTGAGCACGCACAACGTCATCATTCCTCGCCGCCCGCGCAAAAGTACCCACCCCCCCCCCCCACATGCATGCCTGTATCAGCCATCAGAGTGACTTTGTGGGGTATGCACCGTGTGCGCACACGGGCCGCCGACGCCACAGCATTACACCCCTGACGGCACACAACGTGGCCACGAGGACACAGTCGTGTAGATCTACGGGTCACCAGCATGTGCAGCACAGGAATGCGGGCAGTCATGCGTTGGTCTCGGCCAGGGTTCCCTGTGGACTCTGTGGCACAACAGAATCTGGCAGCAGGCCTGCGCTGCTGTGCATGCATGTGTAGCATGTGATTATTGCAGCAGGCCAATGGCGCGGTTGGCACTGTCTGCAGGCGGGCTGAGAAATGAGGGCGACGAAGGAAACGAGGGGAATGAGGGCGATGAGGGTGATGAGGGAATCCAAGGTAATGAGGGCGACGAGGGCAACGAAGGGAATGAGGGGAATGAGGGAAACGAGGGTAACGAGGGCGATGAGGGCAACGAAGGAAATGAGGGAAATGAGGGTAACGAGGGCGATGAGGGAGATGAGGGCGATGATGGCAACAAGGGCGATAAGGATAAAACCGTTGATGTGGGCAACAAGGGACATGAGGATAGCGAGGCCGATGCGGGAAACGACGGAAATGAGGGCAACGAGGGCGATGAGGGCAGCGATCGCCAAGTGGATATTGAGGTCGATGAGGACGTTGAGGCCGTTGAGGACAACAAGGGAAATGAGGGCGATGAGGGAAATGAGGGTAATGAGGGCGATGAGGGCGATGAGGGCAACGAGGGCAACGAGGGCGATGAGGGCAACGAGGGCAACGAGGGCGATGAGGGCGACGAGGGCAACGAGGGCGATGAGGACACTGAAGTCATTGCGGGCAGCAATGGCAATAAGGGAAATGAGTTCGATGCGGGCGATGACGGAAATGAGGGCGATGAGGGAAATGAGGGGAATGAGGGCAATGATGTTATAATTAATGTGGGCAACAAGGGCAACGAGGACAACGAGATCGAACCAGGCAGCAACGGAAATGAGGACAACGAGATTGATGCAGGCAATGACGAGAATGAGGGCGATGAGGGAAACGAGGGCAATGAGGGCGACGAGGGCAACGAGGTGGATGAGGACAACGCGGCCAATGATGGTGACGAGGTTGGCTCGAGCGGGTGCGTCCGCACTCCCTCCTGTCGCTGCGCCCCAATCTGGGCGCAGCGAAATTCCTGCCATTACAGTTGCCTTTGCTTGTAGTCAGTGGTGAGCACTCTAGGCCCATTCTGTGTTGTCCACACATCCGTGCTGCACCGTCGCCCATGTCAAAGACACAGCTGTACTCGCTGTGTGTACGCTCTGTGCTTGACACCGTGCGGACTGCAGGCAGCTGCAATTCCTAAGCAAGGTCAACGGCAGGTACCAGGTGTGCGTGCGCGGCAGCCGCCAGGGCTTTGGGGTGGTGAGCGGCGTGCGCAAGCCCGACGGCATCACCGTGCACGCCGACGGCCGCTGCGTCTTCTCGGAGTACGCCGGCGGCTTTGATGGCTTCTGGTCGACCGACGCCGGGGACGGCCACGAGGACGGCCTCGCCCTCGCCGCGAAACGAGTGCGCCCCCCCACCCCCACACGCCTCCTCTTACACCGGGTTCCGCCCTACCTGCGGTGCATCAAATGTGTCCAGTCCAGACTTCCTCGCTTTCACTGCACGCACCCACACTGTCTGGCTTCCTGTGTGCAAGAGTGCCGCAACAACGCTGCAAGCACCCCACTGCAAGTGCGTCAATTCAGTGACTGCCATGATTAACAGCACATACATTAACAGCATACGCGCAAGCACACGGCCGTGTGGATCCTGTGGCCTCATGAAGCCGTGCTGCTATGTTGCCGCGAGCTCAGGACCTGAGGCAGGGGTGGTGCTGCAGATGCTGCAGGACGGAGGAGCCGCTGTCGGCGCCGGGGTCGGCCGCCACCAGCCGCGCAACCGCTTCGTGAATCAGTTCCTGCAGGAGGTGCGCAACCGCGCCAGGCCGGTGGATCTTGACCACCCCCAGGACGAGGGCCGGGCCGACGGCGGCATGCGCGTCGCGAACATCCGGAAGGCTTCCTTCGCCTGCACCGCCCTCATCGAGGTGCACGAGTGCTAGCTGCGCCCTCCTGAAGAAGCAGCAGCATCCCAGCAGCCCTTTGCGGCGCTCATGCGAAAACGGCCATGTGCAACACACAACCCAAGCTGAAGGGATGATGCATCGATGTGTGTCCAAGTTTCAGGCGAACGATTCAGCAGCGCCTGGTGTCTTTTGATGACACGTTTCAGTCGGTCGTGGCTGGTTTCAGGGCGGTGGCAGGGAATGCCGAGCATGAGGCTCCCCAACCAGGTGCAGCGTCCGCTGCTGAAGCTCTTGAGTTTTGTAAGGCCGCGGCCTTGGATCGGGTATTCCCGCTCTCAGCATGGTGCATTGGTGTGCTCGCAACGTGGCATGCATGTGCGCAAGCTTTCTGATGCGCTTGGCGCTGTGAGCATGCGTTCTATTCTGTGTTCGCGCGCCCTCTCTCGTTCTCTGCTCCTTCCTTAGCTTCAAGTTATGATAAGCAGCTCTCCTGCGGTTCCTTCCCAGCCATGCCAATGGTGTAACGCTCCATGCACGACTGTTGGTGCACCAGACGTGACTCAGCCAGGGCTGCAAACGAGCACTCGGGCGAGACCTGATGCTGCAGCATGCATGCCGGGTAGGACTGCACGTGCACACTGTTCGTAACGGGGCTGCTGTTGTAATACATTCCACTACAAGCTGGCATTCAAGCTTGTCAGAAGCCTGGGTAGTCTCAGAATGGTGCTACACCGTCGCCCACCTGTTCAGGGTGGACACCGGTTGCAGTCCCAAAAGGAGATGTGAAATGGTTCCGCGCTTTGGAACTTAAGCTTATGTCGGGGTGACACAGGGCTCATGCAATCGTTGGGTGGCGTGATGTCACAATGGTGCTTTAGCTGCCTGTGTAACCCGGTCTTGTTCGCTGTAGGTCTGGTGAAGTGCAAAAGTATGGGGATCCGCAGCGACCGGGCCGTTGCGCCACAGACACAGCTGCAGTGCCAGTCATACCTCGTGAGAGTGGCAGCAAACGGAAGCCTGTCAGGCATTATAGAGGAGCCTCAAGCTGCCTAGACTTGTAGGAGAGGCCTCGGAGCGGTTGCAGCTTGGCAGTCTTGGTTCCCTGACAGCACGTGCGGTCTTTGGTGATAATGATGATTGAGGGAGAGGAATGCCCGAACGAACGCATGGATTTTGGTTGCGGTAGATCAAGGATTTTCCTTATGTGTGGCGCAGTATACATGTATGGGGTGGAGTCATTGTGTTGCTTAGCACCTGTGGGTTTAGCTGACCCGGCGCACATGTCGTGAGATGTTGGACAAGAAGAGCCGTTGTGCCTGAAAATCAATCATCCGTAACAATCTGACGCAAATTTGGTATCAGGCTTTCCCACACATCGCGGATACGGAGGTGCTCACGGGGTCCGAGCACGTGTACATACACGTCCAGTCGTAAACACATGCTCTTGGAGTCTAGAGTTCTGTGGAAATGCTGACTAAAATGCGCTTGCATTTCATGGGGGAACTTGTAATGATGCCTTGCACGCGACGTTTGTTGATCATGAGCGTTGCGACGACGTTTTGAATCAACTGGCGTGCACGGGTTGCTCTTGGCTCGTCGTTCACCGCTTCGATTGATGTGTCAGGAAAGGCATATATTTTGACCATATCGCATGCTATCAGTGCCTCCGATACTTCAGTGTGGCACAGCCCGAGCGAGGTGCACCCGGTCAGGCAGAGCCTCATGCATGCGCAAATCGGACGAGCAGAGCTGTTGCTTCCGTTTCAGAGACAGAGAAATTGCAGGCACGCTGCAGGTCCAACAATAACATTTTTGGCCGCCGCTAATGAGTGCCTTGAAGCTGTCCGGCACAATTGATGCTGCTCTCGCGAAGTTGATCAGCCGGTGCGGCGACGGTTTAGCCTGCAGGCTGGCTCATTTGAGGGCGTCTTCAACCAACAAGCAGCAGAGTTTGAATAATATAGTAACAGTGCCTGTACGCAGTATTCTCTTATGCCGGTTTGTTTGTGAGACCGAACGTGCGACGCCTACGTGCGTTCTCTCATCAACGGTTGCTGTGGATCAGCCTGCCGTCGAGCATCTGGATCGATAGAACAGCGATCCAACTAATAAATCACTGCATGCCTGTAGAATACACAAGATCACCCATGCGTCGGGGGCAGTGAACCAGGAATCCAGGTGCACAGTGCTCTCCTGCCCCAGCCACGCACGGCTGCGCGATGGCACCCACGACGGAGAAACCCAGCAATGGTAGCAGCGTCACAAGGCCGTCTCCGGAGCTCCTCAATGAGGCTGGAAGCAGTCTTCTCAAGCAAGGCAACGCCAGCAGGGCCATGTCGATGTACCTCCACGCCATGGACCTGGTCAACACTCAAGCTGATGGCCTCCCGTGCGCGCTCCTACAAAACAGCGCTGCTGCATTTTTACACCTTCAGAGGCCAGACGAGGCTCTCATCAGGGCAACGGCGGCAATGACCATCGCCAAGATCCCTCCAGAGAGAGCGTGCCAGAGGGCTGCCCAGGCAATGGTGATGATTGCAACTGACGCCGGTCGGAAGCGCAATGGCAAGACCGGCAGTCCTACCAGGCCATGGAGGCCGACGCAGACACCAGAGGAACGAGACATCGCTCAAGACCTGCAGGCGAACAGCATGCATGGAGGAAGCCACATCAGCAAACAGGTGCGCCCGGCCCCCGTTTCGAAGACACACTCGACCCAATCTGCTCCTGCGATCATACCTGCACAGCAGCAGATACCAAACGATCTTGCAGGCGACCGTTCGCCTCAGATGTGCCTCGGTCTGTTCCCTGATGTCCGAACTGCTCCAAAAACAAATCGATATGCCTTCTGTCTGTGCATCCTGCCTCCGGCCACTCAGCTTGCCACAACCACCACCACCACCTGCCGGGATTTGCTATTAGGTCAGCACAGTACGGTACAAAGCACCGTGTAGACACTGGACCTCACCGGATCGTCACAGGGTTTCCATGTGCTCGTGGCCCCAGCCACCACCAGAGTCCTTGCTGCCATACCCCTTGACTAGTATTGCTACTCAACACCACGCATCGACGTGCCTCAATCACTGCCGCATCGCCTCGGCAGGTCAGCTTCGCAAACCCCTGTTCCGTCCATCCTGTGGCATAGATTGCATTGCTTCGCACACGTCGCGGCGGTGTGCCTGCGGGGTCGATGCACACACTGGCAAGCCAGCCTGGTGGGACCTGGCAGTTGCTGATGCAGTGCGGGCATTCAGGTGGCACGGACGATCGTGCAAGCTGTGTTGAGGGGGGGTGAGTCGGCGCCGGTGAAGCCCGGGCGGCAGGCGCCCCCGTCACCAGCGGGGGCATCCGACCCGGTCGCTGCGGCGCGAGCTCTGAAGGAGCAGGGCAACGACACGTTCCAGGCGCGGGACTACGCGGCCGCGCTCGCCCACTGGGTGGCTGCGCTCGAGGCGTTTCCGCTGCTGCCGGCGCTGCTGAGCGGACTGGCGGCCGCGCAGGCCAAGCTGGAGCAGAACCCGTCGGTGATCCTGTGCGCGACGGCGGCGCTGCTGTGGCTGCCGGGCGACGGCACGGCGCTGCAGCGGCGCGCGGGGGCGGCCGCCGCGGAGGGGTGGAGCGAGGCACACGGCCTCGCGGCGGCCGCGCTGCGCGCGGCGCCGGCCGACCCGGCTGCCGCAGCGCTGCTGGGCAGCCTGCAGGCGCAAGCGGCTGCGGCGGCGATCGACTCGCAGGTGCCGGGCTCGCCTCGGAAGTATGGGGCAGCGCCGGAGGTGGTGCCGTCGAAGCACGGGTCCATCGCGACGCATGACGCGCTGCGCGTGCAGGCCGCGCAGCTGGATGTGGACACGTACGTTCATGAGGCGGGGGAGTCGCGGCGGGCGCTGAAGGAGTTTGGAAAGACAAACCCAAATATGCTCCGGTACGTGCGGATGTGGCTCGGGCCGGAGCCGGTGCAGCTGGACGAGGAGTTCCTGCAGGACGAGTCGCTCCCGGATGGGTGTCTGGAGGGCTCATGCATGCAGAACCTGGCGCTGACGTCAGCGTCGACGTTCCGGCATTGGATGGGTGCGGCCGAGGCGATCATCCTGGTGCTGGCGCGCGGGGGGAGCGAGGCGCTTGCGAACGTCTCGAGCGAGCTGCCGCTGGAGGATCCGCTCGGGGGGGCGGACAACCCTGACGTGGACTCGCTGAAACTGATGCAGCGGCTGCGCCGCACGGACCGGGTGCGGTGGTGGGAGACGGCCCGCATCGGCGCGGTCGACTTCTCGGCGCGGCTGCCATTTCACGACGAGAAGGAGCACATTGCGAATTTCGGCAACACGCCACAGCTTGCGCTGCCGATGCGCGCCGGAGGCGTGCATGTGGCTGTAGGGTTTGTGGATCTTGGGGAGCTCGCGGAGACGCTACTTGCGCGTGGGGGCGACATCGGGGGGCTGCGCTGGGTGGGCTACGAGACGTCGGCGCACGCCGTAGCAAAGACACGCGTCGTGCTGTGCATGCTGCGGCAGGGCGTGCCGGAGGACAGCGTGGTGCAGGTGCGGCCTTGCGGCATGCATTGCCGATGGCGCATGAGCGCTGAATCGTTGCTGCAGGCAGAGAACGCAACACAGTTGTCCGCCCCGACCTGCCCCGATACTCTCCTGTGTTCCTGTGTTCCCACTTGTCTGTCGTGGAGAGGACATCCACATGCGCACATTGCCCGCCGTGGTGGCACTCCTGTGTGGGAGCCTCATGTTCCTCCTACCCCCCCCCCCCCCCCCCCTGGCCTGTCACCTGTTCAAACTCAGCGCACACGCCCGCTGTGGATCTGTCCTGATCTCGCCGTGCTCCATTGTCATGCATGATGCACATGCATGATTTACATTCATGCATGCGTGTGCAGGTGTGGTACTCGGCAGCATGGACCGATGCCACACATGCCGACTTCCTCGCGGCTGTGGCTGAAGTGATGAGGGAGGACGCGGCCGAGCCGGATGTGCGGGTGTGGCTGCAGGCGTGGCGTGAGGCGGCCTTGCCGCTGCACGACGCGCGCCGCGAGTGGCTTGACCGCCAGGTCGGCGACAACCCCGAGGTCCTGCAGCTCAACCTCGAGACGGACTGGCGCGCGATGACGCGCTACCGGCTGACCGGGGAGATCCTCGGCGGCGATGTCGGCAGTGCGGTGTTCTTCGCACGCCCGAGTGTGCCGACCCGGCGGCCAGAGTTCACCTCGCCCGAGGACTTTTGGTTCTCGATGGCTCCGGAGGCGCTCGCGGCGCAGCGCCTGAAGGGGGGCACGTTTGTCGCGGCGGCAACGGCAATCGCACGGCGCCGCGTTGCCGCGCTGCGTGCTGCGCTGGACGCTGGCGCGCTCACTGTGCAAGTGCGGCGCCCCGGCGGCTGTGCCCGCAATGCTGGTGCCATGAAAGTACCGGCACTGAGAGCGCGCGACGGCCCTGTTTACTGACCGGGCAATCGCGCCTATGTGGCGAGCAATGCGGCGCTGTGAACTGACTGTGCACTGACGTCGCTGTGAACTGACCGGGTAGTCGTGCCACCGTGGCGAAGTCCCGCCTCGCCAAAGGGCCTCGCCAGATGCCGGCGCGTGTGCACCTCCGGCGGCGGCGGGCGGTGCACAGTGCCAATGCATGCACAGTGGCTAGCTATACGTCTCGTTGTGGGCCCTGCTTTGCACGCCACGCCACACATGATCGGGTATGTTCGGGCCAGCCGCACGAGTTGCTCCGATGAGGCAGAGTCTCCCCGGGTATGTCAGGCGGCTGGTTTGTATACGCCCCATCATGGCACATGCATGCCGCGTGACAGCACCCCCCGACACCGCTCGCACCAGCCCTGCACGCTGCACATGATGCGCTGTGCATACACCATCCCCCCCCCCCACGCCCAGTGGGAGCTGGTACGGTCAGCGGACACCAAGTCAAGGCATGTAGCATGCGTGTCCCGGTGTCGTCAGGCGTTGCCATGGATGCAGGTCAACTGCAAGCACGTCGCGGTGAGCGGCGCCGCGGTCGTGGCTGAATTGCGCAGCCTCGCCGCGGACACGATCGGCTGGAGCAACGTGTGCGAGTACGTTCCCCCGCGGGAGTTCCACGACCTCGCGGCGGCATGCTCCGCCGCTCACACCACCCACCACATGCATGGCATGAACTGGGTGTTTGACATCAAAGGCTCGAGTCCGATGGACTACTGCACGCGGCCGAAGAGCACTCCGACGCAGATTGAGATGCGGACCAAGATCTTCCGCACGGCGCTCGCGCGGCACAAGGAGTTCCTGAAGGGGCTCGGGGTGGACCATCTCTTCCGGCAGCGCCCCGCGCTCCATCCGATGACCATCTGCAGCGGCTACCTGCCGCGGCTGATGTACGGGAAGTGGCTGGAGGCGTTTGTAGCTGAGGCGGCGCCGGGGCGGCGGCCTGTGGCTGAGGTGCAGCATGAACCGACGCCGTGGGACTTCGTGAGACTGAGGTCGGTGATGCATTTTAGTTTGAAGTATGGTCAGGGGGAGTGAGGGGTGCAGTGGCGGTATCGTGGCGTGACTGCGAAGTGTGAGGTGGGGCGGGGCGAGGAGGGTGTTTGTGATGCAATGCGTGCGAGCGTGGGCATAGGATGGGACTGAGAGATTTGATTGTATGGGCTTCGGATTATTGCGTGTGATTGACTTGTGCCTTGACGGGAAGCCTCCCATGGGTGCTGTGCAGCGACGCTCTGTCACAAAGACCTGTGCCACTGGATGAACTGGCGTGCAATTGCGTGCAGGTGTACGGTTCTGGATCTGTCGATTTGTCATGAGAACGCATGGTGTGGTCTTACTGGATGGCTAGTAATTTGCACACGCCTAGCTTGTTTCGGGTGCAACGTGGCCACGCGTGGGCTGGCTGCCACCGCAGCACGAGATAACGGTGCTCCGCACATCGTTTCCCGCATGCGCCCGAGGCAGCTGCTGCACGAAACGCAAGACTGCATGGGTAGTGCCTTCAAATGCCCATGGACAGCTCCTGATGGTCCTGTCGTTGCCCATCGTCCACCCTTGCCGTGCGAAGACCATTTATCCATCGTACCTGCTCGACATTTGACCTGGCACAACCTCAGATAACCCGTGCATTCCAATCTACGGTATCGTACGTTCAGAAACTGTGTTCTACGCCGCGCATTTGTAACCATCGCGATGAACGACAGGAAGGCACCGGTTGGCCAGATGGCTGTAAGCAGCAAGCAGTGCGACACCAAGAAACAGAGGGCGATCGACACGTTTAAACATAACGAGCGCGTGCGACAGGGCACTGCGGACGTAGGCAAGGTACGGTCGTTCGCTGAATGGCGTAGTGCCTGCTTCAGCAGCATCTGCATGGCCGGAGGCCTCGCATGGCATTTCTTGGCATGCTCACCAGCTTCCATGGCTTCGATCTTGATCACCATCACAATCGACTCGACTCACTCATCCGTCCCGGTGCAGGCTCGCACAGTGAAACAGGAGGCAAAGCCTCCAGGTCCTCTAGCACAGGTGGGCAAGTCGATCGAGAATGTAATGGTAGCTCCCATTCGCTGCGCCTCCAAGCAGCAAGAAGCTAGAGAGCGTCTCCGTTCAGTTGCTCGGGGAGTGCACGGGGGTTTCTCAAACGTGGCCAATGGTATTGGTGGTGCAGTCCAGGGCGTCGGGAATGCTGTTGGAGGGGCATTGTCTTCCGTGACGAAAGGCGGTCCTGCACGAGCATAGCTCTCCATGTAGCCGATGCTCCATGCACTTTTCCTAGATCGCACATAGCAGGAGCCACCCCACATGAACCGGCTGTTCTTGCCAAACGTGCGTGCATGCCTGTGCATGGTCTTTGCCTTCCCCTTGTTCTAGCATGGCGGTCTCAAGGAGGACGTGTCCACGATGCTCTATTGCCTAGCAGGCTTATGCATGTCCATGCCCAAGCATGGTGAAACTTCACTAAGCGGCACCATCACCCCAACCGGCACGACTCTGCCGGCAGGCAGTCATGCATTGCTGGTCATGAGAGCGGCTAGCCATGCTGTGGGGATCGTGTGTGCGGTGTTGAGCAATAGGGGTATTTAGATAGAGACCATCTGATTCGTTGGGTCGAATTTTTTGAGTATCAGCGAAAATCAATGGCGCCAAGCCATGGCGCCCATCCCTGCCGCTGCGAGACTGTAACACAGGCCGTGAACCACCGACACTGCCCTCTTCTGCTACGAGCCGGTACACATGCAAGACGTAGCCTCTGCAGCTTCACTCGGTGCATGGCTACCTCTCATCCTGGTGGGAGCACCGCCAGCAGCATGCAAAGCACTCTGTGAGGCGACAGTAACAAGCTAGCACCAGCACATTCTCTCCACCACATCTAGATCCCCAAGATGTGTTTACGAAGAGAACACGGGGTCGTGTGAGATCCGCACCCCTCCGCGAGGTCGTACATACCGAACATTTTGCAATGTCACACCAGGGGTTATTCTATTCAGATGTCTTCTACGGATGCACACTGACACGTACCTCCTGGGGTTCTGTGTGCAATGGCCCGCGATTGGTCCTGCAGTGTTCTGCAATGTAAATGTAAATGTGACACTTACTCGCCATATCCTACAAGGACCTGGACATCTCCGGATAACCGGGACCAAGGGCCAAGGGGGTAAACCACCTGGAAACCCCCTTCAGACAACCGCACGCAACTCACAGGGCCTCCTCCTGTGCTAAGCGAGGTGGTCGCGCGCGATTGTGTTCGAAACCCAGGGGGGCACGCGGAATCGAGCCCAAGACCTTCCGAAGAAGGGGTCAGCTTTTATATCGTCCTCCGACCACTGGATTTTTTTTTGCTGTCGTATGATCAACCACGGAACTGCAACCAGGGAAGGGACCGCTTGCAGCCAGGGGAAAAAATACTCCGTGTTGCTTGTGCTTCTGTGTCTCATTGCATCATCATATCGATACATCCTGAGCGATGTGCTGTGAATGTAAACCAGATAAGGCTGCAGTTGCATGTTGTTGTCCCTCTGCACCGAGTGCTCCAGCGGACAGTTGGGCAAATTAAGATGGGATCGTGACTATTGCAAGGCTTGCTCAAGATGGCACGGCGGCGAATGGAGAAAGCGTGGCACTGCTTTGCAGTGACGGCTGATGAGGCGGCTCAGAATCTGGCGAGACTATGGGATCTCATACAGTTGCAAGCAGGGTGTGTTTTGCGTAGACTGCAGCATACCGTAGTGAGATATCATGTGGCCTGTAATACATACAGCCATCGTGCTGGCTGCTTGGTATGCCCACACGATCATAGATTTTGTCCCATGAAACGATCGATGGACAAGTCAACGAGCGCTGGTGGCCAGTGTCGAAAGGATGCTGCATCCGGTGTCCGATCAACAGGTGTGTGTATGGTTACAGGTATGCAGACCAGTGCAGAGACTTGTTTGTGGAGCATGGCAACAGGTCCTAGCTCACCATTTTTTGACATACGCGCTACACAACACGGCTGGAGTTTTTCCTGAACGGTGCTGCAACCAAGGGCGCTGCTCGGTGGCATGTTCACGGGCGGCACATTCCTGGTATGATTTGATTCGGGCAGAACATAAACCCACAAAAGTGACAATACACTCCGATTGTTTGCCAGACAACATTCTTGAACAGAGTGGGTGGGAACATGGCACGCTGTCTACACCAGCAGCGATTGCTCCGTGTCCCACAGGCTGCATAAACCATCACCTGACAGCAGTCGTGTACATGAAAAGGTTTTGAAAGCCTAGGTGCGAAGTATGAATGAGGAGGCCGGTGGTGATGGCTCTTCTTCAAGCAATGCAGGCATGCACGAACTTGAATCTGTATCGCATGCAGGATGAACAATGTTGTCCTGGCATCGCGGACTGATGCAGGACATGCCTCACTGCACTACGCGATCTCTCTATTGTCATGTATTTGAACCAGCGCAGACTGCCTCGTCACGATCTGGCGAGCCTTCAGAACACTGAAGGGCATGTTGCAAACGCCGCGTCAGGTAGTCGCAGGCCGCCGTCGTGTATGACTATGGTGCCTATAATACAGGTCTAGGCATTACAGAATGCATCAAGAACATCTTTCCAGGCAGGCATCAAGCCATGCGAACGCCGTGGTGACATGCTCGGCTCGTTAGGTCAATACATCGTTAACGTCCGTGGAGGCACCCGTCATGCGAAGAAATACTCGAGTAACATATGTACAAAGATGTTGTCGCTCAGACTGCTTGCTCGACGACTTCCAAAGGTGGGATGTCGTTGGAAAATCGAGTTTCGGCCGACGAGATACGGCGGACCTGTGATCGTCGGATCTATCGCGAGATCGAGACTCGCTGGCCGAACAAAACCATTGTCGACACTCTCACACGAGTGCTCACCGACTACATAATCCCAGTCCCGCCAAGCAGTCGCTACCAGCCGTTAGTGATTGTCTATCAAGATGTCTGTCGCATTCGCTCCCGCTCGCATTTCCCTTGCACGCTCAGCGTGCGCCCGCCCTAGCGTGGTTGCCCACGCTAAGGCCGGCAACTGGCTCCCAGGAGCAGCCTCTCCAGCATACCTGGACGGCACAAAGGCTGGCGACTATGGCTTCGATCCCCTTGGCCTGGTGCGTAACATAGATCCTCCACGCTGACGGTCAACTCCAAAAGCTCCGCGAATACAAGATATGGCACAGATTAGATTATACGGTGTCAATGTCTTATGTGGCAGGACGTTTAGACTTTGGGTGTGTCTGCGGTGGACGCCGGACCACCATCGTGCATCGTTGATTCTAGGTACCCAAATCCACGGCCCATCTCCGCGGGTTCCAACCGCTGCCATCCGCCGGCTCTCGGTGGCACATCTCCAATTAAGGCACATTTTGTTTGTCGATTTTGTATGATCAGCGTCCGGCATGCGGTTGTCGCAGGGTTCCAGTCGTCGGGCCACCCTGTTGACCGCTATCAGCGTCCTCGTTGCCTCCAGGAGTTCGATATAACAAACAGCACAGTATGTGTACTGCATTATGCGCGAACAAGGCTTCTCATCACGCTTTTGCCCGTTCTCAGCGCTCATTGAGGCTGCCCAGCATGGCAGGCCGCACCAATCTCACCTGCAACAATCTTTCCATGCGCAACTTTTCCTGCCATCCCCTCGCAAGTTCCTTTCGATTTGGCTGCTGCCGTGTGTGCCATTGCGTGTGAAGCCAGAGAGCCTCTCTGTTCACACCTCCACATCCAGCCCTGCGCACGCCTGTAACCACCTCGACCAAGTCACAACACCCCAACACGCCCATTCCTTGCAGTAGCCTCTGACGCCACCTTCGTGCCACAGGCATCTGTGGCCATCCCCGAATCATATGTACCCCTGTAGCCACTGCACACTCCCGCACCTGGTCTTCTCCGGGGTGTCACACCGGTTTGCCCCGCAATGATGTGCAAGCTAACCTGCTGTGCATGCTGTGCAGGCCACAGAAGAGACCATGCCCCGCCTGGCCGAGGCTGAGCTCATCAACGGCCGCTGGGCGATGCTTGCCGTGGCCGGGTGCCTCGCCGTCGAGCTCTTCGGCTTCGGGGACTGGTTCGATGCGCCTCTGTGGGCCGTCGAGGGTTCAACCGCCACCTACTTCGGCGTGCCCGTGCCGTTCGACATCTCAACGCTGATCCTCATCGAGCTCGTGCTCATGGCCGGCGTGGAGGTCCTCCGTAACGAGCAGAAGGACACTGACAAGCGCATGTACCCAGGTATGCTGTGCGTGCTGTGCTGGGTGTCCTCCGCGGTGCTTGTCCCGGTGGCTCGCGGGTCGACACATGTGATTTGGTGGGCTAGCGCGGCAAATCTGCGTATTTGGGCCGGGGTGTGTCCGAGCGAGTGGACCGTGGCGGTCGGCACGACAAATGCTGGGTTTGATGCGTGTATGGCGGCAGCAGTGCCGTGGCATCGCTGCGGTAGCTGCGGCTCGGTGGAGCAGGAGTTGCTGCAGACTGCATGTGCACGCCCGGGTGTGCCCTGGCCGAGTGCGCAGCAGCATGCATGGTGAGTGGATGAGTCCCTCACGCCTCGCCTGTTTGTTGCAGGTGGCGCTTTCGACCCCATGGGCATGGGCAAGGGCGACGGCTTCGAGTCGGCAAAGCTGAAGGAGGTGAAGAACGGCCGCCTCGCGATGATGGCGTTCCTTGGGTTTGTGTTACAGCACGACGTAACGGGCAAGGGCCCCCTCGCAAATCTGGCTGACCACCTCAGCAACCCGGCCGCCAACAACTTCGCGACGAACGGTACCTCCCTGCCCCAGTTCGCCTTCCCCTTCCTCTACTAGGCGGGGCCGTTGGCTGGACTGAACATGGAGTATGGAGTCCCAGGAGGGCGGGAGGTTGTCTGTAGCTGTGCCTGTAGCTGCTGCCCCCGAGAAGGGCGGCAGTGAGGTGATGTAACGAGGCTAGAGATGAGGAGGGTGCTCCGGGTGCTCGAGGGTTATCTGAGAGTGGCCTGGGGCCAAACTGGGTGTAGCTGCCGAATCTTCTGTGCCATATATGGTGTAAGTTGTACCCAGAACAGTTGCCATTTTTCATTCGCCCGAGGTGCTGACTCGTGCGTCGTGATGTAATGGTGACTCGCTGTCGTCAGCCATTGCATGGTGCGAGTCCGGGTCAAAGCGGGTGCCACAGACTGTGTCTTGCCACAACTGCATTGTGGTGATGAACGAATCCAATCATGTCGGGTCGGTACAAAACGAATGTTGCCCCAGTACCAGTAGCACTCGAATCCGGAGTGGGAAATGTGAGAAAACGCCGGCGAAATGCAGCTGAAACCGTCCAAACATGTGATCGCGGGTCATTCGCCATGTGGCTGGGTGGCAGCGTCCATCACATGCGCGCACACGACGCCCGAGGTGTGCAGCAGCGCGATGTGCCGTTGCCGCGTGCACACGCCAGCGACTGCAGCATACGGAGTTAAGGAGACAATATCAAGAGATCACCATGCTTAGAACGTGACTTTGCCTCTTGACCATATGTGCACATCCTTCACTTCAACGCAGGAAGACTGTGCCAGTATCAGAGGGGCCGTACCGCCATCGTGGCTTTGAATCGAGAATGCGGCTGGCCAGTACACAAACGGCGGCTTCTCACGGAGTAGTGAAGAGCTTTCTGCATGCACGCCCACGTTTAGGGCCTATGTGCAATGTACATCGCGTTGCTTGTCGAGGTACGATCTCAGAAGCCGTTGGGTGCCCGTCTGATAGCGCATAATACATTCGCTTGTTACATCTTTCCACATCTGATTGTTGCCATGTCAGATTGTTTAAGACCATCGGCGGTGGTGCTGTGTCTGAACGATGGCGAAGTGCAGCGTCTCCACCACCACAGGAGGGTAGCCAGGCCCAAGAAGCTCCAGAACCATCTGCGGCTGCCTCGGCACCACAAACAGAGCCCGAACCAACGTCGGAGACAGTGCAGTTCCAGGGCAGCGGGGCCAAGGCAGAGCTGGCTGTGTCCCTGCTACTGGGCATCACCCTCGTCTACCTGGTAATGCTCTCACACGGTTGAAACTTACCAACCGCCGAGAGAGCCGCAGTATGGTGACAGCGTGAATACTCTATCATGACTGTAACTGACTGCATGTTCATACACGAGGGCCAACTGCGTGATTGCAGTAGTGCGGACTACCAACAGAATGCTGAACGGGCCTGTTTGTGGACACACTGCGGACACTGATCAGCTCTCCGACAACTTCCTGAGGTGAAAGTGCGCACAGCGTCTGTGATGGCAGTGCCATCTGTGCTGAGGGGTTGTGGCCGTGTGTGCAGCCATTGACCTTGGCATCAATCGGACGATTCGCGTGGTCCAAGTACACCTTCACTGACAAGCGCATGATCATCGAGTTCAACTCCCCCACCCGAAGTGCGTTTCACCTGCCCCCACATAGGTACCATGCCCCGCAGCCCCTGCTTTGCCAGTCCCCACACTGATGCTCTCAACAGCCCGGAAATGATATGTGCTGCAACCCGCCTGTGCTGCAACCCTCCGTAACGTTACTCCGGCTGCAAGCAGCGATCAGAGATGGGTCTTCAATGCACGTGTGCCTCCAGTACGCTTGAGAGCTACCGTGTTTCAGCCGGCGCGGACACTCCAGTGGTACTCCTGTGGCTGCCATACAGCTCTGTGCGTAACTGAAAGAAAGGAGACCTCCTGCTCTCGGGTCGCTGCCAGTTCAGGCCGCTGGCTGTGACGATATGAGCCTCTCTGATTAGTCACACAGGGCATGGACGCTGCACGGGGTTCGTGCCCTCGGCCAGTCATGTCACAGCGAACGGCGACCGCCGCATGCATGCATGCATGCATATGACGGCATGGCTGCAAGTGAGGCAGCTGCTCATGCAGAAGCCTCAGAGCAGCAGTGGCTGTGGCCCCGGCGGCAGTGCTTGCAGAGCATCAACCTGCCCTGCTGCCCCGCGCTCTCCATTGCCCTACTCCGTTTTGGCAGGAGACCTGTGATTCCCCCATGTGCCACTCCCACGATCAGTGATCGGCTGTATTCTGGTGCAGCGATGCGAGGTCATCCGCATCAGAGGAGGGAGTACTACTGCGTTGGGACTGACTGAAAATGCACACCCTGGGGAGCATAGGAGATCCACACTTGACCACCGACATGGTGCCGTATACGGAAATCGACATGTATAGGTTGCGACACGGATCATGGGAGTGCAGTGGGGGGCCTCACCAGTAGTGGCCTGAGTCATCACCGGGCAGTTCGTCCCCCGATGCAACGTGTTGCAAGTAATACGCTCGTTGCCATGTGCAGAGGAAACAACCCAAGTAACATACGACAACTTGCGGGAGGTCCGCAGTGTGAACCGGGGCTTCGGACTATGGGGAGACATGGTGTGTTCATCTGGGCACCGTGCTTGTCGCCCCAGCCCCACTCAACCCGATCAGCTGAGCGGTGCCACATGCATGCTGCCAGGTTCACGTGGAAACCGCTGCTGTATCTGTCGCCCCTCTTCACCGTTTGAGCTGGCCTGGCTCCTCCAGCTGCTGCCTCGAATCACGGAGCCTGTGGTCTCCAGTGCTGCATCATATTTCAGCTCACCTGAGGTGCTATGGAGGGGGTTCTTACTTGCCTGAAGCTGTTTTATGGTGGCCACGTCATCCATGGGTGGGAGCCTGACTAGCTGGGCACACTGTGTTCAATGATGGTGGTGTGGTCGTCGTCAGAGTGGTCGGTGCCAGAATCCACCTTGCTGTGGTTGACCATGCACCACCGTGACGATGTTTCCCCACAGATTGCTGAATCAGGAGCATGAATGGTTTGTCAAGCAATCCATGCCTGTGGCACCTGAGTGGTTGCACTGCAGGTGTTTTTCCTCAAAGATGGTAGCCGGCTGGAACTAGTGGGGGTGGAGGAGCCGCTTGCGATCAAAGTGTTTGTCGAGGGTCAGATGACCATCTAACGAGCTGTTCCGGTGCCAGACGCCAGTGCTGTGCTATGTTCGGTACGAGATGCTGTGGCATGCACAGCATTCCCTGCATGTTTGTAACGGCCACACTTGTACCGTCAGCGCCAACAGCCCACGGTGTCTAGTCAATCTTGTAGTTACGCCCCGGACGGGCTGCTCACGATTGCTTCAATAAATGGGAATAGCAGGGCTCAAGGAACATCGGGTGCATGGATTCGTCACTGTCAACTCCTGTAGATTCCGTGCTAGTTCACACCAAATGTCTTCATGCACCTGAAGACTAGCAAGGTCTGGTGTCGGAATGATCCACACACATTCCGTGACACACGAAACTTCCATTGTTGCAGATGCCCTCGAGCACCCAGACATTCTGCAAGCCGGTTGCATGGGCACGCTTTTCCAGGGGCACTGCTACCACTGCTCAACATTCGAACCTGCACACAATGATCTCGCTGCATGCATTGGTCCTTTGTCTGCAAGTAGGCCCTTGGAGTGTGCGCCGTATTTGGACGATCGGATGGGGGTGCCTTGATCAACTGATGTATTTGGCTGCAGCGTCATGAGGGGGCCTCGTTGCACGCCTGGTTAAAAGAGCCCACCACGGAACATCTGGCACGAGCAGACTCACTCGGAGTTAACTGCACATGTCGTTATCTGGCGGCTTTGCATGGCTCAATATCCAGAGTCCAATATCCACAGTCGAGGGCTAAGTGACCGTGCCTATTCATTGCTGCCAGGCAGGAAGGCAGTTTCCTGTCCAACAACAATCGGACTGTTATGTGCTCTTGGGAACCCTTGGTTCTTACATCTGGTTTAACATTGGACGATAGTCATTCGAATATCATTGGCAAACCTGTCGAGCACGCCCAGGTGAGACTGCATCTACACATGTTGTAGGAATGTGACACTGTCTTGAGACCTGTGGGTACAAGCCTTGAACCTGCATGTATACACCCGCAAACGTACGAATCGCACCATTAAAAACTCGTGACAGTCGTATCTGCCGTGAGCGCCAGTGCATGCTTGGCGCTGTGTCTATGTCAGATGTGAATATTTCACTCTCAACGCGGAAGTCGTCCGCTGACAAGGCATGAATCCAATGCTGCCACAACACGCCATGCTACAGACTCGCTTACCGGTCAGCTGGCTTTCAAATGTTATTCCATAGGACATGCTGCCATCGCGAAGAGCGGCGCGGTTCACGTGGCCATGACGCCATCGGCGCGGGTCGCCGCGGTGAGCAACTAACAGGAGCAGCGCAGTGGTCGCCGTGTTTTATAAAAATGCTGAAGACCTCATTCCATTAACATCTGTACGTAGTTGTTAAATTGACGGTGACTCCGGTAGGTTCCATTGTGAATGCAGACGCATCGGCTGCTAGACAAAGAGCCGGGTGTTGTGATCGTGAAAAGAAACACACTTAGGTGATAGTGGAATGTCTGCAGAAACCTGCTGTATTCATGCTGTTTGTTTGGCTTCACCCGGTCGTTCTGCCGTGGGATCCTGTGGTCAGGAGATTGGGTCCGAATTGAGGCACGAATCGTCGATGTACGCTTCCTGTCTCCAGAGAAAGTCAATGAGTGTGTGTGATGAATTATTCACTTAGTGCTGGTGATTGTATGGTTGTTCGTTGTCGACGTTGGAATCCAGAAGGGAGGATGACGCAATCTGAGCAGCGTCCTGTAGGTAGACGGACGAGCGCGTACGGCACGAACGGCTTGCTTATCGTTGTCATGGTGTCAATGCGGGGGTGATTCACGATACAGGCGGACACTGTCCGGACGAAAGTTCATCTGGTCGTTGTCTAGCTAGACAAGTAGACAGACTGCAAGCGCATGTTATTTCATATTGACTGTCTTTGCGAGTCGGACAGCAGCTCTTACAGTACTTGAGCTCAACGACATCACTCGCGGTTGTGCCCCTGCGTGTGTTGCAGTTATAGCCTCTGTGTTCCCGTTTCATTTCCAGACAACAGCGCAGCGTTAACCAATTCACTCGCAAATGAAACTGCTTTCTTTCTATCAGTACGGCCCTTCTCTTGCGCCAGAAGCTTTTTCCTTGTTGTGCCTGACCATGCGTCCTTCGCCGCGTAACTGCGAATGTGTTCGGAAGCTGAACACTCTCACGATAGTGCTCAGCCTGCTCATTTCCAGGTGCAGATGGAATATGTTATCGAACTGTTGAATGCAGGGAGCTTGGCTGCTGGCCTCAAGCTGGACCATCCCATACACGCCCAACAAGCACCCTCACCCCAGCTCCAGCTTCTCCGACACCCGCTTCTCCAGCATCTTCGGTAGCACGTAACGCCGCATTGCATCCCTCATCGCGACCGTTGTCATCCCCCCCAGCGTCGCTAGTACTTTCTGCGCCGTCTGGGGCTGCCAAGCCAGCTGACTTCCAGCAGTCCCATCGTGTACCAGCAGAACCTGCTCGTTCTCCGTTGGCAGTGCCTCATCCCCCAGCAGCCTCAGGCAATCTTGCAGACTCAGTGTATACTAGGTCAGTAGACGTGGACTGCTCGCAGCCTTCAGCCCATGTGGCTCCAGGCCTGAGTAGCTCTGCACAGGTGCCTACACCCTCTCGCCAACGTTCTGGATCATTGAGGCCCACGCATCCCAGCCATGGCGCTTCTCCTCAGCACCAGCCACAGCAGCAGTCTCAGCGGGTGCACGCAACAAGAAGCCAGCCGCTTCGACCAGGCAGGAACATCAACCTCCAAAATGTCAAGATATGCAACCACATCACACATAGTATGAAGCAGCAGAGGTATGATTGCCCGCTTGCCTTGAAGCGCATCCTGCATCACCACTTCATCTCCTGCTCGACACTCCCCCTGCATCCCTTCTCCTGCATTAGCTGTACAAACTGCCTCTGTCACTCCCTTCACTGGCAAGCCCCCTGCACATTGCCGTCTGACAGACGCTGAGGGAGCAGAAAACACTCCATGTCCTCAACAGCACCCCGGTCACAGCACTGGGGCAGGGCGTGGCCGGCGGACTCTGGCAGCAGTCCGTCTTCAGGGCCGCCATGTGGAGTGCACACTCAGCACTGCACACATCACCAACGCCAACACCATTGCTCTTGTCTCAAGCACTAGGCTGTGTTCAGTCGCGCCTAGTTGGCAAACACCGACTCCTGAAAAACTGTCCTGGAAAATCTGCTGTGATTCGTTCAGAAGGACCGTGCAGTCATGACTGGTCTTGCCACCCCACGCGACCGCACCACTCTGGCTCTTTCATTTTCACACACCAGCACCTGGTGGCCTGATGCTCTTTCATCAGAACCCCATTGTGAAGGCCGCTACCCGCTTAGCGCCCATCTGTCTTGAAATCAACCACGAGTGATACAATCCCCACGGACCAAACTTTACTATCCTTGTCCAGATTCTGTCAGCATGTCCACTCGTTCCACTGGAGCCATAGGCACGGCCTCCCTACTCGCCTGGCATGACCGCCCACCACGGCGGAGAACCGCACGTCCCCAGATGTCCGACGGAGACGCCTCTGCTGCAGCTCGATCCAGCACCCGCACCTCCTCGAGGTCGCATCCATCAAGCTCGTCCACGGAAACCTCGTCATAACGGAGGAGCAGACTAACGGTGGCTGCCTGCACGCCTTCATCGAGAGCCTGCAGGCGGCCGGGGAGAAGCACGCGGGCGGCAGCGCTGCGGCCACTCGCGCCGCCGCCGAGTTCGCCGACGCGCGGCTGTGCGTCGCCCGCAACATCTTCCAGCAGATGCTCATCGTCGTCGAGTTTCTACACCGGCACGGCCTGTGGGGCCTCGCGCTCACGCCGCGCTCCTTCTTCCTCAACTGGACCGCCGCCAAATGCCTCATCATCAAGCTCCGGCTGCCGATGCTTTCGCAGGTCACGTTCACCGCGGCCGTCGCTGCGGTGCGCCTCACCCCCCGCCCCATTCGCTGCACTGCCGTGTTGGTCGTCCGCAACGCGTGGCCGCAATCTCAGTCCCCTGTGCAAGCCCTTGAGGATGCCGCTCACCAGGATGCCGCTCACCGTCTCGGGTGACCCCGCAACTGCAGCGCCGCTGTGCCTGGCAGCACTGCACTGCTTCTGCGAGATCGAGAGCTGGCACTGTTGAGCTTGTGCACAACCACCACCGAGATGGCACGCACGCGTCGTGAGCGCCGGTGCCTCTGTGTGCAAAGCGGTACCGCACCAGGTGCGTGGACAGCCGGAAGAAACGTAGGGTCATGGCGCGCGTGCCATGCGCATGCTGCACAGCTGCGGCACATGAACATACACGAGCAGCGCGCAAGCAGCGAAACTGGTTTACCCGTCTGAGTTTTGGCCAGGGGGGCTCATGCACATGCACAAACCCTTCAATCAACGCGTGTTTCAGGTATCACCTCTGTGCGGCCGCCATGCACGACGGGTGCGTTGCCCACAACCAAGCATGCTCACCCGGCGCTGGCAGAATGGCCCTCTCCGGACCGTGGCGGTGCTTGTGATGCAGTCCAGGCGTGTCAACCGGCGCTTTCACGACTGCAGGGCACGGAGATGGAGACAAAGATGAAGGAGGATGACATCCGCTCCGTCTTCCTGCTGTCGATGTACGTGCTCCTCGGCCCGGACTGGAACAAGCGGCCGGATGTGACCCAAGAACCCGAGCAGGGCTTTGTCGGCGACGTTCCGCTGTGGAATGTGCCCACAGGTGCGCGCCTACTCGCACCCGCCGTGTGGCGGGGCACCTCCCCACACCTCCCCACACCTCCCCACACCTCCCCACACCAGCGGCAGCACGTCGGGCGACGCACCTGCCGGAGCCCCGAGAGGCAGACCAGGGGCAGCCCCGAGGCACAGGAGGCGGTTGTGGTGCAGGGCGGGCTCCGTGTCCCGCTGGCGCCATGTGTGGCCGCACGGCTCTCGTAGAACCCGATGCCGGGCAGTACGTTCGTCGGTCACCTGATGTGCACCTGACCGCTGTGCTTCACCTTCCTGAGTTGCCACCATGTGCTTGCTCTTCTCATGCCTTTCCTTCCGGTGCCTCTGTAGCCATCGTTACACCGTCCGGATGCGACGCTGGCTCAGGCCAGCTGCACAATCAGCACGGCCGCATGGCCGGCAGTGCCCGTCTGCCCTGCCACAGCATCCTGTGTCCGCCGCTGTGGCTCCGCACAAGGCGCCTGTGGTGCCTCACCGTGTGGTGTGTGCAGGTGAGGAGATCGCTGCGATGCCCGAGTCGTACCGGGAGTTTGTCCAGCTGGCGTGCAAGATCATCACCGCAGAGATCGGAGCTGTTCCCCCGGTCGCTAGTATCAAGGACGGCGACTTTTTCCGGAAGGATCTGCCGTCGGGTGCCGAGTTCATGAACGAGCAGCTCTTCAAGAAGCCGCCCAACCTGAAGCGTGAGGACGCCGCTGCGATGGTGGCGCAGCTGGTGGCGGACGCCCTCAAACTGCTGCAGCGGCGGGCGGGGCACTTTGGCCTGCCGGCGACGCCCGCACGCACCCACATGCGATACAGCGCCTGAGCTCCGCTCACGCGTGTGCGCAGTGTGCCCCTGAGTTGCGCCACGATTTCATCTGGCTGCACCGGTGCCCGCCGTGCGGCTCACATGGGGGACGCACGTGAGTGTGGCTGAGCCTCCCGGCTGACGGGGTGCGCACGTGCCGCGGCGGCAGGGGCTGCGGTGAATCCTACCGCGAGACAGGCTCTCCCATCACTGCCGCAGTTTGGCAGCGGTTGATGTGGGATGGCGGCTGACGCCCCAGTGCTGCGCCGTCTGTGTCCACGCGCTGCACTACGTGCCGGTGCAGCGGTGTGCCGACTTGCATTGTGCATGCGGCCGTCTGTCCGCATGCGGGTCGCGCCGCGGGTGCTGTTCATGCATGCATGCATCAGGCTGGACGCAGCGAGCGCTCCTGCTGGCACGTAACTGCCGCGGACGCCGCATGAACCGTCTGACTGCGCTGTGTTGAGTGTCTTGCCCGGTGGGTCTTTCAGTCGTGTTGGGGGGTCAGCGATGCGGTATTGCACTGAGCTCGCTTGAGGGGATGGTATGGCTGGGATGGCAGGGCGCGGCTATGTGCCCACGTGATGCTGAGCTTCCGTAGGCTGGCAGTAGCAGAGTGGCGCATGTTTCATTGGTATGATTCTGGATTTACTCACACGTACTGTGCGCAGAGTGGCGCGGCAATGCGGCCGGGCGCCAGGAGGTAAGGCTGGCCTGCACCTCGGAAACAATGAGTTCCCCCCGTGTCTAGATGGCATGGGCCTGCCGCGTGCCTTCGCTCCCGCATCATGTTGGCAGGCTGGGCGTGCGGCAGCCCTCTGTAAGCTGAAATGCAGTGTTCTGGATAGAATAGGCGTGCCCGATCCAGATGGGGGTGTGCATGCTGTCGCCATGCAAACGGGTTTGCTATGTGTGGATCGCACACTCTGCAGGCCTGATTAGCTCGATGCGGCAATTTGAGGTCAACAATAGGCTTGCATGGCTCTGCTTTCGTTCATGTGTCTACCTTGGTTTGTGAATGTGGTCAGGTAATGCCTCCTGTGGGGGTGAGTGTGTTAGCTCGTTGCGCCAACTGGGTTGTCTGTCAGGGAAGCAGGTAGCGGCGATGTGGCCCGCAAGGTGCTATGTCGGCGAGGTGCAGCCAGGATGACATGCCTTTCAATACACCGTGTGGTAGGTCGTGCCGTTGTGAGCAGCGTGGTGCTGATCAGATGACTCGTGCTGTCTGCTGGTGTGAATTTCATGGTCACTGGTCTGGTACAACTGCAGCCTGGAGCACGGCACACTTGTGAACCGGCATCAGCCATGCTGCTCGCTTGCCCCAACTCGATCACAGTTTGGCGGGTTGATCCCACAATGACATGGTGGTGCCTGCAATGCCACACGACCTCGCGTTGCGTCGCTGGACGGGGCCTGAACAGTGCCGTCGTCACGTGTTGTGGTGTGAACTGTCAGGTGCAGCGGATGTTTCTGCGGTATACTCTTGATACATGTGCACACTGACAACTAGAGTCTGCATGGTTCTGTGGTTTCACTGCGTGCATATTCCTGTGAAAATGTGAACCACACTCCCTAGTCGCCTGACACTCCGTGGATAACGGGCCATATCCGGGACATGCAGGTTGATTTTCTTGTGCTACGTTATGGAGCTCCAGGACGGCTATGAGCTGATCTCTGGCTTCTGCAACGCCAGAACTCATGGACCTGCCACGAGTGGGATTTTGATGGACGTTCTTCAAGTCAGGAATATCTTGTCCCCTTGTTTGCACTGGTGAGATAGGAAGGGCCAGCTCGGATATTGATGCCACGAATCCTGCATCAGCACATGTGCACGTTACTGGAGAGCATCAAGACCTACCGGCGTGTAGACATCGACACTTCCTCTCGGGCCACAGCCGTAGAACAAGAGGTAGTTGTTGCGTCTGGGTAAGTGTATTTCGTGAAAGCTCGCATCATGACTACATCGACGGGATATCGGGCAGATCTTTTCCACGCGGTTTGCATGCAACGTGCTCAAGGAATACAGCCACATGGACAACATCTTGTGGCAACCCAATCGTTGAACATGGTCATCACCAACTGCGAATGCTGCAAAACGTGTGGTTGTGGTGCACAACGCCAGCAAGCGTTACCCAGGCTCGTGGGAATGCGGCGACCAGGCCTCAGCAGCACGTGCAATGCAACTTGGCTGGCTTTGTCTGATGGTGGCTGCCAGTGCTGTGTCAATGATTGAACAGCGTGCACAAAAAAACGCTCCCATGCGGACTCTCTCAGCGATGCTCTAAATTGCATGTGGATGCCTTTTGGAGTTCTGCCACCATGTGAGCCTTCCAACTGTAGAATCTGCACCAGGACTCTGCAAGCAAGGGCCACAGGATTGGTTTCTCGGAACTAGGCGCTTGGAATAAGTTGAACGCGCTGTGGAATTGCAGGCCGACTTGGGCTGGCATGCTGGTGTGAAACGAGAAGTATGCGATCATGGCATGCGTTCCAGTCGAGAAACACAGCTGCTCCGGAGGCTTCATATGACCCACATAATTACAGGCTTGCGCTTTCAAAGTGTCCTGACGGCGGGGCTGACAGGGGGCTGAGTCACGCCATGCCGACTCTGTACGTGCTCGCCTGTAAACCACGCTTGCACGCCACAAAGAGCGAAACATGGCCTGAAAGGAATCATATACAGTTGGGAACTGGCATGTTTGTCATTGATTTCCATGGACTGGTCCAGAACGACAGAGAAAGTGGGTGTAGGACCGGTTCCGAACAGTCACGAGCACATGCCGCCCGCAGGCGCAAGCATCGTCGCTGAGGAGGTTTGCGTACACCTCTCGAACGGCAATTAAATACACGTATCATGTCAAAGCCGGACCACCGCTCAGCTCGCAGTTGATGCAGAGCAGTCGCCGGATGGCTATGCATGCCGAGCATGGATGGCGCATTCTCCGACGCTGCCGCGGGTGAGCGCCACAGATGTCGGCAAACCACTTTGGTGTCGTCGCTCGTGCGAGTCGAGTTGTTGCTTGACAATGGTGTGGAAATCGGCCCGATCGTGCTTGTACCTTGCAAGGCGTGCTGTTACACACGTCTGTGTGTTCTTCCAACATCGCCACTAGTTCAAGCCGCTTCCCATTTTTGCCGTCTGCTGTTCCACCAGATTAAACGCTTCCTGTGTAAACGGATCGCACATTTTCGGGACGTCGTACCTTGTGAAGTGCCTGTTCTTGGGTTGGTCAGCGAGGTGGTACGGCAAACGTCCCTACTGCTTTCGGAAAAGCGTCCGTGTTCGAACGATCGCATTTACAGAGCTTGCGGCTATCAGTTAGCTTCATTCTGGAGCTGCAATGGAACCTATTGCCTCTGTGCCAATGAGCATGAATCGAAGAATTGAGCAGTACCAGCAGCAGAACTGACAATGTTGGAAAACTCGGATGCAGCCTTCTAAATCACAGTATGGCGCATGTAGATCCTATGTCACTGCCACGCACTCGAGCTACCGTCTTCAGCTCCAGCGTACATCAAAGTTGCGTCACCCGGTCGCGTGCCACCTGCGGGGCGTCCTCCGTTCAGGCTCGCCGCGCTGTGTGCCGTGCTGCAATGATATCCAAAGATCAGAAAGCGAAGGCAACTGGCAAGGCTTTTGAAGACGCGGATCTAGGCACGCTCCTGCTGATCGTTCACATGTCCGCAGCATGCGCCATGGCCATGCGTGCAGAACAGCACTGTCCGCACGCATCAGGGCGAGCTGCCACGCAACCGATGAGAGACAGTGAATGCTAGTACCAAGCCCATTTATTGCGAGCCCACTTCTCGTCATGCGGCTTGTTCTTGAGCGGTTGATGGCTGCTGCATGGTTGCTGGATCGAGGCCAGAATCATGCAGCCCACGATCAGCAACATGCGATTCACCAAAATGACGTCGTGGTGTCGTAATAATTGCTGCAGTCTCACACTGTTCCGTGTCATTCCTCAACACTCACCTTCGCTGCCAATTTCAAACGCTGCCCACCTGTCACCGCCACTGCTCTGGCACACGGTGCCTCAGCACCCACGGCTTGACCCAGTATCATTGCACAACGTCATCACACATCCGCGTGTCCTTTCACTGGCACGGGACCACCGCTGGTCATCGCTTACACCAGTCACAGATGAGCACACATCTGGTGCAGGAGAGGTGCTGTCAGCTGCCTATATCAGCCGAGAGACGGTGAGAAATGCCCCTGCTGGCCGAACTGCTGGCATAGTCCTCCACCCGACGTCCCTGCCCGGGCGGTATGGCACCGGCGACCTGGGCTCGGAGTGCAGGAACTTTGTTGACTGGGTAGCCAGTGCAGGCATGAAGGCCTGGCAGGTGCTCCATGACATCCCACCTTCCTTGCCATCCACATAGACTGCATTGAGCCGAGCTGGGTGACGTCGTCGGCTTGAATGGACCTCAAAGCCACTCTGTCGTGCAGCCGTACCCGTTCTCAACCGGTGCCACACCCAGTCTCTTGCGCCAGTGTGCACCCAACCCCCTCGTCGCCGGTGCAGGTGCTGCCACTAGTCCCCCCAGACGAGGAGTTCTTCTCTCCATACTCTGGCCAAGACGCTCTCTGCGGCAATCCACTCCTCATCTCTCTACAGGCCCTCGTCGATGACGGCCTACTGGATGCAAGTGCGCCCTGAGCCTCCTGTCCCTCCACAAGTCCCTCCTCTCACACTGCTCCATGCACCCACATCGTCCTCCTGCCGTCCGTCTCGACTCGCACCTGCTCCGAGGCACTGGTCCAACGCAGCACCCGCCGCCGACCTGGGCTGCCGAACAGACATGCACCCCGACACAGCATGACACGGCACACGTACCTGGAAGCGGGTGGCTGTGAGATGCAGTAGTGCAGTCTCACACTGCTGATGCATGTCTGTCGGGAGCCTGTGTGCTGTGTGCTGCGTGCTGCGCAGCGCGGGCCGGCCGGGCCACCCTGGACCACATGGCGCCTGCGTTCCGCCGGCAGCCCTCCTGCACGGCCAGGCCGTGCGCATCTCACCGGCGTACGAAGAGGCGACCTTCGTTCGTAATGATTGCGTGGGGGGAAACGACTGCATGTCATCACCGCCTCTGCAAACTCCCCAGACCCGAGCATCTGCCTCCCCCTGTTTGTTTCTGGACCGCTCAGCCCGCCGCAGAGTCCGGATACGACCTGACCGGCACTCGCCTGCGCGTTTGTCAGAACCTCGAGCACAGTCACAAGTGTGGTCCTTGTATCGCTACACGAGCCGACGGTCGGCTGCTGGGGGAGGGGGGGACTGGCGCCGGCTCCACTGACCTGTGAGGCCCTGCAGTGCCCCTGATCGTCGAGATTTGGATGTGTTTCATGCCATGTGGGGCCGTCCGAGAGGAGGCATGGTTGTGCTCGTCGGACTCGAGTTCGGGGTGTCGGTGTGGTTGGACGGGGTGAGCATATCTGGTCACCAGTCACCGCCGCAGCCGTTGACATCGTGCGCTCATGCATGACCCATGCAAACGCGCACGCCGTGATGCTACAGGCGACTTGCCCGCCGCAGTGCCAAACCCGGGCAAGGCGGACTTTGAGGCGGCCCTGGCGCTCAAGGCGCCGCTGCTGAGCGCGGCCGCAAAGCGGATGCTCTCCGGCGACGCGTTTGACGCGCTGCGCGCCAACATGGCCGCCTTCCGGAAGGCCAACCCCTGGGTCGAGGACAGCGCGCTCTTCGCGTGCCTGCGCGCCGAGGCGCAGCACAAGGACGTGCCGTGGTGGAACTGGGAGGCGTCGGTGCGCGACCGCGAGGCCGCTACGATCGCGGGCCTCCGAGACAAGTACCGCGCCGACATCGACGAGTTTGTCGCGATCCAGGCGATCTTCGACCGCCAGTGGCAGGCCGTCAAGGTGCGCTGCGTGCTGAGCCTGTCGTCATCGTGCGGCCGTTGCTGCTGCGTCTAGGGGGTGGAGGAATGTGTGTTGCATGCGTGCGGCCCCGGCTCGCGCCAAACGCGGGCCAGTGGCCGATCGGTGGGCGCGATTGTAAGGGATTCAAGGGTTTGTGGGAACTATGGTGTGGAGTGTCTGCTCCACATCGCATGTTCCGCGTGTGCCACCTGCGGTGTGACTCGTGTCGCCCCCCCCCCCCGGGTGTTTGCGCGACAGCAGAGGGGCCGCATCGCGGCTCACCGGCGGAGTGCCGCGCAGGACTATGCCAACGGGAAGGGGGTCGACCTCATCGGGGACATGCCCATCTACGTCGGCGGCCAGTCGGCGGATGTGTGGGCCAACCCGGAGCTCTTCGAGCTCGGCACAGAGGGCGCACCGGAACAGGTGAGCGGCGTGCCTCCGGACGCGTTCAGCGAGACCGGGCAGCTGTGGGGGTCGCCGCTGTACCGGTGGGACGCGCACGAGGCGGAGGACTACGCATGGTGGGCGCAGCGCATCGGCCGCGCCGGGCAGGTGCGACGGCTCACCCCATGCATGCACACCTCGGCCCGCGCCGGTGCGCGGGCAACGCCGCTTGCATGTAGCCTGCCCTTTGCTTGTGCGGGTGGTAGGTCCATTGGATGGCGGTGATGGGAGGTGCCCCCTCGGCCACGTTCAAACTGACGTCTTGTTTGCTCCGTGGGAGCTGTCCTCTTGCTGCCGCGCCATGTGCACGTGCCTCTACCCCGTGGGCGGCACATGCACGCAGTCGTGTGCTCGCGGGCGGCTGTGTGGAAAGGCGGCAGCGTTCCACTGTTGGCATCCCAGTGCGGGCGGGCGCACCATGTGCCAGATGCCGGGTGGAGACGGAGAAAGGGTCGATCCTGCTGTGGTCGCATGCATGCCGGCAGCGCGTCGCCGTGGCGGAGATGGCGGAGGGGTGAGCGTGGGGTGGTGTGGCGTAGGTGTACAACCAGACGCGGATTGACCACTTCCGCGCGTTTGCGGGGTACTGGTCGGTCGACGCCACGGCCGAGACGGCGATGATCGGCGACTGGCGCAAGGGCCCCGGCATCGGCCTGTTTGACGCGGTCCGCCGGCGGCTGGGTGACTCTGCCCCGAAGATCATGGCGGAGGACCTCGGGGTGATCACGGCAGACGTCAAGTCGCTGCGACAGGAGGTCGGCTCGCCTGGGATGGTGGTTCTGCAGTTTGCATGGGGCGGAGGCGCCGACAACACGCACCTCCCCCACAACCACTACAGCAACAGCTTCGTGTACCCCGGAACGCACGACAACGAGACCGCGGTCGGGTGGTACCAGGACAGCGCGACGGTGCGCTCCACGCGACGTCGCCGGCAACTCGCACCCACATGCGCCACAGCCTCCTCCGCTGCAGTGTCGATGCAGGGCCATGCCGTGTTTCAGACCGGGCACCGATTCGCGGCGCAACGTTAGCAGACGGCTGCGGCCGTGCTGGCTATCGTGGCGTATCCGGTTTGCTTTTGTCGGGGGGTCGACTGCGGCGTGGGCCTGGTGGTGCTGTGCGGCGTGCGGGTCGGTGCCGGCAGCATGCGGCAGCCGGCGGCGGCTGCTGCGAGGCTGCGGGAGGAGGTGGATGCATGCGGGTGTGCTGCGTGGCGCGCTGCGATGTCGTGCGGCGGCTGCTGGTGCAGTCGGTCGCCGCTCTGGCTGCTGCGTGTGCGCTGAGGTGCACCGCGTGGGGCTGCTCTGCCTGCTGGGCTCGTCTGGGGGGGTAGTGCATGGCGCTGCTGCAGGTAGGATGCAGTGGGACACGTTGGGGTTGCCATGGTGAGCATGGCTGATGCCGGTGGACGAGCGGTGAGCCTTTCGCACTTGCAGGCCACGGGTACAATGTGCGGCAGGCTTGCCAGACTGATGACAACGCTCGAGGCTGGTGCACACTTGCTGGAGTACTGGGGCAGCTGATAGGCTGAATGGGTGTCGTGTTTGAAGGGAGGGTTGTGGGATGCATGGTGAAGGTGGCTGTGGCGTGATCTGTGGTGCTTGTGTTCAGGATGAGGAGAAGATCTACCTGCAGCGGTACATGGGCTGCAAGGGGACTGACATCGCGTGGGACTTCATTCAAGAGGCGATGAAGAGCGTGTCTGCCACGTGCATGATCATGATGCAAGACGTGCTGCGGTTGGACAACGGCCATAGGATGAATAGCCCTGGGACTGCTGCTGGCAACTGGGGGTGGAGGCTGCCCGACAGCTTCAAGTGGAGCTCGATAAGCAAGGAGTCTGCTGGACTGCGAACTATGGCTGTGATGTTTGACCGGTGCCCGAAGGCGGAGCTGTCCGCTGAGAATGGCTCCAGTGCTCCTGTGGATCCACTGGAGGAGTTCTGTGCAACAGAGCCGGATGCAGATGAATGCAGGGTCTATGAGGATTAGTGGCAGCGTCATGCTATTGGTGCAGGGAAAACATCCGGCTTTGTGGCATCAGGTTGGGCTGGTGACACACACAGAATAAATGTCGTCGAGGTCCAGAACTGCATCGTTTTCATTATTCAGCGTGGTTTATGTAAGCTTCTGACCGGCTGCACGCACTACTGTACGTGCATGACTGAGGCTCCACCTGTTGGCGTCCTGGTTAATGAGTTGAGTATCTGTTTGCACACTCTTATCCCGCGGTCCGAATTTTGCATTGCTCACGTTGCGGCGCCTCCCGATTGCCTGCGTCAAGGGTCACGACAAGCCATGCTAACCTATGCACGTCCCCAAGCCGGAACTTGAGCGCGTACAACGATACAACTGCCCATGCGTCTCACGGCATCTGACTGAGCACATTGACGCCTAAGTGAGGATCCAAGCTAGTCTTTTGTATTGTGTACCAGGTCAGATTCGAGCCGTTCGTTACAGCACTCGGGTGTGTTTTTATATCCAAGGTAGGCTGTCCATATATCATTGAAGCTGCAGGATTCATGCCGCTTGTCTCTCATTCCGGCGATGTGAGAGCGCGGAACAACGAGTGTCAACAGCGTGGCAAAGAGGCGCACATGCGCAAGCTCAATGAGCATACGGATTATGCGTCGTTTTACTACATGGTTATGTGTTCCTGTGTAGCTGTCACCGTACAGAACCGTGCAGCGTATGTTGATCGGTCATGTTGAGTCCATCATTGCCAGCGTTGCACGGTTTGTGATCATATTCACCGTAGCAGCAGACACAAGCGGATTATTCTTCCTCTTAACAACATAACCGCGCAATCGCTGTTCCATCCGCTGTGGTACAGTTGTCCATGTGCGAGGACGTTCATGCAGGCAAACCTTCGGATACATCACCTTAGATATGGCAGAAGCAAGTCATAATCCCTTTGATATTGGAGACTCTGCTCCCGCTGCTGAAGAGGTCAGTCAGCCCGCTCCTGGCGATGCTGCAGGCGATGCTGCAGGTGGTGCCCTGGATGCCAACCTATTCGCAACTCCAGCTGCGGACAGTTACAACCCGGCAGGAACAGGTGCACAGGCGCCCAATGACGATTGTACGTTCAACACTTTCTTTCATAGCTTCCTCTGACATGCTGTGATGCATGCTTCCATGGCCTTGTCATGTAGAAGCTCCATGGGCTGACAAAATAATTCGCACAGCGGGTGACCCAGATGCCAGAATCTCGTGGCGAAAAGATAACGCAGCCATGCTAGAGGGTAAGGAGGACGAGGAGAAAAAGGACAATGACACGGTGAAGACAAAAGGTCAGGCATGTACCACTCCTCGCCAACAGTATGGCTTGCAAACAAGCCATCTGCCACAGTGCAGCAGGGATCCATCAGTGTCGCTCAAGTTGTATGCAGCTTCATTGTTACAGAAGCTGTATGTGACTGGCCATCGTGCAGGAGTGGCTGAAGAGGTTCCATGAAGAGCGGACTGCTCGGATCGAGGCTGCCAAGGCTGACAACGAGGCTCAAGAGCAGGCTGCAACAAAGGGTCCTCAGGGAAGCACAGATTGGGAGAAGATGAACAGCATGATTGATTTCACCTTCAAGCCTCCACAAGAAATGGAGGGAGAACGCGAACGTTTTAAGACTCTCCTTTTTGCTGCCAAGGAGAAAAACGTTCCTACCACGATGTAAAATGTCATTCCCTCGTACTGAGAGAACCCTGGAATATGCCGTGGGGCAAAAGGGGTTGCAGGTCAGGGCATGCTGGTCCGGTGTTTCATCCGGCCTGCTCAGTCACGGGCATTGGCTCCCTCCTTCCCTGAGTTGAGCTGGTTTACCCCAAGTTCAGGCCACTTGCGCAAAATGCGTTGACTTGAGCTGCGGTAGAAGTTTGGTCTGGGATCCTGATGGCGCATTTTGGGTCGATGACGGGAATCAGTTCGGTGCTGGTTGAATTTTCACATATTCCATGTTTGCGCCGTGGACTCTTTTCCAAGTCTTAAACATGTATGTTTATGGGATAACGAAGCAACCCAGGTTCATGTCTGCGCATTACGCTCACGGCAGTAGCCTGCTTGATTGCAGAAAAAAATTCGTCTAAGAGTGCAGCACTTGTTCAGCAGTCCAAAAGACCTGGGTCCTGCCAGAGACCTTGTCTAAGGTGGTCTCATCGACAGCCAACTTGAACGGAACAGTCTGCGAACGGAGGGTCGGAGAAACCCCGGTGATTGTTGCCATTCGTTCCTGAGCAGTGTGTGTCTCGTGATTAAATGGCAATCTGTGATACCGTTTCGCTTGCATGCATTTGTTGCATCATGCAGGCCCCCAATGCTGGCCACTATGAACCAATACTAGCACCTCTATAGGCCTCTGGATCTTTATGTCGTGTACGTAACGAACAACTGCAGACTGAGCGCACTCTGCCTGTTCCACAAACGGCCGCATTGCAAGTGTGGCTACCGCCCATGGATGGTGCAAATTGAAGATGATCAGAGCAATGCCAGAATCTCGTGTTTCTGGCATGGTTAAATATCGGCGGTGTGAATGTGATGTGGTGCAATGAATCAACCCAGGAGGAAGGTATGGTACGATGGGAAATACATAAAGATCAGAGGTTCTTATGTAGTTACATCGAAGAGGGGCACGGTCACAGGTGCATCACGCCACATCGTACAGGTCTCGAATCAGACCACCCT
>JAUMHO010000006.1:3010532-3068582 GCA_032360965.1 Ulva armoricana
GCGCCCGTCTTGCACCTGTCCGCCCCTACCAGTAGGGGTGCTGTGGCCGATGCCCGTTTGGGTTTGGCGTGATGCCCCATTTCTTACATATATATTTTTTTTCAAGGCGAGCAGCCAGTGGATGAGCTAAGCCGAGCACAGTTCCTGGATGAAATGTGCTGTCTACGACGCCAGCTCCATGCCCAGCGTTGCATGGCTGAGTGCTGTACCATTGCATGCATCGCTGGGACATGTTGGGAAAATTGGCGCCCCCAAAATCGTGTTTGTCTACTACATGATATCCGTGTCGTCTAATAAAGCGCTGATCAACGCCACCAGCCCTGTCCTTATTGCCGGCAGGCGTATGTTGGGGTGCTCCCACGTGTGCCTTGATCCCGTTGCTGTGGGTCCTCCTTGTGGGTTACCATCCACATCAGCCTTCGTTGCAGCTGCACTTGCAAGTATGTGTGCAGCTTGCCCTTGCAGGACCTTTCACAAAATCGCATAGGCTGGCATGTTTCTTCATGCCAACGCATGCGCAGTGACCCTGCGATCGGTAGAGCTGGTCTCAACATAGCTTGTGAGCCAGTTTGTTGTGTCTCTTGTGTAAAATTCGGTGTACCTGGCAGGTGGGACGGAATGTTCACCAATGCCTTTGCCCTGCACCTTTGGCCATGCCGAGGGTAATGTGGGAACTGCGACAGTTGTGGCCACATCACAAATTCAGATGGCGACTTCAACAGGACAACAAATCCGACATGTGTACGTGCCAGTGCTTTGCAAGATGCATGCGTTGCCTTGGCAGACACCTTGAATGGGGAAAGCTGTGGCAGTTCTTCGCTGGACACACGTTATCACATGGTATGGTATGCACAGATGTGTAAGGGCAGACGTTAGGCACAGTAGCCCCGTAGGAATAGATGGCACTTGCCTGGTAATAGCTAATCAAGCACAGAAGATTGCCACAGCACCTCAAGCACACCTTCCCAAGCTGTGGTCAACTAAAACATTGCCGCTCTATCATCCTGTTCACCTGAGCTTCCAGCAGTCAGGCTGGCCAACAACTGTGGCTGCGTCAGCAGCCAATGGCTCGAGCCAGCACTGGAGGTCGGCATAGAGTTAAGAATGGGCGAAAATCAACGCAGCGAGATGAAAAATGATTCGAAATCACGGTCAAGGCCTTGGAAATTCTCGGACCTGATCGAGGCCCAGCCTTGAAACAGCATAATGACAGTTTCTCACCTGGCAGTACCGATTGCTCCCGGCACCCGCACGTGCTGCAAGGATGCCATGGCACCCGCTCGGACGGGAACCAGGACATACACAAATACCAGACTTGCGAGCAACTGTTGCATGTATGCCAGAACAAACAGGCATCGTCACTGCCATCATCAGATATCTTTTGTTGCTACATATCAGGTGAGCAGAATCGTGTACCATTGCATAACGGGCAGCGTTTGGCAGCTGGTTCATTGCACATGCTTGCACTACCATGGCGCCTGAACGTGGGTGTGAACTCAACCACCACCATAACAGTACGTCACTGTATCATTGACACAGGAGCAGGCAGACGACACGTGGCCACCTCATTGATGTACCCTCATCTGATTGATACGACTGTGCAGAAGTTGTATCAGTCTGCACCGACACTTGAAATTCAGTCACAAACGCTCAACCTGCCCAAGCTCACATCTACATGGCACGTCCTTGGCACGGTTGTGCTCATATCCTGCACTAGCAGCCTCTCCGACCCTCATCCATCAGAGCCGGAACCTCGTGCTAAGCGTGCCACTAACTCGAGGCATCCGAGTGAAGGACGAACAAGACCGTGCCCGCCTTGCTCAGCCGTGCCCACACGCCTACACTCTCCGCATCGGTCGGCCACGGCCATGCGCCGGCCCCGCCGAGGCCCGGGCGCGCTGTGCATGCTGAGCCCCCCTGCCTGCGCCCGCCCCGTGCGCGACGCCAGCGCCGTGATCGCCGCCACCCGACGGCCGGGGGCCACGCCCAGGGCGCTTCATCGGGGCAGACTGCCACTGCATCGCCGCCGGCCCGGCCTGCGACAACGGCCTCGCGCCGCCGCGGCCCCCCCGGCCACCGCTCTCGTGCCCCCTCTCGCTGCTCCGGGCCCCGTTGACCGACCCCGCACCCGGCCGGAACCACTCCTCCTGCGCCGGTGCAGCAGAGTTTGGCCGGAACCACTGCTCGGCGGCGGGCGCAACGGCAGAGGCGGCGGCGGCGGGCCACGGCAACGGCGTAGTGCTGTGTGGGTGTGGCCGCACGCCGGGGGGGCCATCATGGCGAGGCAGCGTCGCGGAGCCGCCCCGGTTCAGGTGGCTAGCAGGGCCGGGGCGGGCCGCGGTCGTCGCTGCTGCTGTTGGCGGGCGGGAGCGAGAGTGCTTCTGCCACTCAGCCTTGAACGATGCAAACACGTCCGGGTTTGACTGCTCCAGTGCCTTCATGTTGGCAATATGCTTCTGCACAATAAACCCCGCGCTCAATGGCACGCGCAATGCGACCTTCTACATGTCACACGAGCAATCAGACCAGGATGGACTCACTGATGGTAGCCACCGGCGACGATCGATTCGGCTGAGGGATCTCAGGAGGACATGCAAAACCTACTCCAGACAAGACTGCCAACCGCATGGAAGCAGACGCTGCCATGAAAGCACAAGTGGCAAGGGCACGCTACAGGGTTATCGTTCACCAGGCCCTCGTGCAGAACGTGGACCCATTCTCTTGACTGCAGCACGGAAATCTCACCTTGATCTCTTTGACCACCTGCCCGATATTGCGCCGGTCCTGCTGCACAGCACGCTCCGTGAGGCGCAGAGCTAGTGCGGTCACAAGCTGCGGCGCCGGCGCGGGGTCGCCTCCGTGCAGCAGCGCAACCCCCGTCGCACCCGGCAGCGCCACGGCGCGCTCCGTCCGTAGCGGCCACTGCCGCCGCGCCTGCGCTAGCTCCTTCGCCCACGCTGTGCACAGCGGCGCCCGAGTGTACCGCCGCATCGCCTCCTCCAGCCACGGCCGGCTGTGCAGCTCCGCCAGTGCCTGCGGCTCCGCGTCAAACGGCACAGCATCCCCGACCACCTCCGCGTCGGCATCCGCCTTCGCAGGCTGTGGCCGGCGGGTCTCGGCGCCGTCCCACGCAGACCCGTCCCT
The DNA here is from genome assembly GCA_032360965.1 of Ulva armoricana. Taxonomy (NCBI): domain Eukaryota; kingdom Viridiplantae; phylum Chlorophyta; class Ulvophyceae; order Ulvales; family Ulvaceae; genus Ulva; species Ulva armoricana. The sequence continues at coordinate 3,013,677 of JAUMHO010000006.1, forward strand.
CGTCGCCGCTCGCGCTGCCGCCGCAGCCGACGACATTGCAGACGCCGCAAGCTGCACCAGCGCCGCCTCTGCCGCCTTGCGGCCCTCCTCTGCTGGCAGCTGCGCCTCGACCTCGCCGTCCTCTTCCGCATGCCCATCCGACATCTTCCCGTCCCCCTTGACTGCACCTTCCTCCTCTTCCTCGCCGTCAACCGCATGCATGTGCACATCCCTCTGGCCGCCTTCATCTGCTGCCACCACCTCCCCAGCGTCGCTGGACACCCCAGCCACTGCTGCAGCCCCCACAGCCGACCCGTTCACCGGCGCCGCCGGCCCGCCACCGGCCTCACCGTCCGCCCCCGTTCCCGTGGCACACACAGCACCAGAGTGATGCTGCGCTCGCTGTGCAAGCACCACTGCAATGTCTGCTTCCACCGCTGACATCTCCTTCGCCCGCATCGCGGTGCTCCACTGCCTGGACGCCTGCTTCAAGCTGCTCAGCAGCGAACCGGGCTTCCGCACACCTTCCGCGCTGACACCCTCAGTCGCACTTGCCCCCACCTTGACAGCCGCGCCGCCCACTGCGCCGCCGGCGAGGCTCTGCAACCGTAACACATCGGCTCGCAGCCGCTTGAGCAGGGAGTCTGTGCCCGTGATGTCTGCACGCATGAATGCGACCGCCGCGCCACTGCGCAGGTCCGCGTCGCTGCGCACCGCGGCTGCGGTCGCCGCAAACAGCCGGACACCGCTACCTTCCCGTTGCAGCAACGTCCCAGGCCGCAGCGTGGCTGCGCCCGCGTCGCCCTCCTGCAACATCTTCGGGATGTCCCCGAGCGCCATTGCAGCGTCCGTCGCCGGCGCGGGAGCCACGGAGAAAGGCACGGACGCCTCGCGCTTGAGAGACGGGAGGCGTGGCAGTGGGACCGTGCGGAAGACGTCCTGCTTGATATCGTGGCCTGGGTGTGGTGGAGCGGCACGTGGTTGCGCGCCGCTGCGGGGGGGGGCAGCGCCGGAGGGGGCTCGGTGCAGTTGCGCGCGATTAGGAGCGTCTTGCGTTTCAAGGGCGCCGCGTAGCGACGTCAGGCGCAGCGGATACTGCTGTTGCACTGCACGAAGCGGTCCAGGTGTGGTGCGTTGTCACAGCATGCTCTGCCATGGCCGGCCGGCGGGTACACGCCGGTTCGGAGGCCGGACTGTGCCATGCCCATGCCCGTCCACCTCCGCAGCATGCCATGGCTCTGGCTGCATGGAGGCCTCGTGGAATGCCCCATGCACTCACCTTGACACACCATCACAACGGTGGCAACGTGGCGAAGAGAACACGTCCGCACAGGACAGATTGAACAGCACCGCGCGATGGGATCGTACTCCAGTCAGGGGGGGTGCCGCAAGGGGGCAACGGAAGCTTTGCCTCCTGGAGCATGGGTGCCCGGCCGGCCGGCACGCGGGTCTGGCTGTCGCCGCCCGCCTCTCGCGGTGCGGCACCCCCAGAGGCGCGGCGGGGGTCCCTCTCGGCCACACCCTGCACGCCGCCTGTGCGCTCCGGCGGCCCTGTGGCAGTTCCGACAGCCACGGCGTCTGCACCCGGTGCGCGCTGCACCCGGAACTGCAGCTGTGGCTGCACACACCCACCACGCGTCAACGCGGGCGCGATAGCCAGACTCGGGCTTCCCAGGATTGGGCAGGACCATGTTACATGACAGCTGTCTAGGGGTTGATGCCAGCGACTACTCGGCGGCCCAGGAAGGCGCGGTCACTGGCGACATGAGTTGTGTCCGTCGGGCTGTGCGTGATGGTATGTGTTCAATTCAATCTCGCCATGTCATGGTGTTCGTTGGCATGTCGCCCATGGTGGAGCGCGCAATATCAGGGGAACCAACCGACAAGCCCCCCTGGCGCAGTCATGGCTGGCGGAGCTCACAAAGCCTCCTTCGGTGCCACGCAGCGTGGTCATGGCTGAGTGCACAGGAACATCTGCCCCACACAGGCCTGCCCAGGTCTTGTAGAATCACATGTATCACATGTGCAAGAACACAACGGACCGGTCGGGTTGCCAGCCAGGAACATGCACTGGATGGTGTCGCCACATCTGCCCCACCAGCGTGTCGCCGCGGCAACGCACACACTCGGCACACAGACCATGGTGACACACGCCGCTCTGCCAACGACAGGGCTGCGGCAGCCCGGCACTGGCTACCGCAAAGACTCGGTGGGACGTACCAGTGGGTCGGACTCGTGCTGCCGTGGCGGACTTGCGCGGGGCGCTTCCGCCGTCGCGGGTGCGGGCAGGGAGGCCTGCGAGGGGACAGGGGCCGCTGTCGGCGACGCCAGGTCACCGCGGGGCGGCGACATCGCCGTCGGGGGCGCATACGCGGGCTGCGCGGGCGTCGTCCGCCAGCTGTGAACGAACGGTGGCACCTCAGTCTCCTCAAAGCCGTACTCCCGATGCCGACTCATCTCGCCGATCGCCTTCTCCCAGTACGACCTGCACGCCATCAACGGTCCTTGCCTGCGAGCACACATGTCGCAGCAGCCATGCAAAGCGCTCCAGCCACAACTCGTTTGAGTTTGCTTCACCGCTCTGCTTCACCATGGTGCACGCTGCATCGGCTGATTGTGTGTTGGTGCAGGTTTTCGGGCGTGATGCATACATGCTGGAGTACGGCCTCAAACCATCACCGGGCTTTGACAGCCTCACATTTGCAGGACAACCTGTTCAGCGAGGGTAGCATCTCGGGCGTGGCACTGATATGCGAGTGCGGGAGGGGGGCAGGGCTGCACCTGAAAGCGTGCTCGACGTTGATGTCATGGTTGCCCTGCCGAACAAACATGGCCGGGTTTCGCAGGTCGATCCCGCAGTACGAAGAAAAGTGGGCAGCGAGGGAGTCCCCGGCGGAGTAGCGCTGCGCCCATGCCGCCGAGGTGGGCGCGGCGGCGGGGTCCGGGCAGTTCCCGGGGGGCTCAAACGACATGAGGACGTCGCCCATCACTGCGCGCACCGCCTCGCCGGCCTGCGCCGCCTGCCGGATGGGGTGCAGCGGGGGCACGTCCGAGCCGGGTGCGACGAAGTGCGGCTCCGGCGCCGGCAGCGGCGGCGAGTGCGGCGGCGACGTCTGCACGTCGGCCGCATGGTAGCCATAGTTTCCGTGTGCAGCCCGGGCGCTGTACGGGTCCACCGCCTGGTCCGCGCCCGGCGGCAGGAACGCGCCCGGCGGGGACGGCCGCATCGTCGGCGGCGAATGGTGCGTGGGTGGTGGTGCATCAGGCGGGGGTGGCGGCGGCGCTCTCGCGATGGGCTGTGGCGCGGCGGACCCTGAGTAGCCCCCGCCATGGTGCAGATCCGCGCTCGGATACCTGCAAGCCGACCGCACGTGAGCAACGTTTGCGTCCCCACCCCGTGCCGCAGGCATCAGCATAGCAAGTCCTCTGCACACGCGGGCTTCCGGGTGCTAGCCGGGGCACATGGGGCGCACCGGCGGTGAGGTGGCCGGGGGTGCCCGTCGCCGTGCCACCAGCCGTGAGCACGCACGGCGTGGGCATCACCGTCGCGGGGGTACTCATACTCCGCAGGGCCGCCCATCGAGCTACTGAGGCTCCGGCTGGGGGCGCGCAGCCCAGGCACGACCTGCACTGCATCCGGCACTGGCTGCAGCGGCGGAGGAGGGCGTGCCAGCTTCGGCGGCGCACCGGCCACGCCGCCCTCCCCCCGCCTCGCCATGACCGCCTGCCTCGCCTGCTCTGCCCCCCGCGCCGCCCGCGCCTGCAACTCTGCCAGCTCAGAGCTGATGTCGCCGGCGTTGTCTGCCTCCGCGCCCATGCTGACGTCTCCATTCTGCCATGGGCCGCGCACACCGGCCTTAGCCTCGCTGCCACCCGAGTGGAAGCTCCTGTCTCTACCAAGCGCATCACCCTCATGCGGGCGCCCGGCACCCGCCCTGCGGGCGTCCCACCCATCCACAGACCCCTCACCCCCCTGCAGCCCCCTGCCGACCGCGCCTTCCGCCCCGGCCTTCACCGGCACCGCATCCACTGCTGACGGACGCTTGAACGCGGGAGGCGCTGCATCCGCGCTCGGCCCGCCCTCGCTGCTCTCACGCCGCCGCTTGCGAATCAACTCGTCCGCTGCAGAGCTGTCCCCGCGTTTCCGTAGATCACTGTATTCACGATCACGGTCCCGTCCCTCCCGCGCGTCCGCCTCACCCCTCATCCCAGACGTCGCCCCCGGCATCTCGCCGCGCCACGCCTCACCCACACTCGGTGGGCCGTCTCGCAGGTCTCGTGCATCTCGGCCATGCCGCCCGTCTCTGCCGCCCCGCCGAGGAGGGGGGTCCCGCCTGCCGTCATCGACACTGCGGCGCCGGTCCCACTCCCGCGAGTCCCGCTCATGATCCCTGCCGCGGTCATCACAGTGCCTCCCGCCAGGATGGTTCCGCGCATCATATGGCAGCGGCCCCCGACCATCCCTCCGGCCATCCTCGAATCCTGGCCGGTCGCGGAAGCCCCGATCGCCGCCCCCATATCCAGGAGGAAGCCTGTCACGCTCCGGAGGCCCCTGCCAGTCCCACGGACGGCCGCCGTTGTATTCACGAGGGCGCTCAACGCGGTCTGACGCGTTCTGCGGCCGCTCCCGCACGCCCGGGTCACGCCCGGGCTCCCGTGGCAAAGGTTCTCGGCGGTCTCGGTCGCGGTCCCGGTTGCGCTCTTGCCGAACGTAAACATCCTCGTACTCTCGGTCGCTGAGCCTCTTGCGATGCTGGTCCCGGTCTTTGGATCGATCCGCATCGTCGATGCCCGACGGGCGGCCGGTGGCGTGGCCACGATCACTGCCTCGGTGAGAGTCTCGAGAAGGCGATGTGGATCGTCTGCCAGCCGGGGGATTGTGAGACCTTGGCCTGTGAAGGTGCCCTGAGTCATGGCCATCAGGAGACCTTGTGGACGGACTCCGACGCCCTGCGCTGTATGACTGCTGACGGCGCGGGTGGCCTTCAGCAATGGAAGCACGGCGATCGGATTGTCGTGAGGCCTGGACACGTGACTGGGGCGCATTTGGCTCGGGCCGCACGATTGGAGCTCGGGGGGCAAGGGCATCATCATGACCAGCACTCTGCCGAGCACGAGACGAGGCACGGGAGAGAGGTCGGCCAGATGAACGCGCTGGATCTACTTGGTCGTCTGGAGAATCCGGGCGAGCCATCAGCCGTGGCAACGGGCGGATGCTAAGCTCCCTGATCTCTCCAGCAGACTCGGAGCTGCTTTCAGACCGTAGGTTCAGGCCACCTGCACAGCAAGGCCTGACATTCCTTGAAACAGCTACTCAGACATACAGCCAGTAAACTTGCTATGGACGACTCACGTGGACATGGCAACTGGACCTTGAGAGCAGTGCTTTTGTTGCTGGCGCAGAACAACAGTCTTCCTTGCTGATGGGGCACAACATAGATGCCTCTTCTTCGCGGGGGTGGCAAACGCGAATACATGTATGTCATGTAATGTCATGCCTTCTGGTGGAAGGCCCCGGTAGAACCGGAGAGCATACGTGCCTGGTGGCTGCTTAATACAACAACGCCGACTACTTCAGCGGTGAAAGCGCCGGTTCACCACAGCAATGAAGCCCATTTGACCCTCGTCTAGCTTTTCTGAGCGTGTCTGTGATCGAAGGAGGCCTGACCACGGAATGTGACCCGCAGCGGATGCAGGCACATGGCCCTGCACCCGCTTAAGCCAAGATAATCGTACGCAGATCGGCTAGAGACTACAGTGATACCAAAGCATACACAAAAGTCGGCGTGCGTTGGTAGTTTTCGAACCAGGCCGATGGAATGAAGAGATTGTTGTGGATCAGGACGACCGTGACAGCGCTGAAGCATACCTGCCATATCTGCAGACTGGTCTTATTTCTTAGAAACGATTACATGTCATACGTCATCTGAATTGTGAGAAAGTTGTGCACCGGCGCTACGAAACCATGCAAACGCGCGAGGTGGTCAGGCTCGCCGAAGGAAAGCTACCACGGGAAGACAAAACCATTCAATTTCAGAGATATCCCTCATCGAGTCCTGCACTCGTGCAAGGCGAGTGGCAACCTGGTCTGGCTGCACGCGCTTGCCCGCGCTTTGCGGCCGATCTGTCGGGTTCACCAACAGGCGGTCCTTCACAAGCATACGTACAGTCCAAGCGCACTACTTGTACATTGACCTTATGCATCCGCTTTCACGGTCTTGAGAGGTTGTGATTATAATCGACGAGTAGCCACGCAGTCCAACGAGATGACTTTGCACAAGGCAGGCGTGTTTTTAAAACTCGTCAGGAAGCGTTTGTTGCTTCATCCGCAAGCGTTGCGACTGCCAACTTGAAGACGAGGTACTATCACAAGGCTCTCACATGCCTCACAATGCTTCGGGTCGTAGGATTGCTTGGTCGTGCACCAACTGAAGCGTCACCTGCTCCGAGCGGCTCTGGAGGAATAGCGAACACAAAATCCTCTGCGCAGCGTTCCATACGCATCGCAACAAGAGCTGGCACGGCGCGTTACAGACCGCAGTTTGTCCGCGGCAAGTTCTCCCGGGCTCATAAGAGTTTTCGGCTATCCGGAAGGTGGCACGTTCGGTCTCAGGAATCGGTGCTGCACAGAACATGTCACTGGTGATTCAGATTAAATTCTGTTGTGCTTGGAACTGAGCTCCATCAAGTCGCATGTAGATAGCATCAAACCGCTTTGCAGACATGGGTTCAATCGCCGAAAGCAGCCCACGAGATCGCACTGCACATTTTATCACCCAAACAACCTCTGCGCTGTCTTAAAGGTTGGACACCGGTGACATTTTATATCTTCCGTTGTGTAGCAAATGTGCCAGGTGCAAATTTACCAGGTCGGCCGTACAATGTGCTCCAGGTGCTGTTCGCGAGTAGCCCCATCACCAGAAACGCCCTCTATGAAGCTGCATAGCTTTTAAGCTTCTGGTGATGTCACTCATATCTGTGACAGTGGGTTCTGGGCATGCCGCCAATATCCATCCTGCATCCGGATGTCAGCGCCCCTCGTGAGCATTGCTCATGCTTTGAGGCAAGAAAAAAGCACGATCGATCATGAAATTATTGCGCTCAGCTAGCGCTGCGATGTTGTAGCACACATGTTTTTAATGAGTGGCTGTGTTCCAGATGGACTTGTTTCAGCTGTCTACCTGTCTTCAGTGGATCCGACCGCTGCAAATGGGATGCGCTTCTGGTTTGCAGCTATACCAGATTCCGGCTGGCCAAAGAACAGCATCTGCCACTTGTGTACAGCTTTAGTACCAGTATTAGATCTCCTATGCAAGGGCTGCATGACCCTGCAATCATATGTTGCATCTGTCCAAGGTCAAACGCAAGCGATCACTCAGCCACACTCGGCGCAGCGACTTCCGGTCACTCAGGATCAGATATGAACAGGTCCGTAGTATATCATAGATACTACTGCCACCTCTGGAGAGAATTCCCACCTCGGTGAACTGCCGGGCAGGTTTGATTTTGTGTTTCACTGTTTGCCAAGAAATCAACGCCCTCTTCCAGCAACCGACATGACAGCATCATCAAACATGGCAATGCACTGTTATTGGTTTCGTTGGACCACTCGCGCAATGTCATTGCAGGTTGCGCTGCACTGACACCAACATTCGAGCAGAAGGATGTGATCGAGGAAACAAGAGGGGCACTCCAGTACTGTAGACGCAACCTACGTCCAGCCCAGCCACACACCGCCCAGAAACGCAGAATCACTGCCACGGACAGGAGCTGTCAGCTGAGAAGTGGATGCGATGCCGCCGGTTTGCCTGGCCAGTTTGACCCATGTTTCTCTGTCTTACACACAGACGCTGTGCTACACAGTGTAGGCCGGTTGCCATTCAAGGGACAAACAACTTGGCCAGTGCTTGCATGCATCAGGATGCTGCAGGGTTGACCCGTCTATGGCTTGGCTGTTGCCACTGGCAACTTGTCAGTGTTCGACAGTCCTTGGTGATGATGCAGCACAGTATGGTATGAAGCAGCATGAAACAGCACGTACTCACTCAATCATTCAGAGCAGCCATTTCAGCACAGCGGGCTGTTTGACCCGGTTGCACAGGTCGCACCGGTGCGTTGCAATTGGCTGATGTGAGATTTACTTTTGCCTGGGAAATTGTGATGTCTGCAGAGGAATACTGATGTACGTACTGTATGGCTGTCTACTGTATATCACCTCCATGCTATGTTTCCAATTCCGCATGGAATTTTCACATGGCATTTCAGCTTCACCATGTACCTCTGGATCGTCCGCCTCCTAGTGGGATGCCCCTTTTGCGATGCTCTGCCAGACTATGCCAGCAGGAGAGCCTGCCCAGGCAGGTTGCCGGAAATGATTGTGAATGAACAGCTTAGCTGAGCACATTCAAGATGTGAGCATCTCAACTGTATTGGTGTTTGCAAGTCGTGGTGGCAAGTCCTGCCTGTGCCTTGGCTGCGCTTGCATTGCAACTGGGCTACACTCGTCTCCAGTTCGATGGCCCCTATGTCTATGGGGACAGTCTTGGGGCACAACAGGAGCCATGCCTGAGCATGATGATATTCCCCTGTGGCAGACAGGAGCGTGATTGTCTCCAGGTGATGTCACATCGGCGGTTGTTTGCCTCAGCCTCCTCTCAGCTGATGCCACAGCTAACATCTTCTACATGGCAAGCTTGGCATCAGTGCCGCGCAACAAAATAACTACCATGCAATATTGTTCATTCCATGGCACTGGCCCTGGAGACAACTTGGTGGCTCAGGTGGCCAGCACACCAACATGCAGCACCTGCGAACCCACGCTACTTGGCATGAAGCCACAGACATAGATGCAGACGCCTCATTCATGGGCTGGCTGCCATCAACCCCTTCTCTTTGCCTGGAAATCGAAGCGCCGTGCACATCAAAGAGGTAACAGATGCGACCACTCACCCCAGTGCTTGCACGACAGTGAACTACTGCTTGCAGGGTGAGGCTTCCACTATGTCTCCAATCATCTCTCAACCTCTTTGCAACGTGTGTCCGTTATCAAGTGTAGGGTCGATGCCTGTGGGCAGTTGTAGCCTTGGCTTGCAGGGCAAACCTAGGACATGCCTCCAACCAGATGCATCATCACAGCTGAAGCCAACCTGGGATAAGAGAGTGGATACCATGGTTCGCGGTGCTACAGGGGACCTGTGCCAGAAGCCAGTGCTGCTCTTGGAGGGCTGACCAGCAGAGACCCCCGGGAGACTTAAAAGTGTTACAACACACACCTGCCGTACGGTATGGCGCCACCCTTGCACAGTTTCCCAGGCACAGATGTGGATGTAACTGAATACCATGCGAGTCCCCGGTCCTCCGTAGGCGTGGGATGGCTGCTCGGGATCGGCGTGGCACCTTTGGCGAGGGTTTGGCGCGGTTTGTGCTTCCTTCACCTCTCCCTCTCCGCTCATGTGTGCATGCACAGTCGGCATGGCCAGCCTGATGCCACCCCCGTGCGCCCGCATGTCCAAACGTGTCCACACGTTCCACATCCTGCATCCCACGTCCCACGTGCGGTGGCTGATGATCTGTTCAGAGGCAAAGGTTGCAACATGTGGGCATGTTGGGGTGCATGTTGCAGGCCCCCATCACCAGCCCCACGTGCCGATAGCTCGACACATCACCACCGATCGGCGTCGGCCGTAGCCTCAGACACACTCCCTCATAGCTGCTCGGCCACTGGCCCCAGGAGCAGTGCCGTACGAATGTGGTCTAACCGTCAACCACTCAGAACTTCCACGGCAACTCTTAACCGACCGTGTCTGTGTGTGGTGTTTCTCCGTACATCAGAAAGCCAGGTAAGGAACGAAGTGGCTGAAGAGTAAACTGCACCATGCCAACTGCAGGTCGCCTGCAATTCTTATCCACCGTCCGCACCAACACCACACGTCTCCAATGCAGGCTACTCCGGAGTCCTGCCCCAAGGCAGGCCGTCGCCGGACGCAGCGCTCCGGCGGTTCAAGGGGTCATGTGTGCCATGCATATGCCGATACCAGCGGCGGCCGCGGAGGCAGACGTGGTGATGCTCCGGCACTGCACCTTCCAGGCGGCTTGTCTCATCGGCGACCCCAGTGATGCAAACCGCCCGTTTGCGGTCGATTTCGACTCGCTGTTCGCATCCGCGCTCGTCATCTCGCAGACGCGGCCAAGCGAGCGTGCGGCTGGAACGGACGGTGGAGAGAAAGGTGGGCGCCTCCTGAAACCACCTCCTCGGCTGCGCGTCTCGTCATCACAGCACGGCCCACCTCAGCCACCTTGCACTCTGTGACGCCCAGCACGTGCGCCCTGGGTGGCCTCTCCCTCGTGGACCAGTTCCCCTGGCGGGAACCCTGGCGGTCACAACGGGACCCCCGGTGCGCACGCATGCGGCCACAACCCCCGGTGCCAGTGGACTGGGTGCGGAACGTTGAGCCAAGCAACCAACGCTGGAGCCAGGGGTGGTGGCATGCATCAGAGTTGTGCAGTCGTGACTCCCGATTCGGGACCCCGACTCGAGCCCCCGACTCTGACCCCAAATATGACCTTGGGAGCCGTGGAGGCCGGGGAAACGCAGCAGTCCCCTCCCTCCCGAGTCTCTGCGGAGGGCGTAAGTAACATCGTAACATAGTAACAGTTCAAGACGTTGAGTGCACCTGAGAAGCCTGCCCCGGACACGGTGGCGGCCGGCCAGCATGGTGCGTGTGCACACGCATTCGTGCTGCTTGCAGTGCGCATGAAGGGTGCAAGCACAGCGACAGTGCTGCTGGTTGGGCACGGCGGGGGGGGGTCGTCACCGGGAGCTGATCCCTCCCGAGTGGGCCCGGTGAGTGCTGGTGTGTGGGTATGCGGCCGAGTGCGCCGAGCGCATCTGCACTGTGTGCATTGTGCTGCAGGGCCGGCCGCGGCGCCGCCGGTGCCGATCGCCGTCATCAACGCCGCCGAGATGGTCCTGCAGAAGCTCCACCACTCCGGCAAGCTGCTCGACGTCCTCGTGGCCGCCGGCGCGGACGCCCTGTGGCCGAGCGCCACGCTGCGCATGCTGCGCCTCGCCCTGCTCACGCATCTGGAGGCCACCAGCGCGTGCATGCAGCCGCCGCGCCTGCGCGTCTTCCTCGTTGAGGTCATCCTGGACGGGCCCCCAACCGCCGCTGCTGGAGGTGCGCAGCACTCACAGCGCGGCACTCACAGCGTCATCGCTGCTGCCTTGAGGGCGCCCCGTTTGTGTGTGGGGGCTCGCGCCCGCGCAGTGTCAGTTCTAGCATTCATGTGTTGGGGCCTGAGCCTGAAAGTTTCTCAACAATTCACATCTGCCAGCTTTGGGAGGTCGGATAATAGTAAAACTGGCGCACGTGCAGAGCTCTCCTATTGTTGTTGTGCTGCCCGTTTCTGCCTGGGTAGCGTTTCTGCTTGGTTGGCATCTGTGCGCGTCACCCCGGCCCAACTGCGTGTCGTCCGCACTGTACACGGATTCAGACACGACCGTCGTTCCACGGGTCTTGACTGCTCGCCTGCGCCCCCACGCACACCAGCACCCGAGCGCGCTCAGACGCACATGCCACGGGTGCATGCATGGCCACGATGCATGTCCTGACCTGGACGGACGCGCCCGCCCGGCAGTGTCGGCCCCTGCCCTTCCCAGCTGTCTGCCCGCTCTCCGCGGGTGTCTGTCTAACTCTGAACTCCACGGCCTGCAGGCCGGCACCTACACCCGGCCGAGGCGCAGGCACCCGGAGCCGCCGCCACGTCATCAGCGCCGGCCTCCAGCCGCAGGTCGTGCGGCGCCGCGTGCATGATCCATGAGTACGTGCGCAACCGCGCACCAAGCGCGTACTTGTTCGAGGCGCCGGCAGGCCTCATGCTGGCCGTGGCGCGTGCCCTGCCGACCATCTTCTCGCACGGGGGTGCGCTGCTGGTCGGGGGGGGGGGCCCGCCTGCCGCGCGGCAGCCGGACGACCGCCTCGCCGGGGTGAGCCTCACAATCGGCCTGTGCTCCATGGCCGCTGGGCTCTCCGGCGCCCGCCTCGCCTCCCCCAGCGACGTGTACCATGAAGCCACCGGGGTCCTCGCCCCGGTGCTGTCCCTCCGGCGTCACGTGGACGGCGGCGACGCCGTCGTGGCTCTGGCGCCGCTGATTGCGGTGCACAGGCTGCACCGCACGCGTTCCGCCGCGGAGGCCCTCGGCAGCCGCGACCCGCGGACCGCGCCGAGCCGGACCGCGTCTGCAGTGGACGTGGTGGCTGAGGCGGTGCGGCAGGCACCGCTGCACCCGGACGGCGCGCACGTGCTGCGCGTGCTGGCGTGCGAGGTGCTGCGCGCATGCGTGGCAAGCGGCGCGGTGGGCGAGCCAGATGCCGATGCGTGGCAAGCGCATGGTGCGGCGGCGCAGCTGCCGCTGCAGGTGCGCGCGAGCGTGCCCCTGCCGTGGGAGGCCGGGCGTGCTGGGCTTGAGGAGGCGATGCGTGTGCAGCGCGTGATCGAGGCGTTCTCCGAGGCTGCCTTCCCGGTGGTGCGGGCTGTGTGGGAGTTGGTGCGGGATGAGAGCGAGGGTGCCGACTCGGCGCCGGGGCGCGCCGACGCGTTTGTGATTCCTTTCGGAGAGGCCGCCACAGACTCCGGCGCCGCTGCAGCCGCAACGAGGTGGGCTCACCCTCTAGAGCATGTCTGTGTCTGTGCGTAGACCACGCTGGATCCTAGAGGCAGGGTCGCTGGGGAGGTCACCGGTCGCTGGTGCACATGCCGATCCGGGCACGACGCCAGAAGTCTGGCAGCGTGGGCGCTCGCGACACTGCTCTACGCACATGCTCACACCTTTACTTGTCTGCATCTGCAGTGTGCCGCTGAGAGCGATCTCTTGCTACCTCGCATCTCCACACCGCCTGCTCAAGCCCGACCGTATGAACCGGGTTGGATCCCGGACTCGGACTGTGCCCAAAGACCGGCTGTGTAGTGCCCTTCAAGCCAAACTGTGAGACAACGAAAGAAGGCGGGCGAGCTGGGCACGCTGCTTGCCTTCCATGGTTGCCAGCCGACACGGCCATGCTGTGCAGGTCGGATACGGCACTGGCACGTCTCCGAGATGCATGCATTGACATGTATGATCCGCGCCTGCTTGCGCACTTCTGCCTTGGGGCCCCCCACCCCTCTGCTGATGGAATCCTCGGCGCTCCGGGCTCGACGCAGGCTGGTAGTGGACAGGGCTCCGCCCAGCCTGCGCCGTGGCGTGGCCTACACCGCAGGCGCTGCGTTGGCATGCCCGCCTCGGCGTCTTTCGCCCGAGCAGCAGCTCCCACAGGAGCCCCCGCATCTGCCACGCTGCAGGTGCACGGCGCCAGCAGAGACGCCCCGGACGCGAACGCGTGTGCGGAGCGTTCGGCGGTGGAGCTGGTGGCAGCCGCAGCGGCGGCGGGGCCCTCTGCGGGGGCGGTGACGGCGCTGGCGCAGCTGCGGCAGGCCCCGCGGATCGCAAAGGCCGACGTGTTAGGCACCGTGTTGGACCTGGAACACGAGGGTGTGCGGTTTGCGTTTGCGGACCCGGACGAGGTCATGCCGAGTCCGCGGCGCGGGGGTCCCGCAGAGGCCGCGGCGGACGCGCCGCACCGATCGCCGTTTCTCCAGTCTCTTCGCGAGCATGCGGCTGTAGCGTTTGCCGGGGCTCGTGCGGCGGATGACGGCGGCGCAGGGCACGGCCATGGGGATGTCGGAGAGGATGATTTGGATGCGATGGGGGAGCTGGCGCTGGAGGGTGAGCGCCGGGAGCGGTGCGGCGCGGCTGGGCAGGACGCTGACATCGCGGCGATCGCGCACGTGTCGGAGATCGTGATGGCCGAGGAGGAGGCCGAGGATGCAGCAAAGATGGAGCAGCGCTGGAATCCGCGCACACAGCTAGCGAAGCAGAAGGCGCAGTACCAACGGTATCTCGAGGTGCGTCTGCGGCACGGCAGGACGTGGTGCGCCTGCAATGCATGGGTGACACGTGAGCCGGCAGGGCAGTGTGCGGCCTGGGGTGCATCGGCGCTGCCAGCGCAAGGGGCTGTACTGACGAGTATTCACAGCTGGGCGGCCTCTGCAGAAGTGGTGTGAAAGCGGGAGGTTGTGTGTGAAGGTTTGCTGCGGGTGACGCTGCCTGTGAGTCGGAGCGAGGCGCGCGGGCCGTGCCACGGGTTGTGTGGTGCTCTGGCCGCGACTCGCAGCGTTTTTCCGGCAAAGCGGACGGTGGCGGTGCTGGCTGCAACTTGTGCCACAGTTCGTGTGACGTCGGTCCGGCCGCGGGCAAAGCATCGCATCCTGGCCATTTTGGCAAACACGAGAGTGGGCGTGATGGACGCCTCTCATGTTGAAGACATGTGCGGCTGCTCTTCGGCTCGCCGCAGGCAACAGCTGAGTGGTGCTACGTCGTTCGCGGTCGTCTGTTGGTGCAAACCCCCAGACGACATCCCACCCATGTTTTTGGGAGTGGAGACAGCACATCATGCCCGGTGGCGCATGTGCAGAGGTATGCGGCTACGCTGGGGGCGGTAGGCAAGCCGACGCCGCGGCAGCAGCTGATGCTGCTGGCGCCGTCGCGGGTGCAGGCCGCTGAGGCGGCGGCCCCGGCCGCGAAACACAAGGGCGGCGGCGGAGGCAAGCGGAAGAAGCTCAAGCCGGGGCAGGGTGCGCCGGGGGGGCAGAAGCTCAAGGCGGACGTCGCGCGGGAGACGGAGATGAGGGCGCGCAGAGACGGGCGCGAGAAAGTACGCAGGTGGATCCGTGCCGCGCGCGTCGACGCAGCCTGCTCAGGTGGGCCCCGCGTCTGATCACAGTGCGTGGTGGCATGCATTGCCCCGGTCCATGCCTGTGCGGGAGGGTCACTGCGATTGCGCATGCATCGCGTGCCGGCCGAATTCACCACCTGAGCATCCGAGGCCAGGCCCATGTAGTCGGGCCCAGCTCGCGTGACCCTGTTCCCTGCTGAACTGTCCCGACGGCCCAGAACCAGGTGCGGCGTCCTGCCAGCGCCCGTGCCTCGGTAGTGCACTCATGTGTCAGAGGTGTGATCGCGTGCTACCCTACCGCGTGAGAGGTGTGATCATTTGCGAACGCAGCGTCTCCCCCGCCCCTACCACCCCGCACCAGCTGCCAGCACGTGCCGTCTGTCTGATGGCCCTGGCTGCACCGCCGATAACGGCCATCGGACTTCGCATGCAGGCTCCGACGCCGCTGCGGCAAGCGCGATGCTTGAGCTGCTGCGCCATGAACACGGTCTCGAATCTGGCACGGCTGGGCGCGACGCCGTCGCTGAACTGCAGTTTTTCCTCGCTCTCCTGCGCTGCCAGGCCCGGCTCGCGCATCTTGCGCATGCCGCCGCCGCAGCGTCCGGGTGGCCAGAGGCGCTGGAGGGGGGAGTGGGTGCGCCGCGAGCGGTGGACGTGTACACGACTGTTCGCTACATGGAGCATGCATGCGTTCCGGCTCTGCCAGACGTGTGGGCGGTGCGCGAGGACGCGGGGCTGCCGCCAGAAACTCTCGCGCGTGTTCCAGAGGCGATGGTCGCCGCGCTGCGCGATGCCGGGCTCGCTCACCTTGCGCACCGGCTGCATGGCGCGCTCGCCGCAGCCGAGCCGGTGCGGCGGCTGGGGGAGCTGGTGGAGGAATCGGCGGCTGCGCGCAAGGCGCCAGCAGAGGTACGCGCCGCAGCAAAGGCGCTGCGGCAGTGGCTGGAGGGTGCGGGGGAGCCGGCGGACGGTGGGGAGGCGGTGGAGTGGCAGCTGCGCTGCGCGGGAGCGCACTTGACGCGCACGATTGACGCGCAGCCGGACTCACGCGTCACCTTTACGCCCGACCGCTGGCAGGTGCGCACTGGAGGGGGGCACTGGAGGCTGTCATGATCATGAGGCCACGATGCATGCATGTGGCCGCGTACACCGCCGTCGTAGCACACAGCAGGGCACGAGGTCTGCAGCAAGAGTGGCCTGCCTGAGCTTCGCGTTTGGACTGCATGAACTCTGCAGCAAGAACTGCTTGAACCTGCCATGGGCGCGATACTCCCCTGACGGCGGCGATTCTTCAGCAGACGTGGCCACGCGTGCAGGTGGACATGCTGGACGCCGTGGACGCCCGCAAGAGCCTCCTCGTGATTGCTCCGACGTCCTCGGGCAAGACATTCGTGTCGTACTACGCGATGCGCCACGTGCTCGACGCGAACAAGCGCCTGATGAAGTCCGCGCAGCCGCTGCAGCGGGTCGTGTTTGTCATGCCGACCAAGGCGCTCGTCATCCAGACGCAGGGCGACCTGTACCGCAGCTACAAGGACTACATCACGGCCTCCAGCGCCACCGTCTTTGCATCGTGGTCGCGCGACTTCCGCGATCCCGGCCACATGGAGGCGCAGATCCTCATCACCGTCCCCGAGATCCTCGAGGCACTGCTGCTCTCGCAGGTACCTGCGCACAAGAAGTGGGTCGCCAGCCTGAAGTTCGTCCCACCTCCTGGTGCCTCCAACACGGTCTAGTGGCGCGCGTATGGGCCCTGGAGTGTATGGACCCTGTATGGAGGACCCTGTATTGAGTGTATGGACCCTGTATGGACCCTGTTTGGACGCTGGAGTGTGTGAGACACAGACAGCCGGGAAGCTCAGTGTTCACCGCTGTGTTTGCCGATCCTCACCCGCGTGGCTGATTGACGTACTACCAGCTTTTCACCACCGGAGGACCGTGGGGGTTAGTCCGATTGGCTGTGGTTTTCATGCATCAGTGTTGAGCGATGGCTCCCGATCAGCGAGGAGGAGTTGGGGGATTTCCGTGGGACTCACCCCGGAATGAATCCAGGCCCCCACAAACCGCACTGTGCAGACGGGAGTGCTGTAGCGGTGGTGGCAGCCTCATGCATCCGCACTGCCCCCTGCATGTCTCCCAAGCCCACACCGGCATGCCAGCCAGTGTGCGCTTCGGGCAAGGGCCGAGGAAGGTTCGAGTTGGGTGCCGCGCCGTTGCAGGTATGTGATTGTGGATGAGGTGCACAACATCGTCGAGGTGGGGCGTGGCGGCACGTACGAGCGGCTGCTGGCGGCGCTGCGCTGCCCGGTCATCGCGCTCTCCGCGTCCGTCGGCAACCCGCATGCGCTGCACGCATGGATCAAGGGCATCCAGGAGCGCAAGGGCCTGCAGATGGACGACCTCGTGCTGCACACGCGCCGGTGGGCCGACCTCGCCGTGCAGCTGTACCGGCCGCCGAGGCACGCGGCGCTGGTGCGGCCGGGCGATGCGGCCTGGCGGCTCGGGGTGCCGCCGGAGCGGCGCCGCGTCAGAGGCAGCAGCGAGCACTTTGTCAAGGCGCACCCCCTGGCTCTGTATGCCACCACTCCAGGTGTGCACTGGCTCTATCAGCTTGTTAGAGTGCCTGTTGTTCTCTGATGCTCTGATTCTCTCCGATTCTCTGATGTGGTTCTCTGATTCTCATTCACAGTCTTGTTTGTTGTTCTCTGATGGTACCTGCGAGCTCAAAGAGAATATGACTGCGGGGGCCGAGCTCCTGCCCAGCTCACTCCTCGATGACTGACCTGTTCCTCGGAAGCCGGGGTTAAAGGCCAGACTGTGCATGCCAGCGGACTGCTTGTGGCTGAGAGCAGGGCGCATGCATGTTCACCCCAGCGCGGCGCATGCCAGATCGTGTGTGACAGCGCCGCCGTGCGTGTTGGGTCTGGCACAGCAGACCTGCTGTGCTGGCACTGCAACGCGTCGGCGGATCTGCATTGCGCATCGGGTTTCATGGCCTGGACTCCATTGTTTGAATTGCACACTTGTCGACACGGTCCTGCAGTGCACCGTTGCAGAGGTGCATCAGTTGACTGTCGCAAGCTGCTTGTGCAATCATTCTCAGGCGGTGGGAATCGAGAACCGGTGGTGCCGTTGTTGATCCGCACGTGGGAGGTGCTCCTGCGCCGCGACGAGGGCGAGTGCACCATGTGCCGCCACGGGTAACCCCGACGTGTGATGCAGGCTTCATGCACTCATGCACCACTCGCATGCAGCACACTGCCGCCATGCAGCGTCCTCCCGGGAGGATTCACCGTCAATCCGTTGCCAACTGAGCCAGTCGAGCATGGCCTATGCCTGGCGCAGAGCAGAGACCGTCATGGTTGCTCGAGTGCGGTGCAGGAGAGGATCTCGTCCGAGCCAACATGCACTTCCGGGGCCTCGTGCTGTCCCCAGCCGAAGGTCTCCAGCTCTTCCATGCCATGGCCACCTGCCTCGCACCTCCTGCTTTAGCGACCTCCGGGGCATTGCCCCCCGGTACCTCGGACGCGCCCCCGTCCGGGGCAGCAGGCGACGCGGTGGCCATGGCTGCCGCCACCGCGGCGGCGCCGGAGATCGCGGACCTGCAGCCCGGCCGGTACTTTGCCGGGGTGACGTTCCTATCTCTGGAGGAGGTTCGGCGGTGGAGCGCGGCGCTGCTGCGGCGGCTGGAGGAGCTGACGAGGGCGGCGCGGCCGCAGCTGACGCGCGCCGTGGCCAACCTGCTCGCGAGCAGCGCCGGCCCGGTCGGCCAGTCTCTAGACGGTGACAGCGGTGCCGGGTTGAGCGACGAGGAAGACGTGGAGGGGGAGGGGAACACCTCGGACTCAGAGGATAGGTCAGATGCCGGGTCGGCGGACGTGGATGAAGTGGCGGAGGTGGCACTGGAGGACGGTGCGTTCACTTCCTGCCGTTGGGGCTGCAGGGAAAGGTAACCGACTCCCAACACAACAGACGCGTGGCGGCCGCCGTGTGGGTTGCATCATGATGCTGCATGAGCGGCTCGCAAACCTGGTTCGATCAATGACGCCACTAGTGGCAGGTGGCAGGCACGGTGTGGCCACATCATGTAGTCCCCCTGTTGTCTCCTGCACTGCGCCTTTTGTGCGTGTGTCTGTGCGCAGCGGCGCTGTGGACGAAGCCCAAGCATCAGTTGGTACGCGGGTGTGCTCGGTGGGGTTCCGATGGAGCTGTACGTTCACCCCACGCCTGTTGCCGGACCTGCAGCGGTGGCCAGCATGGGGTTCCGGCATGCATGAGTCTGGTGGCGGGGGCCCGACGCGGTGGTGCGATGCAGGTGACGGCACCGCAAGCGCGCAGATGCAGAGGCAGGAGGGCGGGCAGGCAGTAGAGGAGGAGCAGCGGCGGATGGTTTCGGCGCTGGCGCAGCCGCGCGGCGCAGCCATGCATGTGATCAACATGCTGCTCGAGCTCGACTCTGCCGGGCAGCTGCCGGTGGTGGTGTTCAACCTGAATCGCGCGGCGTGCTCGAGGCGCGTGCTCGCGGTGGCGGGGTGGCTAAAGGCGTGCCTTGCGGAGCACGCTGGGCGGAGCTACGAGGAGCTGGAGGCTGAGCAGGTGGAGCTGCAGGGGGTGCTGCGCAAGGCACGCGGTGCGCTGGAGGATGCACAGAGCGGCGGCAAGCGGCCGTCGACGCAGAAGGTCGAGCAGCTGCAGGTGGGTGTCGGGCAATCATGGCATTGTGATAGAGGAATTGTGATTTGTCAGGTCGTATTTACGGGGCAAGACCCTGGATGATCACCTCGACCGCCCAACACTGCTGCTGGCGGGGTGCTGAACACACACCACCGCACCAGGCTCCTGCGTTTGTTGCGCGTGGGCAGCGACTGTGTAGCGGCGGTTGTACCCTCTGCATGCATGGGTCTGCTCGTGCTTCTGTACAGCTGCGTCTGCGTCGGCAGCACGCATGCGAGAGGCAGAGGGTTGTGGCCGCCGGCCTGGCCGGCTGCAGGTCGTTTGTTCGACCAGGCTGTGCCGAAGGCGGTATTACACTCTGAGTGGGGGGGGGGCTGGCCAGACTGCCACATCACGTGCCCATTCCTGCGTGTATTTGCACTACTCATCCATTTATGTATGGCGCAGGATGAGATCGGGCAGATAGCAGCGCGGCTGAAGCACCCGCTCTCCACGTACCCCAGCTTCTCCTTTGGCACTTTCGCAAACGTGACAGCGGAGGCCGAGCACTTCCTCGCTGAGCTCCACCGCAGCAACTGGGCGGCAGCGTCCGCGACAAACAGGCTCCTCGTCCAGGCGCTCGACTTTGGGGCCGCGCTGCACCACGCCGGCGTCAGCATCAGGTACCGCCGCGCCGCCGAGGTCCTCTTCCGCACGGGCAAAGTGCGCGTCCTCTTTGCGACCGGCACCCTCGCGCAGGGGCTCAACATGCCCGCCCGCACCGTCGCGTTTGACGGGGACAGCGAATTCTTGAACCCGGTGACGTACCAGCAGATGGCGGGGCGCGCGGGCCGCAGGGGGTTTGACGTCGCCGGGCGCGTTGTGTTCTGCCGCTGCTCGCCGCAGCGCATCGCGGCGCTCACGTGCGCCGTCATCCCCCCTGCGCGCGGCACGCCGGGGCTGTCTGCGCCAAACACGCTGCGCGTGCTGAGCGGCACGCTGCCGCCGTGCGACGTCGCTGTGCTGCTCACGCAGCCGCTGGCGCCGCTTGCCGCGCCGCAGGCGGCGGTGCCTCTGCGGCAGATAGTATTCCTCTTCAACGCCGCACTTCTCCGGCAGCGCGGACTGCTGGACGAGCGCCTCCAGCCGACTGGGCAACATCATCTCGTGTCGCGCATGCACTACCAGCCGTTTGCTGCCGCGCTGTTCCTGGTGGACCTGCTTGAGACGGGCGTGCTGACCCGTACGCTACGTGCTGTGCCGCATGCTGACCGGCCGGTGCGGCTGCTGGAGATTCTCTCGGCCATGTGGATCCGCAAGCCGATGCGGCACGACACAGTGCGGGCCGCACGGTCAGACGCGCTGGGCGGCGTGCTGACGCCGCTGCGGCAAGTGAGCGCTGGCGTGCACGCTGCGCTCTCACGCGCGAATGAGCTCACACTGCGCATGCTGGTGGCGCACCTGCGCGACGCTGCCGTCGCGCGGCACGGCGGCAGCGGCGCAGCGGCGGCGGCTCAGCGGCGGCAGCCGGCGCTGCCGTTCTCGCGGCTGACGCTGGAGGCATGGCGGGGGGGGGAGGCGATGCGAGAGCAGCGACGCGGAGGACACACGGTTGTGCGCAGCCCATTCTCGGCCCGGTATCGGCTCGGCGATGACTTTGAGTGTGCCCAGGAGCTGGAGGAGGCAGTGGAATCCTCCCTGCAGGTGCGCCGCACTAGCCAGCCGCTGCAGTGAACACATTTCCTTCCATGATGGGGACCAAGGCTGGCACACCCTTTGCACGGTCAGCAAACCCGAACGTGGAGGGTGCTGGTCAGGGGTCTGCCCCAACGATGGACCGCAGCAATACACCATCATGCGGGGCTCGCCCGTGTTGCTATTAAGACGGCTCCGCAGTGGCACAGGGTCAACCGTTCCGGGATGACCGGCGATCCAGCAACGAGGACCTGGCCATTCTGACCGGCTCGGGGTTGGCCCTGTGCTTCGGGGGGAATTAGAGTGATAGCTGCAGCACCACACCAGCGCATCGACATCAGCGCACGGGGTTTTGACAGCATGGCGTGGGTGCTGCAGCTCGTGCGCTGATGAAGCCGTCCATGGACGATGGTGATGCCCTGCTCACGGGGCACGTGAGGCACACAAGGCATGCATGTTGCATGGCCCTGCAGGGCCTTGCTGGCTCGCTCTCCGGATGGCCAGCCAGCCCAGGAGTCTGCCAGTGAAGAGCGGTGATGGGTTGGTAGGAGCCTGTGGCTAGGTCCAGACCCTCGACCCGAGTAGTCAACACATGACTCTGCTGGGATCTCTTGATTGGTAGACCCTGGTGGAGCGGGTGCATGGCTGCAGGGCAGTGTTCAAATTTGCAGGCCTCCCAACGGCAACCAATGTGAATGGATTGGAGCGATTGTCAGGTGCAAGCTCCACGATAACGGCCGCTGAGAGTAGCGCTGCTGCAGGGCATGGCTGGGGAGATGCCGCTGTTGCCGCTGGAGGTGCCGCTGAGCAACTACGCCGTGGTCTTCTTCAGAGGCAGTGCCGGCTGCAGTGGCCGCG
The DNA here is from genome assembly GCA_032360965.1 of Ulva armoricana. Taxonomy (NCBI): domain Eukaryota; kingdom Viridiplantae; phylum Chlorophyta; class Ulvophyceae; order Ulvales; family Ulvaceae; genus Ulva; species Ulva armoricana. Next base: position 3,035,633 of record JAUMHO010000006.1, read on the forward strand.
GGGGATACAAGGCCGCCCTCGCTACGTCTGGCTTCAGAGAGGATGGCCTGTACAAGCTGCTCAAGGACTGGCGTGTCGCTCTCTTGTGTCTCGCAGCTGGTCACAGACACATGGAGCCGGAGCTCGCGTCGGTTGTCAGGAGCCTCTCTGTGACTTTCGCAGGCCTGTTTGCAGACATTGGATACGTTTAGGGCCCGTTTCGGCAGATGGGGACCTGACACTCGTACAGTGTCGAGGCACAGGTGCCTGCATCGAGTTCTACAGACCTTGGCCTGCGCTCAGTCAGGAGCTCCAGTTATGTCAGTATGACAAGCCTGAGTCTCTGCAGGCTGGAACATCTGGATTGGTGTCAGTTGCAGTGCTGCTTAGCATTCGTATGATCTTTTCTGTTTGCGGGGTTTGCTTCACTGTAGGTGGCTGATGCTTTGTTGATCGACTTGTTTACTTGCACCGCGAGTGACTAGCTTTCTCCGGTAGCGCAGCATGAATAGTTCGTTATTCGTGTTCCAACCACATTCCAAGCACATGTGCTATGCTTGTGTGTGCACGCACTGCCGGTAGTGCCTCGTTACTTTCTTGAGCAGCGTTAACACTGCTGCAAGGGAGACGATCATCTTTACACAGGCATCACGACCTACTTCATGGATTTCAATCATGATTTAGATGCACACGTAGCACGCTGCACGCCTGATCGATTGGCGGCATCAACGCACCAATTCGTCATCCTTGCAAAAGCTTGTAGCTTAGTTGGCTTACATTGTCCAACCATGCTCAAACAGCCATTCGAGAGCCAACATATTGTCACCAATTGCGGTGGGCAAATGATGACCTCGTATTACCGCAGAACAGGTGAGCGGTGTAGACCTGTTAATAAAGTTGCGCTTCCTCCCGAAATCCAAGTTTAGCCAGCCCCATCAGTACCATGCCTTATGTTGATACGCCCTGACATCATCCAGATTTGCAATCAGACCGGTTACTCTCTAATTGCTGACGCCGCAGTGTGACACGTGTCAAGAAGCACATGGCCTGATGCTGCTTATCCCCGGAGAGTGTGGTAGCAATTATAAATGTCACCTGAATGCAAATGTTCTTACAAAGCGATAGCCGCATCAAGCATTGGACTTCACGTCTTGCAATTGACGTCGTCTCGAACCCGATCAACACCATGTGGCAGGTGCATGCTGCAGTCACATGTACATCAATTGCAACAAACAAGCACTTGGGGCGAGCTGAACCAGCGCAACACATGCTCGTTGATTGTAGACTGGTTGTAGGGTGCCGAACCTTAGGCATGTAACAGTGCTATATGTTTACGTAGCCTTATGTACTCCTTGGCCAAAACGGTCATACACAGGATAGGATTTCACTGCACCAGCTCCAAGCATTAGATACTACCATACATTCAGACAACTCCCGTCTCATCGCGCGAGGGAAGATGTCTAGGACAGATGCGAGCGTGACTAGAACGAGAATGTCTGTCCATGGCGTACCTCTGTCCCTGTAGTTCTGTGTGCCATGTATCGTCGTCGATGTCTCGCAGTTCCCGTTCCAGGCATTTGCAGAAGGCTCCTGTGGGCCCTCTAGCCAGGATGCACCTGACACATGTGGTACGGGTGTTCCCTCCAGTGACCACGCACCTGACACATGTGCGAAAAGATTTGCAACACACCTTCCAAGACTCGTACATTGGAAAAGTGCATTTCACTGCGGAAGGACAACGCCTGCCTAAACTGAAAACCTGATATGGCAGCTGCAAGCGGCCATTCAGGATAGGATCACCTTTCCTCCACCGACAAGCTTGTCCTGCTCTGCACACTACCTCAATGTGTCACGAGGCTGGGCACTGTGCTGAGGCAGGATTAATGGCCAGGCACCGCCACATGCAGTGTATGCGTATCAATAGGGCATGGTATGCTGTACCGGCCATGAGAACAGCTTGAAAATACCTCTTATTACAAATCGCTCGTTGTACACTTCCATAAAGACCAGGCTGCGTCCACAACTCTGACATTGCTCCAAATCAGCCCTGGCAGGCGCAAATATGGCGCACACAGCAAACACAGAACACCACACGCGTACTGACTAGGTAAGCGGGGCACCGCCGACTCCAATGCCTCATCATAGTGGTGCCTGCGGCACGACTCAGGTGCAACAAGCCATCGCCGCTGCCGGCTTTTCGGTGCAGCGCGGCCGCCATCACGAACGCAGGCGCCATTGCCACAGCAGCCAGCCCGGCGCACAACACATCCTCACTGCACGAAAGCCTCGCATCATCTCTTCCAAGCACATCCTATGTACATCGGATCTATCGCCGAGTCACGGCGTTGCTGCGCTCGGGCTGGAAGGCATGGCCAGGCGGCAACACCAGACGCCAACCACACCAACGCCAGCCTTACCTGTCAGAGCAGCTCGGCCGTCACAACTCGCAACTCTCACTCCCTCTCTCACCACTGCAGCACGAAATCACACACAAGCACACACTGCGCACATGCACCGCGTCGATGCGTCTTCAGCCAATCAGCCGGACAAGCGCACGGCTCACGCACGTGTACGGCGTCGAATGCCCACCACTGGCGGGCCATGATGTCACCACAGCCGCACACAGCCACACAGCTCCATTCTCATGCAAACCCACCCGTCAGCATCAGCAAACCGCCCGGCAGTGTCTCCGCGAGGGTTCTCCGCCACACCCGCCGTTCCGGTTCGTCGCCGCTTTGCGCGCAGCACGCAGCACAGCGGCTTGCCTACATGTGCAGCGGGACCGTTTGTCACGCGATGCATGTACACAGGCTTTCCGCGCCCCTTCCCCGCCCCCCGCCCCGGCCATCCCCAAACTCTTCTCGCAGTTCGGTGAGGTACCTGCACGGCCATGCCAGTCGTCCGGCCGCAGCAGCTCAGCCTGCCAGGTGTGATGACGGAATGCGCGACATCAGCATCGTCTCGCCGTCGTCCACACGGAGCCGCTTGGAGGACGACGTGCCGTCGCCGTCTCCGTAGTCCCCGGACATGCCGCTCACCATGCTGCCGGCGGCTCCCCCAGTGTCCGCACCGTCCAGCGCCCACGGCAGCTCTGCCGAGTGATCCGATGACATCCGTTGATGCAAGTGCGTCGTCATCGTCGGCATGCCGTGCACATCCGGCGTGAAGATCTTGAACAGCTCGCTGGTGTCCGTCACATCCGCGCCGCCCATGCCGAGCATATCATCGATGTCCCCGAACCCAGCCGCGCCAGCGGTGGCGCCGGTCGAGCCGCCCGCGCCCCCGGGGCCCGCTCCCGCCGCGTCGAAGCTCTCGAGGTCGTCCAGGTCATCAAACTTATCAAAGTCAAAGAGCATGTCGACGAGTTCCGGGGGTGGCGACGAGGGTGGAGAGGGGGGTACGGGGAGGCCGGCAAGGCAGTCGGTGCCGCCGCCGCGCTCCATCTTCACGTTGCACATCAGGTCCGGGCCGCCCGTCGACTCCGCTTTCACCATGTGCATGCCCGAAATGTCCCCTGGGAAAGCGGCGCCAACGGCGCCACTGCCGCCCGCCATCGCGGTGTTGGCTCCGCCGGCCATGCCCGACGGCGCTGCCGCGGCCGTGTCGCCGCCGCCGACGCTCATCGTCACGGCACAGTGCGTCTGCGCGGATGACGGGTTGGTCGACATCTGCGTCAGCGTCTGCGGTGCGCTCTCCGTCGCAGGCGCCCCCGCAAACTGCACCCCCATCGGCAGGCCACCGCTGCCGAACGTCGACGACACGCCGTCCCAGTTGCCCGGGCCGTGAGCGATCATGGTGTACCCGCCCTGCTGTGTATGATACACAGCCGCCTGCTGTGGTTGTGGCATCGGGAATGGCTGATTCAACGGCCAGTTCGCACCGCAGAGATCCGTCTGCAGGGAGCAGTGGGCGGCGTGGGGGTTGCCAGGTACGGCCTCGCGCACGATGGTATTTGTGTAAGCATGGGGGGAGTGGTGCAACGGTACAGGCATGATGTGGCCGTGCCCATGGTGGCCGTGTGGGATAGGTCCAGAGGGGCCTGGACCAAAGAGCAGCCCTCGGCCGCCCCAGGAGCTGCCGTCGGCAGCGACTAGCTGGCGCATTTGGTGCGCTGGCAGAGGGCCCCCCGGAACACCCATGGCTGTTGAGACTTGCACTGCGTGCGGCAGGCCGGGATTGTTCGCCCACCTGTAGCAAAATCAGTCGACTTACAGCATAGAAGCGGTTCGTACTGCACATGTTTTGCCCTGCATCATGTAATGAGGCATCTGCGGTGACGCACGGCGAAAGAGTGTGCTGAGATTGCATGCAGGCAGGGGGGAGGGGGGGCGCACAAGTCATTGGTACTGGATGTGTTTGGAGCTTGATTTGAAGCATACAGCATGCCATCCGGGCCTTTGCCCACCTGATACTGTAGTTGCCCATGCTCCCATTTCCCTTGTCGCAACTCCGCACCTCCGGGATTGCCTACTGCCGCTGCCGCTGCCTGCGCTTGAGCTTGCTTCTCAGCCTACAGATGTGCGCAAAGTACGTCATAAATCTGCAGGTTCTGCTCAGGAATACTGGCAGGTGATTGCTTGACAAAGCAGTAAACAAACCGAACAACACTCACCAATCATGAGCGGATACTGCGACGGACTCATCAACCTGCGATTTTAACCAGTGCCTAGTGGCATACTATGCTGTGGCCATAGAAGATCGATGTATGCACACATTCAGACTCTGCGGCACGCGATACTCAACATGCGGCCTGACACATTAATCCCATACCAAGTATACCTATTATAGTAGTGCGCGTTGGCCCTGTGAGATGCTGCGAATGTTGTGCTCGATTGTGTTCACGTCGCCTTCTTGCAGCCAACACCGCACTGTTTCCGCCTTTCACCACGGGTGCATAGCACTTACATAAGAAATATGTCACAATCTCATCTTTGGTGGATAGCTAGGTGGGGGCGGCGACCTGGGGGACCTGTTCTGTGCCACGTCGGCGTGCTCACTACATTGAAGGATCATCGCTTTGGGGCCGAGTCACCGCTTACAAGAACGCTACAGACTAGTTCCACCGCAAACAATTTTGCTTCATGAAGAGTGACACATCAGTGTCAGCCGGAACAGTACATGCTACAGTTCAGCACACCCGACCGTGCGAGCACTGCGCCAGCGAGATAAGTTGCGCGATCTACCAGCCACTCCCATGGAAATACACCAGCAACAACCATAAGAAGCACAATGGGGTGTGTACAGATTAGTTTTGGACCTGTGACCCACTTGGATGGAAGCAATCCTAGACAACAGGTTTTCATGATCGACAAGGCCAAGCAAACCTGCTGCGCCAACAGGCTACCGAACGTAGAGGAAAATGACATTTATTTAGGTAGCAGCACGCAGAGGCTGTTCAGCGGCGTTCGCGAAGTGTCGACTTTGGCCTTGCTACATAAGCCGGGCACAAATGTGCAGCCAAAAGAGCCAGTTCAGCTGAAAAACATGCTTTTATTTGTTATTTTGTCTTTGACTCGAGAAACTGAGTCCCAGTTCATCCCCTGGCGATGGGGTGTGGCAATGCGGGCAGCAGTGTTCAGGTGCCGCGCACATACAAACAGAATCAAGCGAGACCCCGCGTACCTCAGCTCGCTTAGCTCTAGCTCCAGAACACTGTATGTGATGCTTCCCCGGTAGCAAGCGCGCGCCACATTGTGGGCAATGAGAAAGCTCCTGCCCATGACCGCGCTCTTTGCCTGATCCACGAACGTCAGGCGGAGCTCGATAGTGGACTTTAAGCCGCCAAAGCTCAGCAAAACTGCGTTTACATCCAGGATACGGGCATTTGAAGCGTTCGCCCTCTCTCACGGTCCGTTTGCTCGGCATTGTCTAGTGCAGAACAAAGCTGACAGAACAATCTCGACGTTGGTAGCAGGGCTGGGATCATCCGGTTATGGATCATGTACTAGTGTGGTCAGGTTGATGTGTAGCAGGAGTATCACTGTCGCCGCTGGAGTATCGCGACAAGCGACTGTCATAGTCGATGGGTGGTCACGTGGTCGATTAGATCAGACCGACGAATGGCATGCAAGCGACCAAGTCGCTTGGCACCGACCCCCGTTTGATGTGTCACACTGACTCATCAGACGACGAACGCGTTGGTGCACGGTAGATAATTCCTGTAAGGCTGTCAAACCTTTATGCCTTTTCAGCCTTGGACAGCCAATAAAGTTCTGATTCAACCGCACTGTCTGTACATATATGTAGATCCAGCTACCCGCTCTAGGACATGTACCAGCGTCCCCCAAGTTGTGCGGAAGTGCTGTGCCCGCAAGCCTGACCACATCGCAGGCCCCATTCTAGATCGAAGACAAAGTGCAGCTTGCCTTTGGTGCCAGCAGGCGCGATGGACCCAGGCGCTATCGCGACCGGTATAGCAGGAACGTATCCGATCTGCCGCTGGACCATGACGGCAGCGACGGTGCCGGTAACCACAGTGGGGCGGGTTCCACGCCCCGGACAGCTCATGCATGGTTGCGCACCGCTATTCGGGTGCCTGTGGCCCGTGATGTGAAGAGCAAGACGAACAGGGCACATCGCACATTATAGCAACAGGTTCCAAGCGTACCAGGACCCTACAGGCTGGCATGTCAATCCACGGTCAACAAGAGCGTGATAGAGGCCCCCGTGGCCACAGCCTCAGAGTATGGATTCGAGCATACTTGCAACACAGTTTGCCTAGCCAGATCTGCAGCTCACCAAATACCGAACAGCACCTCTTCCACGTAGGTGCGTCTCCCGACAGTGCTGTGCTGCCTGTGAGTGTGGGGCAGAAAATCTGGAAAAATCTGGAACTCGTGAAGTGCATCAATCAAACAAATCAGGTGCGTTGCTTCGAGAATTCAATCTTGAGGCCTCATAAACTTGTGCTGTGATGCGGAGCTCTGCATGAGCAGCCCAGCACTGCTGGCCTGTGTAAGTTCCTGCTGGGTGTGTCCTGTGTAGTTTGCACTCGTGAGCCTCTTCCTGCACCTGTTCTGCGCGGCTTGTGTCTACCGGACTGGTCTGCCCTGAAATCATGGCTCCGCTTTGTGGCGCACCCGCTTGTTGCTGCCCCTGTGGTTGTGCCCCCTCCTGCGCCCGTCTTGCATCTGTCCGCCCCTACCAGTAGGGGTGCTGTGGCCGTTGCCCGTTTGGGTTTGGCATGATGCCCGATTTATTTTTATTTATTTATTTATTTTCCTGACGTCTGCGAGAGGCATGACTGGAGAGCGATGGCTGTGCGCTCATGGCATCCCGCTCAAGCGAATAAGTGAACACCAGGAGCATGCCTCAGCGTGCCTAAATGGATACATTAATATTTCAGGTATCACACCTTACTACTCCATAGTGATCGGTCCCGGTTGCCGGAGGTGTCTATGTCCTTATGGATACGGCGATGTAATCATACATACATCCATAGTGATCGTGCAGATCCAGAGAGCCAAAAACACCATGACACGGTTCCAATAGTACTAGTTTGTCAGTATCCACCAGCCTGGCGTAGACTCCGTGATCAGCCCAGTGATATATGAAACCAACCACACCTGGATGGTGGCGCTGTGGCAGATGCCCGCTTGGGTCTGGCGTGATCCACAGATCTTGGTTTCTTTTTGGTTGTCACACTAGGAAATGGAATCGGATCTGTTCCCGGGCTCACATGTCACATGGCAGAATTGTGTAGCAGGTAAGACAGGCTTCAGTGTTGTTTGCAGAGAACATGGATCAACACTTGTGCAGGCAATCCAGCGACAGAGCACTCCATTCACAGCAGTCTGACGGGCTCTGCCCATGACAGCACCAGTGCATGTAAGTGAGCGGTGCCGCAATCTTCAAGCTGTGTGCTTCATGTTCATGTCAGAGACACAGAAGCTCAGCATAGTTCCGGTTGTTCGATCCCAAAAAGAGGCTGAGAAGGCAGATTTGATTTCCATGGCCTGCTTTACATGGCACAGGTTTACTCAGACACAGAGGCTTGCTTAGATGTGAGAAGACGTGATGACTGATCCTTTTTGTGTAGACACTGTACGTCAGTATTCTGCCTTGGCTCCAAATGGATGATTACACATGTAGGGGTAGCGCTCGGGATGCAGATCTGAAGTCCCAGGACCGCATGCATGTGTCAGCTTGTTGCATATGCCAAGAACGACCATCACCAGACGTGCTGTAACTCCAGGTGATGGATTTCGCGCCACAGAATCTGTTGTAAACAGAGGGCAAGGTACCTGGATTCTGTATCAACATGTCTGACCCCATGCACAGCACAATCGCCAAGATAAGGGAGTCATGCTTCCGATGCACCAGAACCACTTTAGACACTTTACAGTCTTCCGTGGCATCAGAAGTACCCCAAATTCCCAGGAAGACTCGATCCCATACGCTTAGTGAGATATGAACCGGTTCGAGACTGACAGCATTTTGTGCGACAGTCCACATGCTGTCCAGCCTACATTTGCATGCAAAGCTTGACCTGCTGTGACGTTGGAACTTGCACTGGGTAACGTTTTCTCTTGATTCAGTCAAAATACAGAGGTGCAGCGGGCTCTCTCAGCCTGCTGCCTTCCAAATGCCATGCACACCGCCTTACACATAGACACATTCAATACTTTGTACATGCCCTGTGTGATGCAGCATGGGCGGAAAGCTGCGGGAAAGGTGGCAATCCAAGCTTGAGCAACCAAAACTGACTGGGGAGGGGCGCAAGAAATGGGCCTAACGATGACTGACGAATACAAACCAGACCGAGCGATGCCATATCAAGGATTGTGCAAACACACGGTAGAATAAAAACCATCGGGCCAGGGGAGCCAGCAGCGGGCAGGCACACGTCACCGTCGCTTCCCACCTCGCTTAGCTACACTTGCGGTGCTTGCAGTTGCACCAGCTCCGGCAGCTGTGATGGCTGCAGAACCAGACGTTGAGCTGGTGAGTTGTTGTGGCTGCCCTCCCACCAGAAATGAAAATGGGGAATCCTTCATTTCTTCCTGTACCTTTGCCATCTCTTCTGGATCTACCTTCATATTTGGCGCCACAACTAGCGCGAAAAGGCCAAAAACTGCATACACAGCTTTGATGGAGAAATCTGAGTAGACCCACAAACTGCAATCAACTTCTACACTCAGCAGGTGTTATCAGATTTAAGGCGCACCCATCATCAGTCCATATGGGCTGAATAAGTATGAGCGGATGTCGATTGGCTTTCTTTTTGCAAAGTATTGGGCTTCAGACATCGGTGCAAGGATAACAGCTGGTTCTAGAGGCACCCTGCTGTTCAACGGCCTTACTCTCACCCCGTCGTGAAACTTTGAGTTTACAAGCATGTTGTACTGCGGGAATGTCCAGCCAATCACAGCAACATCAATCATGAATTCGCCTTCTTCAAGGCCATATACTTTGAAGGCACCGTCAGGTTCGCAATAGGCACGCTTGGTGAACCCCTTCGTGTTTGAAACAATCACTGAAATGGATGCGCGTTGCTCGGCCGTTGCATGGCGTGGCAGAAGGGTGTAGCCTTTGAGATCGACAGCGCCCACTACGGCTGCAGTCCTGGACACAACGCTCTGGTCAGCAAAAGGCCGCGACCCTCACATCACGCAGCGTGCCTGTGCACTCATTCAACTTGCGATGCAGCCTTGATGCTTGTGTCCACCTGGAATGTGACCTGTGTGCACCAGACATGTCGTACCAGTACGCAGCCCAGGCTATCAGTGCGAAGGCACTGAGACGCATTTTCACTGGCAAATGGTGCAGGCCTGTGCAGCAGTCAGCTGGGATTATCGGTATATCTCCACAACGGTATGGGTCAGAAACGGAGTGTCACTGGTTATCTGGGCGCGCCGTGAACAACCAAACCAACCGAACAAAGGCGTACACGTTTACAGAAGAAACAAATACCTGGTGATGTGGTGAGGCTGATTATGGTGAGGTGAATATATTTCCGTATTTCTACATGACAGCAAATGGTGCGTGATGTTCACAAGTGGCCTCGTGTGTCTACAAGCACCTTGAGGATGTTGTTGTAACCTTCGACTGAACCTGTCCTGGCACAGGGGAACATATCAACATGTCACCCTATTGACAAGGCCGAAGCTACTAATACGTATCAGAGCTCCATCTATCCACGCGCTGGGATCTCACATATGGCCGTGGACTTCGCCAAGTCGTTGCTCAGCCACTTCTGCGTGGCAACGCTCTGTAAGCACACAGGCCACTTGAACAAGACACTCGTTCATATCCATTGACATTGTACCATGTCGGTGGTCGTGGATTGGCAGCTGCGCTGTCATTTAGTTTTGCATCCAGTTTGAAGTCAGATCAGAATTCTCACAACTTCTGACGGGCCTTTGCACGGAAATCATGCTCCACGTCTTCTGCACACCAATCTAACGCACGTGGTGGATAGTAAGATCTATGCGCTGAAGACTGCCCGCCTGTGCTTATATTCCGAATCCAGCGTACGTTGGTCGTACAGGACAGCGTGCTCATGGGAGAACGAAAAATCGAGTCACCACCACGGCAATCCAGCCCAACTGATCAACCCCATCGGGCGGAGAATCCGCTATGGTGGCCCCAAGTTGCATGTTCACCATACAATCCACAGACGTTTGGAACGCATACTTTGCCTAGATCGTCAAAGCTTCCCAAGGCCGGGGCTGCACTTCAGGCAGGAGCCGGGAGTCTGTACAACTACACAAGTTTAGTGTCATCTCCTGTCCAGGTCTGTCTGCTATCTGGTCATGTCTGAATCTGATGCCAAGACATATTCTCGTGTATATGGCTGACCACGTTGCACTCATATTGCAGGAGTCATTCCAACTCCCAGGAATTCGAGGCAGAACTCGAGTGAATGTACGATCAAAAGCATTGCCGCGTTCCCCACCCAGATCAGCCACTTGCAGTGCCTCCCGCTCCCCAGATCGGTCATGTTCTCCAGCTCCGTCCAACCGCCCACATGGACAACCATCCAAGACTCCCAACCATCCGCCGACAAAGAAACGGAGTACCACCTTACCATCAATCTCTGCAGATGCATCAACAAGTGCATTGCTCCATGGTCAGAATGTCACACTCATGACTCTACCCACTGATCAGCATGGGGACAAGCAAGTTGATCCTGCTGTCACCAACTTGAGTCTCAATTTTGACTTGTGTGATTCGATCCCTGCAGCAGCGCCAGAAGGATCCCTCGGTCACCAAAGTCGGTCCCATCACCATGACGCTGCCACAGGTGTGACCAACTGTCATCAGATGTCACTTTTGCTTTTGTTTGCGATGCACATGTATGGATAGTGCTTCAAGCACTCGTTCTGCAACCACAGATGGCAGCAACTGCTTCATTGCGCGTTCCAAGGCTGCCTTTGTACCATCTGCTGCCAGAATATGCAGCACAGCTACGTTCGTGTTGATTCCTCTGCCCTCTGAGCACAGTGGTTTGCCATTACTTACCATTACTTACATGTATTGATTCCCAATGAGGGCAGCAATGTGGGTAATCTCTCTGAAGTAAATTGGTCTGCAGCTTTGGCTGAGCCCTAATCCCTCATTGCTGCGTCCATCGTGCTTGTTGCGTCTCATTGCGTGCGTGTCTATCATGGCTTGATTAACATGAGTTACTGCCCAAGCGCACATGAGTCGCTGCGCGGAGAGATTGTACCCATTGCTTGTCTGGCCACAGTCCTATAGAATGCGTTGGTTGTCGACAATTGTGCAACAATGTAGCTGCATCTTCCTTTCGCAGTGTCTGCTTGTACAGTTAGACTGGAGTCAGGCAGAAAACGGTGTGAAAGCTTGAAGGGCCTCCCCGGCCTCTGCGTGAGTGGGATAGATCGTGCTGCTTAATGGAAACCTGCGCTTTCGATAGCAATGTGGGCAGTTGCATAGACGGGATCATCAAACGTGCTCTCAGTGGTTGTGTTGGCATGCCACCTCAATAGACGTTTGACATCCAAAACGGTGGATATGTGTGCCATAGCGAGTCACGTAATATAGCATAGATGGAGAGTTCGCGTGCGCACATGCAGGTGACACTGAAACAGAGCTGACCAGGAACGTGTTTACGAGTGACGATGTCATTGAGTTTTATGCAAAGTATGGCCAGGATAGTCCTGTGGCCTTCTTCTTCTGTGTCCAGACAGACACAGGTTTGCTCTTTCGGCCGTACGATCTCACAGTGGTGGCTAGAGAGGAAGCTCGTGATGACTACTACACCATCAGTGCAACCGGAGTGATGCACATGCGCAAGGGACAACGAGCAGGTATGCCGGCACAGGCATCGTGCTGTCCACGCGATTTGAGACCGCCGCTGCACTGGCCCAGTTGGACAAGGTAGTGCCTGCCCCACTGCCGCTGTCAAGAAGTGTGGCAAGCGTCTGGTTTGCAGAGTTCATTCCACTGGCGGACTGGCAACGTGAGCGAACTCTGTTTCAGCTCATCTCAAACATCACTTTCTTCAAGCACAACGCGTTGTCACGTTGCTTCACACGCTGGCACAAGGCCAAGCGCCGTGCTGCGTTCCGGCGGATCCGTGCGGCTGTTGCGGAGCGCCTCTTCCATGCAAAGCCTCTGTTCATTGCAGCTCTGTGCGACATCGCCACGGCGGTGCACGGCCTCTCCGCAGTCAACTTCGCTGCAACAGTGCCGCATACGTACCACAGTCTGCAGGTGCTTATCAAACCCCCCGGTGCTTGTGCCGGCAGGTTCCCTGCAGCAATGGAACAGGCCCTGCTTTGCTGCTTTCCGCTTTGACGGCAACCATCGAGCCCCGCTGCCGGGCTTGCAAGTGTCTTGCCATTTTTGGTGTTTGCATCGATTTTGGTTTCCGTACTAGTCCACTTGTCCTCGTGTTTTGGTCACTGTAGCCAACATCTTGATCGGTTTACTCTTGCATGCCCAATCTCATCCGACTCAGTCCTCTTCAGTGGCACACAATCAGGAACATGTTGGCACTGTTTGTACTCGCTGCTGAATCTACACCCTCTTGGTCCTGTGTGGCGACCTTATACTCACAACCCGGAAACACCTTATGAAGGAAGCTGCAGGTTAATAAATGCATCACAATCTGGGCATGTGAGAGCCACACCTGATTGCACACAGCTCAAGGCATCAGGCCATTGGATGGCTTGTAGTCCTAACTGTGTGTGGGAAGCACACATTGGTGTAGATGATATGTTTCTTCTTGAGGGTCTCCATACTGTGGAATGAGAACTCATCTTTCCCGGATGTTGGCGTGCAGGAGTACGCCGATCTGCAGACCCAGCAGCGTGAAGCAAAGTCTAAAGCAGATGTTGAGAAAGTGTTTGATGCCGTCGAGATCCGTGTCCAGGTGACTCCTTTACCATCACCATTTCTGCGTGCTTGGTCAAATATTCGTGTTGGTCTGCTAAGCTGACCGTCTGCCTGACATTTGCTGTGTCCCTGTGCTCCGCTACAGGCGCGAAACATGTGTTGGTGTTCATGGCATTAGATGCACCTGGAATGATGTGGTTGAAAATGCTGTGTGGGCCAGCTTGCTTGTTTTGCAACTACCGTTGCTTACGTCTGAACGGGGTTCCAGGAGCTATGCAAGGTGGTGCGTAAGCAGTCACGACTGTATCAAGAGAGTGTTCGGTCTCTGGCGGAGCTCGATGACACGACCGGTGTGGACCTGTGCGCTGGGCAGAGTGCTGTGCGGGACCGAAGCATGGTGGCCATCAAGGCGGAAAAGATGGAGCGTGCACGCACGTATCGGCGCATCATGCAGGTGCTACCCTCTCATCTCACATCAATGACGCCAGTTCAGCACTGACGCTGGTGCGGTTTTGGCAGCCTGAGATGGACCTTTGTCACCAGACAGCAGGCTGCTGTCATATCAAGCTTATGCCGAGCTGTAAATCAGTGTATGCATCCGCAAGTATTGTGCCCTGGCGCAGTCTTGTTGCGGGCCTTGCTGGAACACTGCCACAGACCACAAACCCAGATCGCTGCATGTCACGTGCTCCAGCTGTTCTGCAAGTCCAGGCAGAACGAGATACAGCTTATCTGTCTTCAGCCTTGTATCGTTGACCAGATGTGCTACAAGATGCTGTGCTGTGTGAAGGAAGAGCTGCTGCTTGTGCCCTTTGTTCGGCTGGTCGACTACATGTGCTCCCAGGCGCTCATCGCACGTGTCATTGAGAACACTGCTGAGCTGCTTGCACAGCTGCGAGCGCCCCGGGATGCTGATGCAGAGAAGCTGCCCAAGCCCACGTTTGTAGCGCTGGTCGACTTTGAGGACGTGGGGATGTCGTTTGCGCCGTCGGAGGAGGCGGTGGCAGACACTCTCCGCAACAGTGTCATTGACGGTGTGTGCCGAAACACTGCGCTCAGAGCACTCTTTGGCACACGCCTGCCCGATAGAATATCAGTCCATGTTGCTTACCATCTGGCAAAGCCGCAGGACTGGATTGCTATGCCCGCTCCCCTGCGGGAAGTAGCTCGAGCTTCATGCAAAAAGTGTGGCATGTTGTATCTTTTCTGTTTTCTATCTTAGAATCGCGAAGTGACTCAGTGTGCATTGCCATGTGTACCACACACACGGCCAGATCCAGAAGGAGGCGCCACTAGCGTCTGACACCCGGCAGAGTGAGATTGTGCCGCTGTTGTGCTCACTCTCAGCGGTGCTGCAGGGGTGCTGAATGCGGTGCATGCTGCCCCACGCATCATGTACATGCGCGCGTTTGCATCCCTATTTGCTGGGCGCCCGTCAGGCCTGCATGTGCGAAACATCATCCTCGCCGCCCCCCGCTTCAACTCCCTCCTGGATGACCTCAACGCCACGGTCGCAGAGGACTTTTCTGCTGCACGGGACTATGTGCGTGTGTTTGAGGCGGTCCGCATGATCCATGACCACCAGCTGGCGTGGGACAAGGCTGTGTACGAGGCGGAGGTTGGCTTTGACGCCCGCCGGGTGCGTCTAGACCTGCGGAAGTTCCGGTCGTGGAAGGCGGAGCTCGATCGAATGAAGGTTTCCCAGGCACGCTGCCTTGTTTCTCATCACCTGCCTTTGGTGCGCGGAATTGCGCCCGCGCCCATGTGACGGCGGTGTACTTCTGGTCACATGCTCTGGCCCTTTTACCGTTCAACTGCTCAGCGCAAGGCATGTGGAAAGGTGGCAACTGGCACGATCCGTCGTGAACCGGGGCATGCGGTGTGTGTTCAGATAAATTTGGCTTGCATTTGCCGCAGGCCACAGAGAACATCACACTCGAGCCGTAGCATGCAGAAAGGCTCTGTCACCATATCTGCCTAGCCTGTAAGTTTGCAGCGCTTTGAGTGTCTTATTGTGTGCTGCAGACCACGTGTGGTGCCTGAACGTCGGTGCAGCGAGACGCGTGTGCCTGATGTCAGCCAATTTGGTTGATCAGCATAAGCAGCGGTCTGAACGCGCGGGCCGCATGATGAGCTGTGCATGGGTCTGTAGGTGGTGGGCTGCTTGATGGTGGACTCCAAGGTTCTCAAGGCGCGGCTGTCCCCGGTCGTGTCCGACACAGCGGCGGACATCAAGGAGGTGCTCACCGGCATTGCACGCGTGGAGTGCCGCAAGGTGGCCGAGGCGCTGGCAGAGCGGAACGTGGTGCTCACAGAGCGCCCAGAGGACCTTGACGGCTTCATGGCGTATCAGGTGGCGCATGCAGAGCAGTCCCGGCAGCGCCAGGCGGCTCTGGCACAGGTGGAGCGGGTGCGCCGTCCGCTGCCGCAGCTACGTCGAGCGTGGGCAAGCGGCTGTAGAGGCCCGGCTTGAGCCGGTGACCTGCATGCCCGTTTCGAATTTGCACAGGACAGGATCGGCAATGGTCTCTTTGAGGATTCTCCAGGCATCCCTGCGGCCGCCATGGTTGCGGATGTATGGCACGTCGGAGCCGGTGCAACTGTGTATGGGCCGAGCCGCATGCTCTGTTGTGGGTGGTCTCTTGGTGTCTCTGTTTGCACACGGATGCAACCATCTGATGCACCGTTGGGAAAGACGCGGGGGTGGTGACTGGCATTAGCATGCAGGTCAATGACATGTACGAGACGCTTCAGCTGAATGGCCACAAGATTGATCCCAAAGATGACGTGAGGAGGGATGACATGCATGAAGCTGCTATCGAGTTTGCAAGGAACATTTCCCTTGGCAAGGTGCGAACAGGATGCCTGGTCCATGCTGCATGGCGGCAGCAGGGGCCTTGGTTATGGCAGTCTCGGCGGTTGCCGGCACGGGGACAACCGGCCCGTTCTCAGTTCACTCCAGACGGTGTCTTCACACAGCGGAGCTGTGTAGGAGTTCATTGGGGAGCGGCGTGTGGCACAGAAAGAGTCCCTGGAGGGCAATATCGGAGATCTGAAGCTCGAGTGTGAGGGTATTGTTGCGGACTTGCGTTCCACGGGGTATGCGACGTTCCAGCAAGACGTGGACACGATCGTGGAGGACTTGGAGGAGCGCGTCGCACACATCCATGAGTTGGTGGCTGCCTCTGAGAAGTTCCAGAGCTATTGTGAGGAGTTCGGGATGCCTGAGGTCTGATCCAGTCTCGTTTGGTGCCCTGCACATTCCTGCACCCCTGCAACATATAGTAGCAATCATTGCCAGTAGCAATCATTGCCATGCACCAGCCATGGCCGATGCTGTGTAGCTGACAGTCACCATTTGGTGCAGTTGTGCCGGTTTTGTGTGCCCCTTTGGAGCTTCGGGGTGTGCATGTCATCCGTGATGCATGCATCACCGACCCGCAATGAATCTGCGTTGCTCCTTTGCGCCGTGTTTTCTGCAAGTTGTTCTCCATGAACTGAAGTTTGACAAGTGTGATGGGTCAAGCATTGGTCCCTGACTGCACTTTGCATTGGATGTGTCTGACGTGAATACAATGAGTTTTGTACAACCCAGTCGACGTTCACCTTTCGCCATACCCTGTAGAGATCTGGTGGCATTGTGGCGGTGATCTTCGTGTGACATGGTTGAGGTAACACATACTCCCTTGAAGACTATGCTTTTGCAGAGCAAACATGTGCAGCACTGGTCTGGACGCACAGTCATCGAGCGTTCCGGCTTCAGGCTGAGGTGTTGCAGACTGTATGCAATGTATGGCCGCAGCTGTGCGGACTTGCTACCTGCTGGCAAAGTCAACAGCCTGCTGCTTGTGGTAGCAGTGGTCAGCTTCCTGCCTTTGCAGGAGGATTACGCCATTCTGGCTGATGCACAGAAAGCCATTGACAACCGGCATGCAGTGTGGACAACATACCACTCCTTCTGCCTGGGTGTTGCCAAGTGGACTACCACACCTCTGATTGATGCAGAAAACCAGCCAACACTGAGCATCGAGGCCATCAGGCAGGCTGTTGATGAAAACACTGTCAAGGTCTTTCAGCTACGGAAGCAGAATAAGGTGAGCCTTTCCGTCGAGGGCACCACGATCATGAGACACCTGCGTGTCACTCACATCATGAGCAGTCCTGCACTCGTTGTCTCGTCACCGCAAGGATGCCTTGGTTTGCCATGATGGTGCTGGCTGCTCAGTGCACTTCAAGGTTTCATGCAGCGATCTCGTGGATGACCGCCTGACCAAAACATCATTGCTTGACCCGTTCATCTCCTCCCATTAAGCCGGTTCCGTCCCTGGTAATGTCCACGTCTCATGCCAAAGCCCGGCACTGGAAAGTGCAAGCACTGCACTATCTGAGAAGCGCGTCTGCATATGTACCATTCCTGCACGAAACTTGACAGAGGCAGACGCATGAATGACTGTGACACTGTTTGCGGAGATGCTCCGTCTGCATTATGAGACTCTCTGTGCGACATGTAGGAGGATGAAATTGTTGAGGAACTCAGCAA
Organism: Ulva armoricana; assembly: GCA_032360965.1. Classification (NCBI taxonomy): domain Eukaryota; kingdom Viridiplantae; phylum Chlorophyta; class Ulvophyceae; order Ulvales; family Ulvaceae; genus Ulva; species Ulva armoricana. The sequence goes on from JAUMHO010000006.1 coordinate 3,053,454, forward strand.
CATTCTGGAGGAGCTCAAAGAGAAAATGCCTCTGCTTGAGGAGGTTGCAAACCCAGCATTGCAGCCACGGCACTGGATTGACATCCATGACCTTCTTGGCACCCTTGAAGAGTTCTGCCCCATCGAAATTGAGCGCCGGCAGCGCATAGAAGCCGCCAAAGTCATCGGCGAGATCCCAGATGTCAGTGATCTGGTTGGCTTCCCCTGGTCAGGCTGTCTGTACTTTTGATATTTGTTGTGTGCTCCATGTTCAGTGTGCCGTGTTTGACTGTGTTTCTGGCTGGGTCTTCGTGTTGGAGATCTGCAGCAGCTTGTGTGCTGATCCAAGCACGTAGCACCACAAAGCTGAAGACTAACACACTGTGTGCCGGTGCTCCAGAACTCTTTCATGAACATGTGGCCATTTATGACCTGACTGTGGCTGCATGCATGTACTGACGGTCTCTGGGTTCACCTTCTACCAGCTCGCAGCTTGAGAGCCGATCGGTGCGGTTGCATCAACGCCAACAAGATTTATGAAAAGCCTAGTGGTGCTGCATGCAGGAGGACGCCTTCGAACCATTTGACTTCACCACGCTGCTAAAGCACGGCATTGATGGTCACCTGGAGGCCTTGGCGGCGATCTCCCTTCGCGCATCAAAAGAGGCCGGCCTTGAGAGAGCTCTCGCCGCCATGCGTGCTGACTGGGATGGCATCGCATTTGCAGTCTTGCCGTACAAGGACACTGGCACATTTGTCGTTGGCGGGGTGGACGAGATCCAAGCGCTGCTCGATGATCAGGCCGTGCGTGTGGCTGCCATCCGCTCCAGTCCGTTTGTGGCGTTCGTGGCCGACGAGGCTACCAAGTGGGCGGAGTTTGTGGAGACGCTGCAGGTGCGGATGCGATTTGCTGCAGTGCTATGGCTAGCGCTACGCTGGCCCGGCTGCTGTGTGCCTCGGCGTTCGCAGTGGCAGCTGCCAGCGGTGGTGATGTGTCTGCCAATGCAGTGCCATGCTGCGACGGCGGCAGTGCGGAATCAGCATCGGCTGCTGTGAGACATTGGTGAGGTGGGCCTTGATGACCGGGGGTGTTCCTGGCTGCTGCAGTCGCAGCGAGTTGCACTGTGACCGCATGCAGGGCGGCTGTTCCACCGAGTGATGCAAGGGAGATGCTGGCCTCCCACCTCATGCTTTGGTGCCAAACGGTCTACGTGCATACACGGCTGTTCTCATTTGGTGTTTAATTGCACGTCCACGCTCTCCTTGTGGCAGATTATCAGTGCAGGCAGGGGTGTACAGTGATTTTGGTTGTGCCTGGTGCAGGACACATTGGACGCTTGGCTGGCGTGCCAAGCAGCGTGGCAGTACCTCGAGCCTATCTTTTCGTCACCCGACATTATGGCACAGATGCCTGAAGAAGGAGACAAGTTTGCGACAGTGGATGCAGCCTGGAAGGATGTTATGGATGCAGCGTCCGCTGATCCGTCAGCACTCTCCGCTGGCCAAGACCGAGAGCGGCTTGAAACGCTGAGGGAGGCGAATGCCCTGCTGGACGACATACAGAAGGGTATGCTGGCCAGGAACCTTGCGTGCACACCTGATGTGTACACCCTGTCTTGCATGACACCAGCCTCCAACGCAAGGCAGCTCGCACATGTTGTGCCTGCTCCCGCACATGCGGTGACCGGTGGACCTCCGCTGGCCAACGTGCCTGCGCTTCAGTTTGCGCCAGCGCCTTGAGCAACGTGTTTCTTTGGTGCTTGGTGTCCTTGTCCCATGGCTGCTCTGGTGTACCTTTGCAAGTGCGATGTAGGATCATGCGCGCGTGATGTTGGCTGCTTGCGGTATCATCAGCTGATGGGGCTCGATGAGCGATTGTCCACTGCATGAGCATTTGTGGGTGGTAAGAATTTGCGTGGTCCTGCCAGGGAGATGTTGTACATCTGGCGCACACGAGCGCGTCTGGGCGGGCCGGATGGCAGACTGTATTCATGTAGTGGCTTGAAGTGATGCGGTGCAGAACAGTTGCCAAATTTGCATTGTGCGTTTGCTCCTGTTGAGCGGGAGGGGAAGGTCCAGGTCTTGCTGCGTACTTGGAGGTGAAGCGCATCGCATTCCCACGATTCTTCTTCCTTTCCAATGATGAGATGCTGGAGATCCTCAGTGAGACAAAAGACCCGACTCGCGTGCAACCCCACCTGAAGAAGTGCTTTGAGGGAATTGCATCTCTGGACTTTGACAGCAACGTTGATGTCCGTGCCATGATCAGTGACGAGGGGGAGCGTGTCCCGTACGCCACCGCTGTTCAGCCACGCAAGGCTCAAGGCGCGGTAGAGAAATGGCTGGTGCAGGTGTGCTGGTAACGCCTGATTTGTGCAGTGGTGATGTATCCGTTGCCAACGCCAGCCTCTGCCGTTGTGGAGATCTAAGCAAAGGTGGCATCGCAGCACCTGCTCACCATACAAGGCTTTTCATCAGAGCCAAAGCCAGTATGGCAATGGCTACTTTGTGGTGTTCTGCGTACGTTTGCCGCCTGAATCATCCGCCTGAACGCACTTGCGCCTTGACTCTCAAGTCGGGGGTTCCGACCACCTCATGTTCCAATTTCAAGGTAAATTTTGCTGCTGCCATGATGAAGGGGAAGTGCCCAGGCCTAAAGTTGTTCCAAGTCCTGTAACGGCAGCCAGGTTTAGCTGGGCCCTGTCATTTGCTCTCGAGGTTGAACGCTTGCTTCCGAGCATACACAGAACAGAATTGCTACACTCACCGTGCTGGTGACACATCTGTTCGCTGATTTTGTGCAGGTTGAGACAGCTATGATCACCAACCTGCGATCAATCATGGCACAGGCTGTCGTAGCCTATGCAGCCACGCCACGAAAGCAATGGGTGCTGGAATGGCCCGGTCAGGCTGTGCTCGCTGTTTCTGGCATCCACTGGACGCAGCAAGTGCGCCTTGCTGCCTACTTTGCATTCACTGTGTCTGGTATCACTGTGTCTGGTATCTCGAGCACTGTGTTTCTGTCACAACACAGACTTGTGTGCATCCATCCAAGGGTATGCAAAGAGCAATGCCACATGGGGCACTTTCAAGGGGCTATGCAACAAAGCCGAATTCGCAGTCCTGGAAACCCTTGGTTTCCGCTGAGTAGCTGTTCCACTTTGTCAGACTCCACTTTCCTGAAGTGGTGTCCCACGCGGCATGCTGCATCCACTGGAGAGATAACGCCGTGATCTTCAGAAAGCGCAGGGGTTGCCATCATGCTTGCTGCAGGGCGACGTTGTAACCTTCTCAGCTTTCACGAGGCGCCCCGTACGTTGCCGGCACATTTAAGATGGGGCGATGTCGAGTCCGCAGGATGGGGGGGTTACATGCCGTGAGGCCTGGTGCATGAATGAGCTTGCGTGGACATGTAGATGGCAAACGCGATCGCAGGCGGCGAGCCAGGAGCGATCAGCAGCATTGCGGAGCAGAACACGGCCGACCTTGGTGACATCGTCGAACTGGTGCGTGGCCGTCTGGAGCGCCTGCAGCGCGCCACGCTGTCCGCACTCGTCGTGATGGATGTACACGCGCGCGACAGCGCGGCGGAGCTCGCGACTGCGGGCATCGAGGGCCAGTCGGGCGCGTTTGCATGGCTCGCACAGCTGCGGCTGTACTGGGAGGCGGTCGACGAGGAGGCCCCGGAGGACATGGACGTTGTCGTGCGAATGATGCATGCCTCGGCCGCGTACGGGTACGAGTACCTGGGGAACAGCGGGCGCCTTGTGGTGACGCCACTGACAGACCGATGCTACCGGACGCTGATCGGCGCCATCCACATGCACCTGGGAGGGGCGCCTGAGGGTCCAGCCGGCACAGGTACGCCGCCACTCCGCATGAGCCCCGCGCTGCCTATGCGGCAGGCAGAGGGCCTGCACGAGGGTGGGTGGATGGTCTGGGTGGCAGGGAGTGTGGCCCTGCAGTGGAGTGCTCGAGGCTGTGCCTGTGTCCGCAGGTAAGACGGAGACGACGAAGGACCTGGCGAAGGCGCTTGCGAGGCAGTGCGTGGTGTTCAACTGCTCAGACTCGCTGGACCACGTGACGATGGCCAAGTTTTTCAAGGGCCTCGCTGCCAGCGGGGCCTGGGCGTGCTTCGACGAGTTCAACCGGATTGATCTGGAGGTGCTCTCGGTGGTGGCGCAGCAGGTGCTGGAGGTGCAGCTGGCTGTGAAGGCACGCGTCAAGACGTTTGTGTTTGAGGGCTCCGAGTTGCCCCTGCGGCCGACATGCAACGCGTTCATCACCATGAACCCCGGGTGCGCGCCCGCCTGCCCGTGGTGACGCCACCTGTTGGAAACGATGGCGCCTGCACCTCGTTCGTGGCGATTGGACACTTTGTCACCGCTCCGTTCCGTTCGTGCGCAGTGCGCTCCATCTGGCACTCGCGACCTTGTGCTGGGGCGAATCCTTGACACACACCCCCGACACTCATGAGTCAGTGCTCTCACGAGGGATGTGAAGGTCAGGCTGTCCATACGTGTCCCAGTGGCAATTCTGGAAGGAAATAGTAAAATAAAAACGGATGTCATGCGGATACCAGGCATCAGCCACAGGGGCGACATCACAGTTCTATTGATCAATATGGAATCATGAGGCATGATGCCCATGTCTTGTTCAGCCTTTCTTGGGCTTGCACATCCCATGGCCTGTTCCCACTCACACCAAAACGCATCCTCGACCCTAAGACATGGCTTGTCAACCTAAGAACGGTTTGTCCGAGTCCCACCTCGGTTTTCTGGCTCTGTTGCCGGCAAGGAGACACATGGTTACAAGTTTGCAGTGGATCACATGGGGCCCATGCTCTCGAGTGCCCGTGAATATTTCATTTCGAGGATGAAAAGGGAGATGCAGGTGAGTTTAGAGTAAATGCAGATTTCATGGCATGCTTCTATCATGGTGAGACGGCATTGAGTCTATCCTGTTTATCCTGTTCTGCATGGACATGGGGACAGGCATATGAGTGTCAACATGATGAGTGTGAGTGTTGTTCTGTGTATGCCACTGTGTTGTGGTCCTTGCGACACAGGATGCAAGTTGTCAGTGTGCACATGCCCTGTTGCTTCTCGATGAAGCCCTCCATCAGTGCAAAGATACAGGATGAAAAAGCCCTGGCCCGGGTGAGATCGCTGACCTATGCATCCTGGTGAGCGGGCGGCGCTGCGTCGCCCTCAAGTTGTCGACGCCAGACCTGTTCGTGATCACACGCTGCTGCTCGCTGTGTATTGGCGCGGGCGCATTTGCCATGCGCACCAGGCACCAGGCACCAGGCACTATCCAGCCGGTTCCGGTGGTTCATACCTCACTATGAAGCAGACTTGCACGTCCGCGTCACGCTGTGCAGAGGCAACCGAACTTGTGCGTTCTAGGCATCGACGGTCGCCCGGCCTCGAGCTTGTTGCGCCATCGAAGCACTCTTTCGAATCATACATTACATACAGCGAGGAATGCTTGCGGGCTGGAGGTGCAAAGCCGTCTCGGAGTGCGATGTTGATTGTGAGGATACCACGTTCTGCCGCGACGCATCCGTCGAGTGAGGATGCGCACTGGGTACCCTTTCACTTGCACCGACGGCGCTGGACGCGGTGTGCCTCAGGTGGAGTACATTGCGCCTGCACCAGCACTGTGCACACCGCGATGCATCGCGTGCACCGGCGAGCAGCTGACCCGCCGCGGAGACGCATGAATCCGCTGTGAAAAACTGTGCATGGTGTGTAAGCCGGTTCGCATCACGTGATGGTGGCCGTATGTTCCTCCCTGTCGAATCAGCCTCGCGGCAGTTTCTACACCACCCGCGGTCTTGTGCCCCTGCACCAACGAGCGCACTGGCGCCGCATCGGCTCGCCAAGATGCTGCAATTAGATGAGCAGCCTACGCACCTCACCACTTGGCCTGGTTTTCAAACTTACCAGCGCGCCTGGCAGACTCTGTTAGCTGCGCGTCATCGGGTCAACGTTGCCACTAATTGTGCAGGTACGCCGGTCGGTCAGAACTGCCCGACAACCTCAAGGCTCTTTTTCGCACCGTGGCCATGATGGTTCCCGACTATGCCCTCATCGCTGAGATTATGCTTTACTCCAGCGGCTATTTGTGCGCCCGTGATGCAGCCCGCAAAATCGTGGCCACTTACCGCCTGTGCTCTGAGCAGCTGTCCAGTCAAGACCACTACGATTACGGTGCGCCGCATCTTGATTGTGGCACTGTGTTCGCAGTTGAACGGTGCACTACACGGTTCGTTCACTGCGTCGTGAAGTGTGATCATAACGTGGCGCGACATTCAGCAATGCAAGACGCAGTGTCCTTCAGTATGTATGTTACACACACAGCTGTGTGCACACCTGGCATCGCAGCTTTCAGTTCCAGCAAGTCTAGGCTTAATGGTTTGTCGCTGTATAACGCCACGCGCTGGCATATTTGCAATGTGCTGGCATGCATCTGCGCACGGGACGTATCCGATTGCGAATGCATCGAACAATCACTGCCTGAGGCATCGCAGTGATCCACTTGATCATCCTTAGATCCAAAGTATGGGCGACGTAGGTGTAACATGCATGCACCGGTCCTCAAGACTGCGTTGCGTCGCGCGGGCCATGTTTGCATTTTTGAGGTCGAACATTTGTGCTTTGCTGTTACCTGTGCTTAGATGAGCTCAGGATAAGAGCAGTTTGCTGACGATGGGTTTATTTCTTGGGCCCATCCCACAAGTATGTGAAGACTACCACATTGCTGACTGCTACACGTGTGAATGCTGAATGCTGAACGGGAAACGTTGCCTGTTTGTCTGTTTTGTCTGTTCATCCAATGACACACATCTCCTGGTGGATTATGGTCCATGACTCCAATACAGCATTACGTGTGCGTGGAACATGCATGCCGTGTGATGCGGTATACAGGGCACTGTGGATTCCAATGAGTCTGCAGTACTAGCACTGCAGAGATTTCACAAGCATGTGCAATTGCAGGAATGCGGGCTGTGATGGCAGTCCTTCGTGCAGCTGGGAACCTCAAAACTGCACAGCCTGATGCTGCCGAACTCGAACTTGTTCTGCGTGCCATCACAGATGTCAACCTGTGCAAGTTCCTTAGCCATGATGTGCCCCTGTTCCGTGCAATCCTTGCTGACTTGTTTCCGGGAGTGCCTCCACCTGCACCCGATCACAGTAATCTCGAGAGGGCGATCGGGCAGCGCTGCGTGGAATTGAGGCTGCAAGCAACCGAGTACTTTGTATGCAAGACGATCCAGCTGTATGAGATGGTGGTGGTCAGGCACGGCCTGATGGTGGTGGGGCAGCCCTTCTCTGGCAAGTCATGCTCGCTGAAGGTGTGCACATGGCTGCTTGAACAGCTGTGACAAGCCTGTTCAGCAAGAGGCCTTTGAGCTTGCTCAGGAACTCGCGTTCCAAGGATCCGCAAGACAGGTTGTTGCAGGCTTGCCAAAACTGGTGCCACAACACGCCGGATTCGTGTCACATCAAACACAGATTTCACCCCGCTGAGACTCAATGTGTGCAATCGTCACACTTTCACAAGCAGTGCCTTTGTATGGCCCGGGTGGTCCCACCCGTCAGTGCCCCATCACTTTGAGTGCAGCCCTGGATGGTGGCAGCGTAGGGATTCACGCGGTACATCCAGTGTTTCGCCACATTCCGCTCCACGTGCTTCACTGTGCACAAGGCAGGATGTAGCTTGACTCTGGCACTCTTCACAGAGCCAGGCAGGATTCAATCAGGCAAGGCCGTCACTAGACGTGTGCAGGTGCTTGCTGGCGCCCTCTCTGACCTCCGGGCAGCTGGCATACAAGGGCCGTTGTTCGAGCGCGTACAGACGCGAACCATCAACCCCAAGGCAGTCACTATGGGCCAGCTGTATGGAGAAGCTGACCGTGCCACTCAGGAGTGGAAGGATGGCGTGCTTGGCTTGACCTTCCGCCAGCTTGCATCGGATCCCTGTCAAGACCGGAAGTGGTGCGGCCTGCTTGCCACAGTATCCTCAGGTGTCATGGAGCACAATTCTTCGGTTGTCCTTGCACATCATGAATGCTGTGGCCCGTATCCCTCATGCGGGAGTTCCCCTCGCTCGCAGCTTCTGGTGGCTGTGCCCGTCTCACCCAGTGCCGGTGCAAGGAGCCGTCTTAATGCTGCACGGGACATGTCACGTATGCATGCAGGTGCATTTTGGATGGTCCTGTGGACGCGATCTGGATTGAGAACATGAACACAGTGCTGGATGATAACAAGAAGCTGTGTCTCCCCAACTCGGAGATCATCGCCATGAGCAGCACCATGTCAATGATTTTTGAGGTTGGCGACCTGGCTGCTGCCTCACCTGCCACTGTGTCGCGATGTGGTGCGCATCCTCTTTTCTTGCACATGGCTCAAGGAGTGCATGCGTGTGTTCCGCCTGCATCTGGATGGGCATGCGGCCCTCTGCAGGGACGTTTGGCACGGGTGTATAGGCTGCACGGGTTGGTCATCTGCAAGCAGCTGCTGATGTTGTCCACGGCTTGCTGCATGGACAGAGATGTGGCACGCTCAAGTGCATAGACTTTGCATGTGGACAATCTTGCCAGAGCGCGTGAGCTCCCGCCGGGAGTGGGAAGCAGCGGTCGCGTGTTGATGACAGGGTTCTTGCAGTGCTGGAGCCGGGCAGCCTCGAAGCGAAGGGTGCAGCGCTGCAGTGGTGCACACCTCTGCAGCAACGTTTGATACCTTCATTGCACCAACTTGGACGAGGCACAGGCTATATGCAGGCATGGTCTACATGGAGCCGCACCGGCTTGGGTGGGAGCCATTGTTAGCTTCGTGGCTGGCACGGCTACAGCCGATCATCGGTGCTGACCTCGTTGCCATGTTTGAGCGCCTCTTCAAGTGGCAGCTGTCAGCGTGCCTGCACTTTGTGCGGCGCGAGGTCAAGGAACAGTCGCCCACGGAGGACTCTGCGCTGGCGGCAAATACGATGAGGCTGATCGAGTCGATGCTGGACGAGTTCCAGCCGGTCGCATCGGCAGGCGGCCTGGCTGGGGACGATAGCAAGCAGCCGGCAGACGCACCAGCGGCTCCGGTCACGGTTCCGGGCCCGACTCACGCGCTGGACGCGGCCACAAAGATCAAGTGGGTGGAGGCGGTGTTCCTCTTTGCTGTCGTCTGGGGCGTGGGGGCCACAGGCGGGCTGGAAGACCGTGTCAAGTTTGACCAGTTCCTGCGGGAGCTCGCCAGCGGCGTCACGCCCTTGGTACGTTGCCTTGCGCCGCAAACGAGTGCACTGCGCCCTCAAAGGGAGTCTGCACCGTGTCAGAGCGTCTGACACCCTGGTGTCAGTAGAGCAGCACACCACCATGCTCCTGGTGCCTGGGTGGGTTCCAGTTGAAGTGACGGCTTGTGTGGGGCTACAGGGGTATGAGCATGAGGTGCCAGAGGCCCACGTCAATCTCAACACGCCGATGATTCCGGCAGCTGCTGGCACGACAGTCTTCGACTGGAACTTTGACAAGTCGGCGGCGGAGTGGAAGCAGTGGACGTCCGCAGTGCCTGCAGCAGACATCCCTGACGGTGCACAGTTCACGGACATATTCATCCCGACAGTGGACTCTGTCCGGTGCACCTTCCTGTTGGATGTCGCCGTGCGCCACCACTACCCATTCCTCTTTGTCGGCCCCACTGGCACCGGCAAGACGGCGTACGTTCGGCGATACCTGAGCCATGCGCTGCCGACGGCCTCATGGGCGCCGTCGTTCCTGTCGCTGTCCGCACGGACCACAGCCTCGGCGACGCAGGATCAGGTGGACGGCCGCCTCGACCGGCGGCGCAAGGGTGTGTACGGCCCAGCTCCCGGGATGTGTGCCGTGTTCTTCGTGGACGACCTCAACATGCCGTCGCCAGAGCAGTACGGCGCTCAGCCTCCGCTGGAGCTGCTGCGGCAGGCGGTGGATCAGGCTGGCTGGTATGGCCGGGACAACGCTTTCCGTGGGCTGGTCGACGTGCAGTTTGTGGCGGCGATGGCGCCGCCGGGCGGCGGCCGCGCGGCTGTGACGCCTCGGCTCCTCCGGCACTACATGTCCCTCGCGATCGCGACCGCCGACGGCCCTGCCCTGGCTGCGATCTTCCAGAGCATTCTAGACTGGCACCTGTCGGCAAAGCGTGGCTACGGCGCGCCCGAGCGGAACTTGGCAAGTGTGCTCGTTGCGGGCACGCTGCAGGTGTATCAGGCAGCCATGGCACAGCTGCTGCCGACGCCGCGGAAGTCGCACTACGTCTTCAACCTCCGCGACTTTGCACGGGTGGTCTCTGGATTCATGCTGGCGCCTCCGGTCGCGTTTTCTCGGGCCGCCGGCGACGACGCGGCGAGCGTCGCCAAGCGGCTGTGGCTGCACGAGGTGATGCGCGTTTTTGGTGACCGCCTGACTGAGGTGTCTGATCAGGAGTGGCTGCTGGGCACCGCACGCACAGCGCTTGGGCAGCACATGGTGTGTGCGATGGACGACCTCCTGGGCCACCTGAACGGTGGCGTGGCGACCGATGTGACCCACATCCGCAAGCTGTTCTTCACGGACATCATGGATGCTGACGCGGAGCCCGAGGATCGCAGGTGTGTGCGAGCGAGTCACACTTGCTGTTTTCCTCGGCTTTTGGGCATCACTGGATCTGCATGTGGGTAAACAGTGGTTTGTGGAGAGCTTCGTCAACAATGGCCGTCCGCTTCACAGCTGGGTGGACGACTGGTGCACTTCGACGCTGCAGTATACTTTGTCCTTCTAGAAGCGCACAACTTGATGGCAGTGCTGCCGTGCTTGGGACCAGGGGCAGAGCGCAGCGCTTGCACATCGTCGGCTGCGGCGCCATCGCATGGCGCGAGCCTCTACAGGGTTGCTCACACAGGGAGTGAACAGCCAGAGATACACAGTCCGAGTAGAGGGCAGCCACAGGCGCGATTTGCAGGTACTGTGAGGAGACGGACGTCCCAGCTCTACTGGAGCAGATGGAGGCCTACCTCACAGACCACAACGGAATGTCGAAGCGGCCAATGAACCTCGCGCTGTTCCTGTTTGCGCTGGAGCACGTTGCCCGCATCTGCCGTGTGCTGCGGCAGCCGGGCGCGCACGCGCTGCTGGTCGGCGTCGGCGGCTCCGGCCGGCAGAGTCTTGCACGGCTCGCCGCATTCGTCAACGGCATGGCGGTCTTCCAGGTCGAGATCTCAAAGAACTACGGCCGCATGGAGTGGCGGGAGGATCTCAAGGCGATGTTGCGCCGCGCCGGCACGGAGACACGGCCGTCTGTCTTCCTGTTTGCCGACACACAGATCAAGGACGAGGCGTTCGTGGAGGACATCAACAACATCCTCAACTCTGGGGAGGTGCCCAACATGTTTCCCAACGATGAGCGGATGCAGGTGTGCTTGTCACCCACCCCACCTCCCTGTTCGTACCAGAGATGGTGGATGACAGCGAAGGGCCACAGGTTGTTGGGAACAGTTTAGGGGAGCTAGCCCTGGATACTGTGATCTGTCCCGCAGCCCTGGTCCCCATCAGGCGTGCATCAGCACGACGGCAATGGCGCTGCTGTACATGATCTGGCAGCAGGTCGCCCCCACCGAGCTGGCCAGCTGTGCATTGCACCAAGACGTTCCGTGTGAAGCGGTGCACGTGCCCCTTGGGAGCCGGGGACATGCTGCACCCGATGTGCCCAGCGGTGCAGATCCTGGAGGCTGTTCGCCCAATGGCGGCGAAACGCGGCTTGGAGACCCCCGCGGAGCTCTGGGCGTACTTCGTGGACCGGTGCCGCCTGCAGCTGCACGTCGTGCTGTGCTTCTCACCTGGAAGCGACGCCTTCCGGGAGCGCCTGCGTGCCAACCCGTCCCTGGTCAACTGTTGCACGATCGACTGGTTCCACGCATGGCCAGTGGACGCACTGGAGGCGGTCGCGGACAAATTCCTGAGAGAGGCAGATCTGAAGGTGTGGTGGCAGCCCTGACACTGCCACAGTGGCCCTGGGCATGCATGCATACATCAGCCTTTTGTGATCAAACCACGTGGCTGCCTTGGTTGGTGCGTCTTTTGCATCACCAGATAGATTCCTGGCTGCCCTACTTGAGTGCTGACACTGGCAGAGGCGATGTGCCCAAGAACCATGGGCTTGTGGTTACGTGACATGATTCATCACAACAACACACATCTGTATCAGCCATGTGGTCGGGGCAGCTGATTCGAGTATCCTCATGCCTTGTTACAGGCAGTTAAGTACAGCAGGGTTCCCCTCGAAATTCCCACTTGAATGTGGACTGGTTGAAGCATGTGAACTGGTCAAAGCCCTGTTTAGATTGCCATGAACGTCACCTGAGCCTGCCTGTTGCCAGTCACACATTGCCAGCGCACATGTTCCCCCCCGTCTGTTCCCCCTGTCTGTTTCCCAGATGTGGCTGGTGACGGTCCAAGCCTTCCTTCCACCGTTGGCCCTGCCAGTAAATACCTGCCTGGGTGCACAATCCACACTCATGGATAACTGCCTGGTTGTGCTGGGGCTTTGGTTCTGTGGCTGACTCCAGATTGCAATCAGCATCATCCATGTCGTTTGGCTTCACCTGTATGTGGTTGCATGTGACCTTTGGTCTGCTTGATGATGTTGCACAAAGTCAAGCTCAGGTATCATGACAGGCCACATGAGCAAAGCAAAGAAACTGCACCATGAGTAAACGTATCCCCTCTGTCCTGTATTTGAGGCTAGGAAGCAGGATGAGCCTGATACCCACGCTTTTCTGCACTCGCATCTGCAAAACAGCAGTTGCCAAATGCAGACAACCCAGTGTTATCAAACACAGTTGCTGTTTTCAGTTGGTTTAGCCATGTAGTACGCCTCTGTGTGGTAGAGGCCCATTCATGCTGTGGCCGATGCCCGCTGTGCCCGATGCCCACTTGGGTTTGGCGTGATATCCGAGTTGTCTTTTTTTTTTTTTTTTTTCATTGGATGCTACAGGATTGAGCATAACATATTGATTTCCTTTTTTTTATAGAGTTGTAGTGGGCACTGGGAGTGCTGCCAGGAAACAGAACAGGGAGGAAATTGTAGGCTTGAAACGTCATGCCCTCTTGTGTATGCTGACTGTCAGTTAAATTGTTAGATCTGGTAGGAGCAGGCTATCACATGAGGGTGAAGACAGAGCATGGCCCAGGTGACCACATGTACTGCCACCCAAGGTTCAAAATCTACTATACCGACCCCGTGGCAGCCTAGAATATTCACACTGCTACAGTGTTGTCCATTGAATGTGTCAGGGGGGAAGACTGTGAAAACATTCTGGATCACACAGTTGCCACAACAGCCAGCTGCCAGAAGTTCAACTCCTGGTGCTGCACACAGGCCTTGAAAACAATATATCTCAGAGAACGGCCATGCTACGCCAAAAAAAAAAAAAAATAGGAGGATCGAGAATCACGCCAGACCCAATCGGGCATCGGCCATGGCACCCCTAGCAACGTTTGGAGTTTGGAGCACGAGTGCTGAGACAGGTCATGGGATGCCGGTGATGCCAGCCAAACCAGTCAAAGTGACATGCCATTTTGTGATTGAAGTAATCACAGGTATGATGCCCACAGCAGCCTGGAACCGCAGCAGGGGTGTAATCACAGATCATAACCACAGTTCATAACCACAGTTACTATTTTTGTATCCATGAGGCCTAGGCATCTGTGGTTATGATCAGTTACGATCAGTGTGTGTGTGTGTGCTGGCACCATGTGCTGAGGTCCTCCACAGTGCACCACCATGGCAGAGCTCCTCAAGATTTACTCTACAGTCATGCCTCAATTGCACATCCACTTTTGCAGCACACAAAAATCTATTGAACAGCATATTTTAGACATTGTCACTGCAGTGCACGGATGAGTGTCAGCAACGCGCACCAGGAAGTACTCTGACGGCAAACGTGAAGCATTTTCGTTGAGTTCGATGGCGTAGGGCTTCTATGAGACGCAGCTGCTTGACGTATCCTACCTGGGACAGATGATGCATCAGCATCATGCCGTGCTAGCCATGTTACATGTCGACGGCTGCGGCGCCAGTAAGGCTCGGCCATGTTACATATCGACCGCTGCGGCGGCAGAGAGGCTTCGCGCCCGGAGAGCCCCAGTGGTTGCATGGGTCACACGATCATGCACGACATCAAACGCTGTGGTGTCCGCAGGCGACAGCAGACATGCATTCTCGCCGAAACTTGCGTGCCACACTCGCTGGCAACACTGTACTCTCGAGCACACAGCGCGGTGATATGGTACAAGCTTATCGCGCTTTTGATGTGAGTTTGAAACAGCATGGTGTGCCAAGCTACTAGTTTGGCGCAGGCACCCCTGCTCATACAAGGTTCACCATGTATGAATGATCCATAAGAACCATGGAACAATTTGCATGGTTGGCAAACTTGACTACTCCTTCATTCACAGCGAAGTCAAATTTGCCTTTGTATCCAATCGGAGCACGCTTGTGGGTACACAGAGGCAGGGACAGTCAGGAGTCAGCAGTGTCAAGCATGGACAGTGCAAGCCCTTCTCACAGCTTCTCCCTTCTTGTGTAGAGATTTAAGCTAACTCAGCTGATGGATGGGAGTTTCTTTATCAACAGTCATTAATGAAATGCTGTCAAGGGGATGCCACATGGGGGGTTTGAAATGAAAATGGAAGAGAAAATGGTAGTCTGGGAACATTAAAAACTCCAGCGCCTGCTTCCTAGAGGGAGTCAAGGGGGCTGGCATCTCACTGGGAGAAGTGGAAAGATCGGGTGAAGTGGAATCCCATGTGGCATCCCTCTGGAAGGTGAATGTGGTAGTACAATGTTTCACAGCATGTATTGTTGGTGCTCACCCACAGCTGTGATGATCTTCGTGGTAATGGATTAGACCCTGCCAGCACTGGACCCTGAGAGCACTATGGCAGCACTATGGCAGCACTAGACCCTGCCAGCCTTGTCATTCAGGACCAGCAGCAGTATCACGCCTCTGTTGCCTTTTGCATATTTGCACAGCAAGCAAGCACTCAGTGTGGGTGCTTGGGTCGGTCCAGTGGTCGGAGGACGCTATAAAAGCTGACCCCTTCTTCGGAAGGTCTTGGGTTCGATTCCGCGTGCCCCC
>JAUMHO010000006.1:3068682-3082595 GCA_032360965.1 Ulva armoricana
CCCGTGGTCCCGGTTATCCGGAGATGTCAAAGTCCTTGTAGGATATGGCGAGTAAGTGTCACATTTACATTTTTTTTACTGCTAATGTTCATGCTGCCACATGGTAAGGTGGTGATCTTTATGCCATGAAGCTGCCAACATTGGGGTTGATCTGATGTGAACCATATGAGCTATGCATAGCTCATGATCAAAACCTGGTGCATGGGAGTGCAGATGCAGTGGTCAGTCCACTGCACGCATTACACTGCTTGGGTCCTTGCCTTGCTGTGACACAAGCGTGCAGGCCACTGGACCATTTGCACCAACCAAGGATACACGGACCCCGCATCACACATGTGACTCGTATTGTTTCATATGACACCAGCCCAACAGTCAATGCATACATGCCAACCGTGTGCTGCAAATTAGGCGAGCTATGAGGATGAAAGCAATGAGAGTTTCGGGGCGTACTGTCGCACATCGGCGTGTCCAATTTGCAGGAGGACGAGCGCAACACGATTGTGAAGACGTGCCAGTACATCCACCAGCACGCGCAGGAGGCATGCGAAAGCTTCTGGGTGGAGCTCCGCCGGCGCAACTACGTCACTCCGACCTCTTTCCTGGAGCTCATCAGCATGTTCCAGAAGGTGCTTGCAGAGAAGCGGGCGCGGAACCGGCAGCTGCGCACGCGCTACGCGGTCGGCCTGGAGAAGCTCGAGGCCTCCGCTGGCGCCGTTGCCGTCATGCAAGAGGAGCTGACGGCGCTGCAGCCACAGCTGGTCAAGACCGTGGCCGAGGTGGAGGAGCTCATGGGGCGCATCGCCAAGGAGAAGTCCGAGGTCGTGGAGCCCAAAGCCGAGGTGCGCCCATCACAGGGCTCAGGAGACGCAGCTTCTAGCCTCGATCCTGGATGGGCGATCAGTGTCACACGGTAGGACAGGCCGTACTTTGCAGCGTGTGCCGTTGCTTAGAAATCCTGTCAGCAGCACCATCCCGGCAGTGTCTCTCCGGAAGGACATCGCCATGGCACTCATCACGTGGTGTTCCCGCTTCCGTGTGCTGCGCTGCTGGTAGCCGCTCTGCGGCGAAGTGGAGCGTCTGGGGCCGCGCTGTGCTGGAGCGCGGGGGGGAAGGGCCTGGTGGAGGAGTCTGCGGGCAACCGGGGAGAGCAGCACCGTGACAACAATGGGTGAGGTGTTGTGCAGGTGGTCACGGCGGAGGAGGCAAAGGTGCAGGAGAAGGCCGACGCGGCCAAGGCGATCAAGGAGGAGTGCGAGGGCGAGCTGTCGGTGGCGATGCCCATCCTACAGGACGCACTGACGGCGCTGGACACGATCAAGGAGGCGGACGTCGGCTACATCCGCAAGCTTGGTAACCCCCCCGGGGCGATCAAGCTGGTGATGGAGGCCGTCTGCGTCATCCTCGGCGTGAAGCCTGCAAAGGGGAAGGA
Organism: Ulva armoricana; assembly: GCA_032360965.1. Classification (NCBI taxonomy): domain Eukaryota; kingdom Viridiplantae; phylum Chlorophyta; class Ulvophyceae; order Ulvales; family Ulvaceae; genus Ulva; species Ulva armoricana. The sequence continues at coordinate 3,070,112 of JAUMHO010000006.1, forward strand.
CGAGTCGGGCAAGGCGGTGGATGACTGGTGGAAGCCGAGCGTGGCGCTGCTGAACGAGAAGGATTTCCTGCAGAAGCTGAAGAGCTACGATAAGGACAACATCTCGCCAAAGGTGCGCTGGAGTGGCCGCGAGCGGCAGCATGGGCGCAAACGGCCAGAGGAGCGGTCTGGGTTGAGTGGGCTGGGGTGATGGTGTTGGCAGGTTGGACAGGATGGCACGTGGTCAGATCACGTGATTCTCGCCGCGGGCTGACTGTCCCTACAGCCACTCATGGATCCCCCATACTGAAGCAGAGGCCGTTCATGGGCTGTGGCTGGTGTGGATCTTTGGGTCCATGGGCAGCTGCAGCTGCTCGCGTGCGACGCTGTGGCGGTGTGTGCAGGTCATTGACGTCATCCGGAAGAAGTACACGAACGACCCGGCGTTCACACCGGAGGTTGCGAAGAAGGCGTCCAGCGCAGCGGAGGGGATGTGCAAGTGGGTGCACGCGATGGACAAGTACGAAAAGGTGGCCAAGGTCGTTGCGCCCAAGCAGGCCGCCCTGCGGGAGGCGGAGGCATCGTACGAGGAGGTCATGGTTGGCCTCCGCGCTCTGCAGGCCGACCTGCAAGACCTGCTCGACAAGCTGGCTGCCATGGAGGCCGACCTCGAAAGCAACACCGGTGCGGTCGTCTGCTGCTGGGTGTGGTTGAAAAAGTTTTCTTTTGTGTTGGTATACAATTAAACTCTTTGGCCCTCGTGTGGTGTGGTATGGCGTGCAGACCTCATAGACAGATAGAATGAATCGACATCCTCGTACTGCACTGGGACCTGTTACCCCTGATCCCCTGATGCGACTGCTGCTGCAACTCCAGCTGCAAAGCATGTGGCGAGGTCGGCATGGGGTGCATCCTCGCTTTGCTACAGCATGTCATGCAGTTCTGCGGGTGAGTGGAATCTGGGCTGTAGCTGTGCAGCGTTGTGGTTCTGTGGCCGCGTGCAGCTCTTGTCATGATCAGCGTGGTGGCCATCGATTGCCTGCTTGTCGGATCTGGCTTATGGCGTGTGACTCCGTCCTGCACGTCCGGCACACCACGTGTTCCACCATGAGCACGCTGTAGTTGGCAAGTAGACAGTGCGTGCCCATCGAGCTGCAGGTGCATGCCTGCTGTGATGACCAGCTCATCCTTGCTAGGCTGCCCCTTGAGCATGCTCCACTTCTACACCAAAAACACGGTCTATGGCTTGATATTGAGAGCATGGGTATGTGAAGCAGCCATAGCGGCTCTGCCAGGCCAGTGGTTGTGTGCAACTACAGATTTCTGGGTCCAGTGCTTGCTTTTGTATATGGCCACAGTCGAGGGTTGTATAGTTTTGTGGCACACTCAGCAGCGTGGAAAGGTGAGGGATGAGGCAACGTGCACCTTGAGACAGGCAAGATGTGAATGCTGAGACTGGCAAGATGTGAATGCTGATGTTTCATTCAGGGTGAATATTTGTGACCTGAAGCAGTGATCATGAAAGGTGGGCGCTTGGTGGGCATGGTGGGCCGGTGATCAGCTGCTGTGAAACTTCAGGCCCCTGGTAATACATGCACAGTTGCTTTACACCTACCCCCAGTAGCATGATCTTGATGCCCAGTTGATGTGGAATCTGTATGAGTATGAATGACTATTCACATGTGACTGAGTTTGGGACCTGGTGTTACAAGTATGCAGGCTGCATACCTGTCTCCTGGATTCTGCAAGGCATCTAGAAAGTTGATTGATGCCAGACTAGCAGCGTTGCATTGCATAACCCCCCAAGATGTGTGGGCTACACCATTTTACTGAGATCTGCGGAGATCTGCACATGTGACCGTGGCCCGCCACATGCTCCTGGCTGTACACCAGAGGCCTGCTGCTGAGCTGCAGCTACTGTTTTCACAAAGCATCTTGAGGCCGGACAACGGTACCTGCCCCACATGCCCGAGGCCTCAAGCGCACCCTGGCATGATCAAACTCGAGGCTTGTCATGATAACAGATCACGCTTGCAGACAAGAAGAACAAGCTCGAGGAGGAGGTGGAGCTGTGCTCGGTTAAGCTGGACCGCGCACAGAAGCTCATCGGCGGCCTCGGCGGCGAGCGAGCGCGCTGGAGCGCGACCGCCGACTCGCTGGATGCGCAGTATGGGGCTCTCACTGGCGACGCCCTGCTCGGCGCCGCAACGATCTCCTACCTTGGCGCCTTCACGGCCCAGTTCCGGCAGCGCTCTGTTGACGTCATCGCCGCTGCCATCCGTACGCTGCCTGGCCCTCTGCTGCTATGGCCGCCTGCCCCTGGGCTGATTGGCCATACCTGTGTTGTCCTACTCGCGAATGTGTGGCCAACAACGGACAGCTTGTTACCATGCATACCGGCCATGCCGAGGACGCCCCTGGCACCTCATGGCATCGTCTCCTGCAGCCATGATCATGTGTTGACCCAAAGGATTGCCAACAGCGTCTGTGATGAGAAGCTGTGCATGCCTGGGTCTGGGCACATGCTGGCCTGGTGATGCAGCTGCCGGAGGAGGAGCAGACAGACGCTGGAGGTGCATGGCGTGAAAAGGGCAGCGGCTGTGCAGGAACTACATCTGTGGAGCTGTCCGCAGACTACTCCCTCACTGCCAAGCTCAGTGACCCTGTGAGCATTCGGGGCTGGCTTGCGGCCGGCCTGCCCAACGACACGTTCTCCATCGAGAACGCTGTCATGGCTACAGGCGCCCGGCGCTGGCCGCTGGCGATCGACCCCCAGGGCCAAGCCAACTCGTGGATCAAGGCGATGGAGAAGACCGCCAATCTGCAGGTGGTCAAGGCGGTCGCAGGCGGCAGCGCAGAGCTGGCACGGACGCTGGAGAATGCTGTGCCGTTTGGGCTACCTGTGCTGCTGGAGGATGTCGGGGAGGAGCTCGATCCGTCGCTGGAGCCACTGCTGCTCAAACAGGTGTGACTGCGTTGGCCTGTTGATGTGGTGTCGACCTGTGCTGTTGAGGCAGTCCTGCCAACGACCCGCTGTTGCTGTATGTGAACACGGCCCCAGGGGATCGAGGCATGCATGGTACAGACCACTATGTTGAGGGAATTTGTGTGGGTTGATGGATGAAGTTGGGGGCTGCCAATGTGAGGGCAGGTGGTGGCGATGCGGGGGCTGTATAGAGACACTGTGAACCCTGTGCCATTGTGAAGGCAATGCGAGTGGCACACCCCCTGCCATGTTGTGACTTTGCCCACAGTCAGTGCACAGTTGAGGTGGAGTTTGTCTAGTAATGCAGATCAGTCTTGGTGGTGCTTGAGTATCCTCAGGTGTGTTAAGCATGTTCACAGTGGGCCCTGAAGAATTTGGTTTTGTTGTGAGGGATGCCTCAGGATGCAGACGGATGCTGCACCAAGGGATACCAACGCCCACATTTCTGTCTAGCTCTCCTTTGACCTGTTGACTAGGTCTGGCTGTGGCCATGCGATGTGGCTGTTTGAACCTGCCAGCGCATGGTGCTCAGGCTTGAGTTGCAGGGCCACTTTGTGCACAGCCATGGCATCATACACAGCAGAATGAGTCATACCTCTGAGCCAGCATGAATGTGTCCAACAGGCCTACGAGGCCTGAGACCTCTTGCCGTACAGAACTGGCTTCTTGTATGAAACCTGTGCACTGTGCAGTGGCGCCCCTGTATGCAGTTCAATGGTGCTCCTGTGCACTGGTGCCCGCATGATGCATGGTTGGTTCCCGTGTTGCTGCCCAGATGCTCCTCAGATCATGTCCAAACCTGCCAACTCAGCTGGAACACCAATTCAAAGTGCACATGGGCGTGTCTTTAGCAAGCCATGACTGACAGCATGTGTGTGTGAGTGCAGGTCTTCAAGCAGGGAGGCATGCCATGCATCCGCCTTGGTGACACCACAGTTGAGTACTCAAGTGACTTCAAGTTCTACATGACAACCAAACTCCGAAACCCCCACTATCTTCCGGAAGTTGCAGTCAAGGCACGCCTGCCCTATCATGTTTGCCACAAAACTTCCTGACTATGCACCCTTGTCATACCCGCCACCACTGCCGCAAGCAGGGTGCCATGCCATGCACAACTGGACGTGTCTGCTTGTGTGGCGCAGGTCACGCTGCTGAACTTCATGATCACGCCGGCAGGCCTGGAGGACCAGCTGCTGGGCGTCGTCGTCGCGGCGGAGCGGCCGGACCTGGAGGAGCAGCGGGCAGCGCTCGTCGCGCAGAGCGCCGACAACGCACGCCGCCTCGCCGACATCGAGGACCGCATACTCGAGGTGCTGTCCAGCAGCGAGGGCAACATTCTCGATGACGCGACCGCCGTCGCCGCGATCACGGAGGCCAAGGCGACTGCAAACGACATCGCAGAGAAACAGGCACTCGCCGAGGTCACCGAGCGGGAAATAGAGACAGCACGCGTAGAGTAGGCCTCCCCCCCCCCCCCCCCCCCACCCGCAGCCCTCAGACTATGTGGGCACTGCCAGCCATCTCTGTGAACGTTGTCAGACACGAAGCACCGCACATCAGAGGCAGCGGATGCGGACGAGGGTGTGCATAGGTGTCCACAGGCACCACCCATACTGGTTTGATGACACCTGGGTGGGTGCGCAGGTACAAACCGTGCGGGGCGTACACGTCGACGCTCTTCTTCTGCATTTCGGACCTGGCGGCGCTCGATCCGATGTACCAGTACTCGCTGCCGTGGTTCATATCGCTGTTCCTCGCATCCATCGCGGCTGCCGCGGCCGCTGACACGATGGCGGCCCGGCTCGGCCACATCAACGCCCACTTCACATTTGCACTCTACTGCAACATCTGCCGTTCGCTCTTCGAGCGCGACAAGCTGCTCTTCTCGTTCCTGCTGACGTCCCGCATCCTCGATGCGCGCGGGGACCTCGACGCGGAGCAGTGGGGCTTCCTCCTCACCGGGGGCCTCGGAGACCCCCCCCACGCGCCGCCCAACCCCGCGCCGCAGTGGCTACAGGAGCGCTCCTGGCGCGAGCTGCGGCGGCTGTCGCGGCTGACCACCTTTGCTGGCCTGGACAACAGCGTCACGTCTGCACCCGATGCGTGGCGCGCAGTGCATGATGCGGCACAACCGCACCAGCAGCCCTTCCCGGCGCACTTCCGTGCGCTGAAGTCGTTTCAGAAGCTGCTGGTGGTCCGGACGCTGCGGCCGGACAAGGTCACGCCGGCGGTGCGAGACTTTGTTGGGGAGCACATGGGTGACAAGTTCACGGCGCCACCTCCGTTCAAACTGGCGGACTGCTACGCAGACTCGTCCCCAACTGTACCCCTGGTGTTTGTGCTCAGCGCCGGCTCGGACCCGACCGCAGCGCTGCTGCAATTCGCGGCGGAGTGCGAGATGGACAACCGCCTTCACGCCATATCCCTAGGTGCGTCGCCCCGGCTGCCCTGAGGTCGTGCTGACCGCGCGAGCACCGCGCCACCAGGGCCCTGGTGGCATGTGGGCCAAGTCGAACGAGTGCGCCGTGAGTCATGCCAACGGTGCAAGCCATCACAGCCCGATGTCAGCGCCACAGGTCCTGTGGCTGGCCGTGGAGAATGCTTCCGGTGATGATGCGTGTGAGAGCGTGGTGTCGTTGCAGGCCAGGGTCAGGGCCCCAAGGCGGCGAAGATGATTGAGGCGGCGGTGTCGGCTGGCGGATGGGTGGTGTTGCAGAACTGTCACCTCGCGCCGTCATGGCTGCCGGCGCTGGAGCGTATCTGCGACGGCATGCGCCCGGAGAGCACCCACCCAGACTTCCGGCTGTGGATGACGTCGTACCCCTCACCCGCGTTCCCCGTGTCTGTGCTGCAGAACGGCGTCAAGATGACGACGGAGCCGCCGAAGGGCGTCACGGCCAACATGCGGCGCAGCTTCTCCCTCGAGCCAGCATCCCTGGACACGTTCTTCGAGGGCTGCTGCCGGCCGCACGACTTCAAGCGGCTGCTTTTCGGTCTCGTGTTCTTCCATGCCATCGTGCAGGAGCGGCGCAAGTTTGGGCCGCTTGGGTGGAACATTCCGTACGGCTTTGACGATGGCGACTGGCGCATCTCTGCACAGCAGTTGCGGATGTTCATCGAGGATGCCGGCGCCGACGCGGTCGCAGGCGTTCCCTTTGACGCGCTGCGCTACGTGACCGGTGAGTGCAACTACGGCGGCCGGGTCACAGACGACAAGGACCGGCGCTTGCTGAACGCTCTGCTGGAGAGGGCATACAACCCAGGCCTAGTAGAGACGGACACATACGCCTTTGCGGAGGTGGCGATGTTCCGGGCGGATTGGCCCGCGGAGGCGACACACGCAGAGGTCGTGGCGGAGCTGGCTGGGCTGCCGCCGACGGTGCCGCCGGAGGTGTTTGGCCTGCATGCAAACGCGGACATCACAAAGGACCAGAACGACACGGCGGCGGTGTTTGCATCGCTGCTGAGCTGCCGTGGGGGCGGCGGTGGCGGTGGCGGGGCCAGGGCGGGCAGCGCTGAGTCGCACGTCGCAGCCGTGGTGACGGCGTGCCTGCAAGCACTGCCTCCCGAGTTTGATACCGTGGCTGCTGGCCGGAAGTTCCCGGTGATGTACGAGGAGTCCATGAACACGGTGCGCCCTGCCGCTGATGGCCCCCGTGCTCGTCTGGTGGAGCTGCCGCAGTGTCTGCTATGGTTCGGGACGTGAGGCGTGGCACACATCCGCATCTAGCTGCATGGATCGAAGGTGTTTGGTCGGCTCCAGTGATTAGTTCGGGGACCGAGACATTGGCGGGTAGCGGTTGGCCCCAACGAGCTGGAAGCGCGGGCGTGGAGAGATGACCCAATCTCCGGGGCTCCGATGACAGGCCCGGCGATGCAGACTGTAAATGGGCTTCAGCTTTGGATCAATGGGTGTGACGGAGGCGATGACGCCTTGCCATCGCTTGAGTGCAGCTACGCGCTGACGAGCTCCAGGTTGCGATGTTTCAGCACGATGTTTAGGCCGGGTGCAGTGCATGCCAGTGTCCGGGGCTTGGATACACATGTTTGAGGCGGAGTGGATCGGCCTACCACTGTGGACTTGGCACTACTGCGGACCCCCTCGGACGTGGACATGCACTGCGGGTTGTGCATGGCATGTTCACGTTGGTGGCAGCGGGTGGCTGGATGGTGACCTCTTCGAGCAGTTGCCATCACATAAACCCCTGGGCCCATCCATGCTCTTGATGCTTGTTGCACTCGGCCACATCCCCGCCTGGGCGGGCCAACAGAGGGACCAGAGACTGGGGATTTTCGGTGTACTTCGTGGAACGTCAACATGGTCCAATCACATAGCACTGCGGAAAGTGATACCGCTCGCCATGTCGATGCAAGTCCAGATTTGCTGAATTGCTGGTGGTACTGCGGAAGACGGCTGTGTTTGTACAGGTGCTCATTCAAGAGATGGTACGATTCAACAGGCTCCTCGCCGTGATCAGGAGCTCACTCAAGAGCATTGATCTCGCTGTCAAGGGCTTGCTGATCATGTCAAGTGAACTGGAGGCATGCTACAACTCAATGGCATTGAACAAGATTCCGGCGATGTGGGCAAAGGCTTCGTACCCCAGCATGAAGCCGCTAGGATCCTATTTGGATGATCTGTACAAGCGCTTAAAAATGCTGAGTGATTGGTGCGGCACTTTGAGCATAATCTGTGTCAGCCCTGTCTGTTTCGTGCCAGAGCGTTTCGTGGCAGAACGAGGAGGAGCCCAAACTATGGCTTGGTTGCAGGTGTGACCAAGGGCAGCCTTCGGCGTTCTGGCTATCAGGATTTTTCTTCGTCCAGTCCTTCTTGACGGCTGCGCTTCAAAATTTTGCTCGGAAACGTCAAATTCCAATTGACATGATCGACTACCACCATCAGATCTTGGACGAGGACGTGGGGGATTTGACCACTCCGCCCGAGGAGGGTGTGTATGTTCACGGCCTGTTCCTGGAGGGCTGCGGATGGGACAAGAAGCGACAGGCACTGTGCGAATCAGAGCATCGTGTCCTGTTTTCACAGGCACCTTGTATGTGGCTCAAGCCTTACGAGGCCAAAGACATGCCCAAAGTGCTGCACTACGCCTGCCCACTATACCGGACCGCTGAGCGACGGGGAACGCTGGCGACAACCGGGCATTCGACAAACTTTGTGATATTTGTGAAACTTCCAAGTGATCTTTCACCGAGTCACTGGGTCATGCGAGGTGTTGCACTGCTGAGCCAGCTATCTGACTAGGCAGTCGTGACCGCTGCATGAGCTCACACTGAAAGCTGGAACCTGAGGAGGCAGCAAATACTGTTGAGAATTCTCATGTAATGCATCCTGCGACGGCAAACACGTTTGCCTTGCACAAGCCACGGGGTGCACACGTAGCACCATGAATCCCGGTCCGTGATGCACACGGGCGACAGTTCGAACAAACCGGTCACGATTGCCACCGGCAGGCCTACAGTCACACTCACAATTTTTGAGTCACAAAACTGTGATCGGGTGGAGAGCAGCCTTCAAGATCGCCACGTGCGACGTGAAATCGCGGGAAACTGTCGGGGAGCTGTCTAGAGTCCTTTGCCCGACTGTGTGACGATCGCATTGCCCGTCCAATGCTGACAAACCGGTTGACCAGTTCGAGCGTCCGAAGAGCAGGTTGACCGACGTTTAAAGCACGTTCGGTACATGCTAAGGACTTCCGTTCCAGACTCCGAAACATAAAATCCGCAAAGCTTTTTATGTGCGTAAAGATGTCTGTATGTGGATGGACTTGTGTGAGTATGCGAATTCACGGCCTGTGTCAGTACATTTCGGAGACGTGCACAATCGCAAGCTGCCGAGGCTGTTCTCACTGGAACGCGAAGCGTCACGCTGTCCCATATTATTCGTCGTGAACAATGTAGTGTTGTACATATCTACACATCATATTGCCTGCGTTTCGAAGTCCCCCACTGTTCGGCACGTGTGCCACTGCCATTAGACATGCAACGAGAATTGTCCGCACGTTCGACCAACGCCTCGACAAGAGCAATAAGGCAGTGTTTGTCAGCGATGCATTGCAATGTTAATGTGCCACGTGTGCCCTTAATCAGATTCAAGCTTAAGCTGCAAGGCCTGCTTAAGCAGAAAGCTTGCCAGGTATATATGCGGCCCACAGCGTATGCTCGAGGCTGCATCACTGTCAGGTGTTTGTTGCTCATAATTTGACGCCCAAATGCATGTGACTCGATGTCCTTGTTCATACACGTGTATCGATGTCACGCTGACGGCGGCAGCGTTTTCTCCACAACCCTGGCGTCGATATGGCACGTACGTAATCATGACGCATACCCACAAGCTCTGTGCGTTGTTTCATAGCTATGTATAGTTGGCATTGGTATCGCGTCATCGAATTCTCGACACAGCTTGCTACGAAGCACGTAACGCGCTGCGGAGGCCACGAATCTTCTGAATCCGACGGTTTTATTGACTTGGTAGTTGGGGGCTTCGTTATGCAAGATGGTGAACTCTGCACTGCGTAGTCTGAGCACGTGTGGACACGATCCTGACGCTATCGACTTGCCACGATTCTGCGATTGTCCAGGACGCACCAACCACTCGGCGTAACACGGCTCTCGTATCACTATGCCCTGCGTCAGCGCCGAATGTCTTCGTCCGGCTGTCCGATTGCTTCCCCAATAGTCTTTGTACCCCAAATCGTTGATATCGTTCCAGCATAGCACACCAGCTTCGCAACTTGCATTATTGGCAAGTATTACACTATTGCATGCGCAGTTGTCAGCAAGCGTTCGACTGGACAGGTTAGCGACCAGAAGCGAACCGCTATATCCTGCCAAATTTGGCCAGGCGGCTTAATTTATGCCTGTGGAGAGTCCACAACCCTCCCTGCCGTCCTAGGTTGACGCCACGCCCGCCTCTTACAGCAATCACACCTTATCCCGTGCCGACCGCTACATCGCAAGCGTCCAACTGGGGCCAGGACTGATTGTAATTGAACGTCTTTGATATTCTTCCAGGCGTCGACGATGTCGCTCGACGAGCCTGTCATTCCGTGGTCCGACGAGCTGGCTTACTGCATCGCAGCCAACAAGGCCATCGGAGGTGTGATCCTCCGGTTCCTCCAGCAGATGCTATCTAGCACTGTTCTTGGGTAGTAGCAGCCTTATGCTATACTCCCGACACGCATTCGCGTTCTAGGTTGCACTTCGACGGCATGTCACAGCTGTTCGTATCCATTTCAGAAGTACATGGTCTCTGTACACGTGTTGCAGCCAATTCGAATAACGTCTTCACTCTCTGATACCTTAAATATTTGTTACGCTTCTGCTCCGTTCGCCAAGTATTTTCTCACAGCGCGCATTGCGCACGTATGCTCGAGGTGAACGCTGTCATGCCTGGTGCGAACTGCTGTGACAGTACAAACCTGGCGCCACTTTAAGCGCACTACAGTGTCAAGACTGTGGAAAATTCTTTCTTCTGCCTGCTTTTGGGGCACTATGCGTGCGGGGGGCAGCCGGTGGTGATGTTGGCAGCGGGTTGCCCGCTACAGCAGCGATTTGCACACCATGTCTCAGCTGACTATCTGAGAACACGGTCTGTGGCTTAATACTCATTTAGGAGTTGAAATGTGAGTCGACCAGGTGTTCCGATTTGCTTCAGCCAGCGTGCACGATTGGCTCTCAGCCAGGGCGGGGCTGCCTGGTAGCTCCGCACTAGAAGCACCGGCAGATTTCGGATCCATTGCCATCATGTTCAGCAGCTGGACCACATCGCAATACACGACTTGTACACTCTTGAACGCTTGGCCCTGTGCACGTGCTATTGCACATTCAGCGTGTAGTAAGTTTGCGCCGCTGGCAAGACGTGGGTTTCAAGCGACAGAAACCTCGGACAGAATGCTGGCTCACGTTCCCGTGATAAAGTTGGGTCTCTTCTTGATCAAGTGTGACACAGAATGACTGTGTACCAGCTGTACATAGGCTGCGGATTCACACTTCCTTTCGCCACGAGCTGACTACATCTATGTTGTCAACGAAGCTGTGCGAACAGCCTTCATACGCGGCATCATGCAGCGCTTGTACACACTCAGAAAGAGCACATGGTGTTCACCATGCAGCAGCTGACGCTGTGTGTTCGATTCACATTGCACGTGATGGCATTGTCGCTTCTCTCGCGGTGCGTTCGTATGGTGTTCTCTAGCCTCTGCATGCTGAACTTTGGAAGGTCGCCCGCTCTGACGCATTTTGGCCATCACAGGCTGGATTTGCGTACTGCTCTCCAGTAATTGTGGTGTAGGTGCATGCCATGCAGTTGCTGCACGTTGACAGCATCATCTGTCAACCCAACTAGTGTTGAAGTGCACCGCACAGTTTGGGGACGGGTGGTCAGCACCTCACATAAGGGAAGCTTGTCGCCGCTTGTTGACCTGTTGCATATGCTGGCATGTCTGTCATGCTGTTGCAACCAGATGGAAGCTTACACGTCGCGATGACTTTGAACAAGTTTGTACCTCCTGCTTCGGGGTTAGCCGAAACTGCCATCAGTTCGAGCAATGCTATGCTTATGTGATCAAGTGTTACACTCATGTGCTCATAGAACAAAATGGTTGATTGATGGCGTGTGCTCGAGCAGTTCTGGTGCATTTACTTGATTGAGCCCACATGTCCAGCACAGACTACATCTGTGAATCTGGACAACTTTACCAATGCTTCCATGCACTGGTGGGCTGGTGGCAGGCACTGGGGGCAGATTCTGTGACTCATTATGATGGTGGTCTTGGTGCATCCCAGCTGTACAATTGCAGGGAAACTGTGGGTGGATGAGCCATGACAGTTGCAAGTGGGTCATCTGAACACATCTCTGTGGCCACACACTTGCACATGTTGGCAGCCATGGCAGATGCCACCATCACAGATGCCTGGCCCATTCAAGCATCTGTGCAAGGAGCATCCTTGTAGCAGCTCTACCACTCTGCCATGCAGTTGCATCATGCACGTGGCATGGCATGGCCTCCACACAGCATGGCCTTCTGCAGTACACTCGATGTGGCAGTGTACCAAACTGCCACGTGTCTCTCGTGTGTCTCTCGTCGTGTGTGACGATGGGTGTCTCAGGCAGGCCACTGCGTTCGTCTCCACTGCTGTACAACGGTCTCGTCTCACAATGCACAGGCTGATGATGAAGCTGATTTGCAGATGTCGACAAGTACCAGGAGAGCTACGTGTGCTACGCGTCCACAGGCTACATGTGTGAGGCATCCGACCTCTCCGTCATCCGCACACATGGCTCGGCGCAGCCAATCACTGCACGGCTTGACATCGTGACGGCCCCTGCAGAGTACTGTCTGCCCATCAAGAAAGACCGCCGCTTTGCACCAGAGTTCACTGTACAGGCATGCGCGCGCGGGGGGGGGTGGCCACACCCAAATTAATGAACGACTCGGGAGAAGCCCCGCCGTGCTGTGGACACGAGGCAACCGTTGCCAGCGAGGCATGCACGCCACAGGC
>JAUMHO010000006.1:3082695-3098099 GCA_032360965.1 Ulva armoricana
GGGGGCACGCGGAATCGAACCCAAGACCTTCCGAAGAAGGGGTCAGCTTTTATAGCGTCCTCCGACCACTGGACCAGAGGACCACTGTTGTGCATGTAGGTGTACAGAGTTGTAATGTTACGAGAAATGTCAGGCATCCCAAAGTTCGACAGCAATGGCAGCAAATGTCAGGTCAGCAAATGCCATGCAATGCCATGCCTTGCCCGAACCAGGAAACCAGACAATACGACAACTCTCTCGGCAGCTGCAAGAACCTAACCTAGAGCCTGTTGTGGCAGGGTTGGGAGGTCTGGGAGGCCTGACGTGCACTGGTGTCCAGGGACCAGGATTGATTGATGTCCGCCACACATTCTTTCACACCTTATTCGCACTTTGTTTCACACTGAGGTAGCACAGGCTGACCCAGCCCCTGAAAAGCGTCACTGCACGGCTGGCTGGCTGCATGCCGCACCTGCCATGCCAGGGGCCTGTTCGTCACCACCGTCACCACCGTCGTCGAAGATGTGCTCATCTCCCTCTGCAGCCCCCATGCACTCGCCTGCTGGGGCACGTACGGCGCCCCCTGCCGGCCCACCTCCCGCCTGGCCCACCTCCGCCCACTCACCCGTCGCGGTCGCCTTCTCACGACCGCCGTGTCCCAGAGCCCGGGCGTCCGCTGCGCCGCCAGACTGCGCCCGCCACATCGGTGGCTGATCCTGTAGGCGTTTCGCGGCGGCCGTGGTTGCAGCTGCAGCAGCTGGTGCGCTGCGGCCGGCCTGTCCGGGGGAGAAAGTCCACCCGGTGGGCTTGAAGGCGAGCAGAGAGGAGAAGCCCCCATGTGCGCGCAGCTGGGTCCGAAGATGGTCCACTCGAATCTGTACGACTGCGACTGCTCACACCAGGGGTTTGAGAGAGGTGTGACCTGGTCAGATGACCACGTACTGGTACTGGAGAACAGTGGTATGCTGCTAGGGTTATTTCGATCATACACCTGTTCTGCAGAGCTGCTGACGGATTCAGGCATAGCAGTGGTTTCAGTTGTGCTGTACTGTGAGGGGCCAAATCAGCACCTGCCAGAAGATCCAGCGTAGGTGCAACAGTGCCAGGCAACCATGGTGCTCAGGTTCTGTACCTCCTAACTTGGCAGGTCCGACTCCGCTTCTTGTGTGTGCTGTTGTTTCGCGGACGAGGCACCAACGGCACACAGATGCATCCCGGACTGGGGCCGAGTGCACCGGCGACAAGCACGGCTGGGCGTGACCGTCAACTGCTGAATCGCGCTGACTTGCCTCCCACAGCATGTACGTGTCAAACCACACGAACCACACGTGATACAGCACACAGATGCGCTGATGCCACAAGTGCCAGGCAAGATATGTGCCGAGGGCAGTCGTCTGTGCATCTGCCGAGGGGGCGGCGCACCCGGCGCATGGGCACGACATGGATGCAGGCGTCGTTGATGTTGCGGGTGAGGAGGCGGCGCTCCACGGCACGCAAGTCGAGGCACTGCAGCACCTGCCACTTGTCCGTCTCCAGGTAGACCTTCAAGCCGAGCTGCACTGCCACCTGCATGCGCCTGCTGCTGACGGCGCCACTCACACTCATGCACCTGCGCCACCGGTGACTTGGGTGGCCGCAGTGCCGGGAGTGAGGGGTGTGGGGTGGGCAGACTGTGCACAGCCTCTCACATGCACGCCGGCCACGGGATGCGCATCTGCCTCTGCAGTAAATGAGAGTTGTTTGCCCCGCTTTGTGATGTGGGTGGTGGCAGCCTCGTGTTGTCCCATCACCTGTTTCCTCGTCAGGGACAAACTCGGTATTCATGAATTTGTACTTGCACAATGCATCAGTTGTACTCTTGTTGCTGTGTGCCAAGTAGCTGTGATTGTACACAGTTGACTGTGGAAGGCCAGGGCACCCCACATCTGTGGCACAAGGCACGTATGTATGAGTACTAGCTGACTACGTCGGTATATGCATGCATGCAGTCATTGAGCTGGTGGTTTGGGACTCGTGCAACTGTCAGAACAGTTTCTGCAGCTTTCCGTCAGCATGTGGATGTGTTTAACGTCATGGTGGCAGGAAGAGAACAGGCCGCACATATACAACAGATGATTGCCTTCAAGCAGCTCATTGTTATCCATCAGCAGTAACAGGCCACACAGAGCAGATGATTGGTTTCAAGTACCTCATCCTCCATCAACATAGCACAATGTTTGTTATGCATGGCTGTGAATTGTATAACATGAGCATGGAAGCATGTGGTTGATGATGCAAGGCACAGGGGTGGCAGAATGAGTGCCTGTGCAGTGGCATGCAGGATTTCGCCTGCATTGGTTGGTGTGACAAAGTTGGCATTCGAGACAGATTGACAGATTGACGCCTGTTGCTGACAAGTACCAGCACTTTTCGGCTGCCAGGTAGATGTGCAGGCATGATTTCTTGGCTGTCGACATGCCGTAGCAAACAAGGCCACAGATGACCAACATGTGACACACGGATGTGAATGACAGACAAGAGCAGCTGACATCATCACAGGAGCCATTACTGTGGCAAACATGATGCAAGACACCTGCTATGTATTCACACACGAAGCACACATGAACTCATGTCACCATAGTTTCTGGCATGGTGACCACTGCATGCTGGCTGCAGCTTGTGATTGGGTAGCTTGGGTGGGATTTTTCCACACTTCACAATCCAGCCGGTGTCACTGCACCATTCACACATTCTACAACCCCCAAATGTTGCTGAAACTGGCAAGCAAGTTGGCTGTTCGGCAACAGTAACCCCAGTTGCTTTCATGACAGGGTCCATGAACTTGCAGACCAGGCATGCTGATCACAGCATGGCTAAGGGCTGAAAATCGACATGGGAGTCATGCCAACCCTGACCTCGCATCGGCACAGCGTCTCAAGGGCATACACGGGAGTGATGGAGGCGATCACATTCAGGGCGGGGGCGGGCCCCCAGGCAGACGGCGGGGCACCCTGCAGGCGCAGGCGCCAGAACTCGAGTCCGGACGGATTCGACAGATCGAGCCCGTGCGGTCCCAGTCGCGGAACGCCCGCCTGCCTCAGGCACTCAGCTGCATCAGAACACTGCAATCGTGCGGTGCATGGCAGGTGGCCGGCAGCAACACGCCGGCGAGTCGGCCGACGCGAACTGCCGTGCGGGGCAGCCCCGCCGGATGCGGCCAGTCGGCGGCGCGTGAGCCGTACGGTTGCGAGCCGAGCGGGCACAGGGTCGCACCTCCAGGAAGAGGCGCTCCTTGCCGATGGTGTACGAGCCAAACACAAACAGCGGCGGCGCGCGGCCAGCCGCTCTCTCCACGGCGGCCCGGCACACCCTCACAACCTCCACCACGACCTCCCGCTGCGGCGGGAAGCAGTGCTCCGGGGAGCAGTACGTTGTGTCGAGGTGCAGGATGGCTCGGCCCCGCAGAGCGGCGAGCTCCGCGCAGGCCTGGAAGAGGGCGCGGTCGTACCGGCAGTCCCCGGTGTGCAGCACCGGGGCGCAGCCGGGGCGCTCCAAGATGACCATCGCAGCGCCCGGGCAGTGGTTGGCGGGGACAAACGTGACAAGGTGCGCCTGCAGCTTGAAGGGCTTCAGGAAGGGCACCTCTTTGATCCGGGAGGGCAGCACCTGCAGCGGAGGCCACGAAGGTCGATGGTGGGCCAGACTGCAAGGCCGAGCTTAGCCCAGGGTGCGCAGGTGGTGGTGGAACGCTTGAGGTGGACACAGAGCATGCCGTCCGAAGCCACGACGGCATCGCACTGGCAATCAGCTGTACCGGTGGCATTGTGGGAGGAGTGCTCGTGGGCCCTGGTGGCGTCCTTGTGATTGGGTGCGACGGGACACCAACATGAAACGCTTTAAACGCATCAGGGCGTACTTTCAGTTTGTGCTGGACGAGCCGAGACGTCTCCTCGGTGCAGTAGATGCAGCCTGCCTTGAAATGCCTTGTGAGTCCACCATAGTGGTCATAATGGAAGTGTGTCAAAATGAAGTGCTTGACACCAGACGACTGGACTGCCTTGGAGAACTGATCCACAACAAACTTGCCTCCAGGGACACAGTGACTCCTCGGCAGTCCACTGAAAGGCGGCGGAGGGGGTTTGTAAGCCAGCCAGGTTGCCAGCAGTTCAGGCGGGACCGGTGGTGGTGGTGGCGCTGCTGCTGTGTCAGCTACATGTAGGCCTGGGGCGTCTGCTGGGGTACAGGTGGGGCGAAAAGATACTGTGCCTTTGGTCTTGCCTGGCTTCGCCGACTGAGCTGCTTGTAACGGCTTTGTGGGGCCAGCACTAGCTGCAACACATCGTTGCAGCGTGGGCCCACATGAGCCTGATGCGTCTTTCAAGATACACCACACAGATATCTTCCTGTCGGCAAGGTTGCAGCATGGTCAGGTGATGTTGGAACATGGCTGCTAGGATCGTGTGGTCACGTGATGTACATGTTTTGTAGAATCTCACCCAGCGCGCCTTCAGATCCAGGTACAGTTTCAGGATTCTTTGTGTTGCAGGGTCGTTTGGCATGGGGTTGATTCGTCGAACGAGGCAGAGCTGCAACAGCAGGACCCGGCACATGGCTTGCCTGGACGAAAGCTCGAGGAGGGGCAGAAGGCATAAACTCATCATCTTCATCATGTTTCCTGTCACCACCCGCATGATTTGCGTCTTGGTCTATTGTTTTCGGGTGGAACGAGCGGGCTGGTACTGTGTCCTTTTTGGCAATGGTCACACAGAGGTTGGAGCCTGACGTTTCTGGCAGATGACCTATTGGCAGTGCACGGTCATTATCACGCGTGTTTCACCTTCTTGGTGTCGCGAGTGTCGCAAATATGAATCCTCATTAGGGCAGAACGCATCATTTGGCACGCAGACAGTGGTGTTCCACACCACCACAGTCCTTGGGTGCTACTGCTGCATGGAAAGCACCTCCGTCTTCTGACAAAGCTAGGGAAACATATGCTTCCCATCTCAGCTGCTCAGCTAGTCCGTGTATCCCCAGAGCAGCCAGATGACGTTTGACACCAGGCAAAAAGCGTTGCGCTGATGCTGGTTCAAGATCGTCCAGCACCCGCGGTACAGCTTCTGAAACACCGAACATGCCAAAAACCTTCCACGCCTGATGACGTTTGCTGATTGACGTCTGTTATCGGGAATTTCTTGTGCTATATATGCGACAATTGCTACTGCGCCAAAAGGCTCATCGGTTGACCTGTCAGCGCCGTTAGGTCCTCCATACATCGTCGAGGCTACTTCCATAAGCAATTTCCTCTGCTTTAGACCATGCACTTGTTTACAAAGCCGTTTGTGTTCTGACAGCCTGTCACCTGCATCAACCGAGTCAGCCGGTGCGCGTCTCACCGCTGCTAACAACGATTATACATGGAGCGTGGTGCCCCTGCTCAGATTACTCACGCGGTATTGTCGAGAGCCGATGCCTTGACGACAAGCATAGTACACAGAGTCGTCTCGAATGCTGGACTTCACCGAACTAGGTGCTCGCCAACACGACGCCCTCTTTTTCGATCAAACTATTGAGTCCATAGGTGGAAAGTGGACCTGAAAAGGTATCATCGAGTTACTAAACGCCAATTGTCTACGCGGCGAAGCCATAATTGCGTGCGCAATGCTCCCTTCAGCACGCCGTGGCGATCCGTGCTGCAGGCCCTGATGGTTTGTGCCGAACGCACTGCTCTGCTCCATGAACAGCAAGGCGCCGGTGTAGACGTTATGCCACATTTGATGCAAGAAGTACGTTGCGGCGTGCACATCACACGGGGTAGACATGCCGACCGAGGGCCAGTGAAGGGCCCCTCGCTCATCGGCTGAGCTGAGGTTGCAATCACCACGGGGTGCACAGCTCATCCGACGCCAGGGATAAAGTGACACAAGATCTGGACGTCTACTATCAATACTAGAGTCGCGTGGGAGCTCTTGCATGGCAAGCACGGGGCACTGCAGAAAGGCATGCCTTCATCCTGGTCAACCTCTGTAGGTGTAGCTACAGTTGCCAGATTGTGCACCCAGGTGTCGCCTAAGCGCGCAGACGAGGTGATGGTGCCAGTGATGCGCATCCACCACCGTTATAGCAAATACCACTGTCTACGTCATCTGAATGATTGCAAAGCAGGCCCCGCTCCCGGCTCATGTGCAAGCGCCAGAAAGTTGAGCGCTGATCCCATTTGGGGCTTGCATGATGCTGAGCAGTAAAACCGGTACAGGCAGCGGTTCTGCACCGCATCAGGCCGGTGTTTGAATATGTGCGCAGGAGAGAAGCAGGTGGCCAAAAGCATTGGACAGATGCCACTAAGTGGCACTGGGATATGATAGAGTGGCGGTGTGCACGGCAAATACCCCGTACGCGCGACGGTGCATGCTGCTTGGTAGACAACTTTTGCCCCTGGATTTGGTTACAGGGCATGCACCACAGGCATCAGCCACCATCTACCAGCCATGAATCGTTGACCGAACTACTGACGATGTGCACCTCAGCATGTAAACAGCATTCCGTCAGGTCCAACATGCCTACTTACACTGAAGACAGGCGCGGATAGAGGTGCATCATGCTGTGCATGTACAGGTCCTGTATGCCTCTTGTTGTGACTGGACAAATCACAACCGGCACAGGGCACAGTGTAACCGTCTGTGTACCTGCAACAAATATACACCTCTGTCACCAGGCCGTCGGTGTGTGTTGCTGCTCCGCACCGTGCTGTGCCATATCTCCATTCCCCAGCAGCATCGGATCCAACTGGATACCTGTTCCACACATGTAAGCACGCAGGCCCCTACGAAAGAAGAGGAGGACCTATTCTTACATGACCCACAGACACAACATTTGTAGACTTCAAGCTACATCCAAAACGCTCCGGCTTGCCAAAGCACCTGTTGATGTGTGTGCCCGTGTAGCCAACGCTCTTTCCAACCTTTCCTTTCATACTGACTGCTGTACTCGCAAGTTAAGAGGACCCAACACCGTCCTGATAGACGCCATGATCGGTTCCACGTCGCTGTCTATCTCCTTCGTCCTGATCGACTCCTGTAAATGGAATGCTTCGCTTGCGGCGTCCCTCAGCTGTGACTCAAGCTTATTGAATTCTTGGAACCAGGGGGTGGCCTGCACTGCCACCTCAGCTCACTGTCCATCACAACACCAGAATTACTAGCAGCAGAACATATCAACCCCTCCAATGTGGCTGATGTCACCCCGGTCTGATGCATGGTGCACCAGAACATGCACCATGCCTTCGGCAAGTGTGAACAGCACTGCTGGATCCCGTTCGCTAGTCCGCTCGATGACTCCTGATATCGACATATGATGTACCGAGGTGTCTCACAGTGCTTGCCAATGCCCAGTGCTTGGACTTAACGCCGCCACCACGTGCTCGAGCTGCAAGCCGCGTGTCTGCGCCGATATACTTCTCCAGCATGCCATGCTTCGCCTCCCCACATCCACAGAACACGGACAAGCTGGCATTCCACCTGGTAGCGATGTCATGGCCGTTATACCATCGCAATCCTACAGGGCCAGCTCACGCCAGAACTCTCGAGCTCATCATCATCACAGCAGACACGTCCAGCTGTGCTGTAGCACGGACCATGCATGTCACAGGAGTGCGGCGCCGTTGGTGCGCTGCACCGGGTGCCTGCGAGCCGCCTGGGCCCAGGCCGCTGCCATGACTCCTACCGCCGCACTGAGGGCGCTCGCGACCCGACCTGGGTGACACGGGGCGCACCATGAGCTGGTCACCCTTGGCCCCCACCACCTGTTCGCGTGCTGCCGCCTCGCTGCCGAGCATCGCGGCGCGGCTCTGCAGGCTGTCGAAGAGGGTCGTTAGGCGCGTGCGGCGCGCGGCAGCCGCCGTGTGCAGCGCCTCGAGGTTTTGGAAAGTCACCAGCTCCGCCTGCATCGCCGCCAGCGTGCCCGAGATCTCCTGCATCTCCGCGTCCAGCTTCCCCTCCAGCGCGTCGACCTTCTCCAGCTCCGCGCGCCGCTGCTCCAGCTCCTCTTGCAGGTCCTCCTGCGCCCCGGCCGCCCCGTCACGTCGCCGGCGCCACCCGCCACCGTTCACACGCGAAAACCCGTCGGACGGCCTCACCGATGCATCTATCAGCCGGGCTCCCCCCCCACAGCTATGCCGGCAAATGATGAACCCACGCATTGCTACCGACAGGATCTCACGGCCCTGCCTGCGCCACTGTAGCTGGCAAACAGGCAGACGAGCACGGACAAACACGACCAGCAGTACGCTGCATGCTGCCAGAGAGCTTGGCATCACAGCACAGGCAAAACCACGGTCCCCGTGAGGGCGTAAGCAGAGTCGAAGTGAGATCGAGAGGCATGGGTGCGGGTAGCACGGCGGGCGAGCGAGGCGCGGCCGCATGCGCGTGCCATACCGCGTTCTGCTGGGAGGAGACGGTGTGCGCCTCGGTGGCCTTCAGGGCGGCGTGCAGCTCTGGGAGGTCGCGGCCGGTCGTCAGCTCCCGCTCCGCCTGCAGCAGGGGTGCCATCGCCTCGATCTCCTGGCGAACGCGCGCCGCTGCTGCCGCTGCGGCCGCTGTCAGCCGTGCCTTGCAGTCGTCTGTGGCGTCGAGCGCCTCCTGCATCTCGCGTTCCCTTGCGACAAGCGCGGTGTACTTCTCACGCCGAACCTGTGCCTCCTGCCTGTATATGCGCCATGCATGGACCGACAGCACTCCCCGACCTCGGGACACCATGGCGCAGATAGGATGCGCATCAGATCTGGCCTGAAAGCAGGAGCAAATCGCCTGAAAGCGAGGAGCGTGACCGCCAGCTGCGACACATTGCTCCGCCCCAGCCGATCCCAGGCATAAGTGCAAGTTCAGATATCATGTGCATCAGAAACTCCGGGGCATGCACACTACATTGCGAGGTACATGCACTGGCTTGTCCATGAGACATCAA
Source organism: Ulva armoricana (assembly GCA_032360965.1). Lineage (NCBI taxonomy): Eukaryota > Viridiplantae > Chlorophyta > Ulvophyceae > Ulvales > Ulvaceae > Ulva > Ulva armoricana. The sequence continues at coordinate 3,091,612 of JAUMHO010000006.1, forward strand.
CAGCAGCACCAAAGGCAGGAAAAAGAGCCCTCAGTTGTACATTCCCTGCGAGGAGCACCGTCTCTGCAGTTCACACCATTCATCCATTCAGCATCTGATGTGTACATACCAGCACCTGGTCCCCTTGGCACATACCAGCACCTGGTGTCCTTGTTCCGGTGCACAAATGCAAAAGATAATGATCACCACTATCTGGGCAGCACATGCAGATGTGATCATACATACATGCAGGCAGCTCCCACTGGCCACTGCAGGCACACCAGGCCACCTCTGTTTCACTTTTCATCACCAGACCACCTCTGATTCAGTGTTCATCAGGACGCAAACCAGACAAAGTCTACCTGATAAGCATGCATTCAGATTTTCTCCAATGAACTCAAAGACTGAGCTCAGACATTGAAAATCAGGTACCCAGCACCTGAACCAAGAGAGAAGAGGCCAGGCACCTCACAACCACTGGGCAAGGTGAGCATGTGGGCAAGACATCAGGAGTTGCTTTAAGTTTGCCATATTTCAGGGATACGCAGCAGGGAGCCTATTAGCCTGCAGCAGGAGCAACGCAGTGATGACTCAGATTCAGATGATTCAGATGCTCGACTTGCCAGTCTGCCAATTCTCGATTGCATTGAACTGACTCATGCACTGTGAAGGACCACACTGTGAAGTCCATGCACCATGGCATGGGATCTTGTGCACACTCAGTGGCCTGGGACTTGACAAATGTTGTGGCCACTGTTATGTTGACACCACTGTGCTGCCAAGTATGGCCATGGCACCAGCAGGCACACCATATTCAACATCAGGAACACAGACTGTGTAGCAGCGAGATACATCATGGAATTGAACAGCTAGCCTGGTCCATGCCCATTTCGGACCTTATGGCCCTGATGGATACTGCAATGTAATCATACATAAATACACACACAAACAAACTAATGTCTGCATGGGCAGTGGCTGGCAGAGTCTAGGGATGACTGATGGTTGTGAAAGGTGTGACTGACCAAGATTAGGTAGGGCATGTATTGAAGTGCTGTAGCCCTCCTTTTAGCATGGGCGCCCACCACAAACTGGCCTTTCAGCCCTTCAGCATGGCGCCCACCACGATCCAACCTACCACAACAGCCCACCACAACATTTCAGTATCCATGTATAAACGTTAAACATCCTGCTGAGCTGGCATGTACCCAGTCCAGGGCATCTGACCTGCCATGTTGAACACAGTGGCATCCGCAACCATGACAACAAATGCACAATACAGCAGCAACCGACAGCCCCGGATTTGATGTGATTCCGTGCCCCTGTCGGTGACTAATGCAAACTGGAGACAGCAGGTGTACGAGATATCGGTAGGTTGTCGGTTGAAACACTGTACGCGGACAAACTTGGTTGAGATGTGAAGAGTCTTGTTTCGCGGCGTGTTGCCTTCAATGTGTACACTCAGCAAGCCTTGATTGGATCCGGACGCGCAGGACGCATACGCGATCCACTCGAGGCAAGGATGCCTATGCTTGGTTACCGCGGCGATTGGAGGTTATTGCACCACGTTATCTATAACGATAACATGTGAGTAGATTGCTGCCTTCGTGCACCTACGTAGTTGATCATGACAAACAACGTATGTGGATAGATCCGACATCCACATGTCCAGCTGCGGAGGGCCACATGCATACTGTTTCACCAGCCGAACGTGGATCCCCAAGCAGCGTATTCGTAGGTTTACATAAGCGTGCAGTTGACATGCGTGGTAAACGCTCAACGCATGCTGTACGCCCTCCGATACGCGATGTGAACTCGATCATGCACAGGTGATGCGGTGTGCCCAGTGCGCATGACAGATCTGCCACGGGGCAGTGAGAACACGCGCAACCCGTGCGATACCTCGTTGCAACGCGTTGTCGTCGTGCTGCAGCACGGCGGGAACACATCTCTTGAGTACTGATACGCGTCGTGTCTCAACCGAACTCGTGCAGATCTAGATATCATTGCTCAGTGCCGGATGGCTCCGGCGACGCGTGAGCACGTAAGAGGATATCTTGTCACTCATTCGCAGGCGGCCGCCACTACACGTACATGCATTTGGATCGACTTGGCCCCGAAACTTGGGAGCGGACACATGTGCATGTGCCATTCGCACTGGCCAGTTTCCAGCAGCTGGTAGCCAACAGCAAGCTGGCGGGCAGCTGGCTAGATGCCAATCAGGATGGCAAACACAGACAGGGTGGAACAATGGCTGGGTTTGTAGTGTACACCACACCCCGGAGCTCGCATGGAACCCTGGTGGCATGGCTGTATGTATGATTACATCGCCTGACTGTGCTTGCTGATGGCACAGCCTAGGCAGGCATGGCCCTGTGTTGTATGAGCTGCCTCGTGTTCACAGGTGCCACACAACACAGGTGTCAGTAGCACAGCCAACACAACCGTGACAGTGAAGCTCTGAAACAGCAGCACCAGAGGACACAGTGGACAGCAGGAGTAGCCACCACACGCTCATGACTGAACTTCCCAACAGTGGACCAGTGCCAGTACATCCCCTGCATGGGGCACGGGGGTGCCTCGTGGCAGCATGACACTCAGGCAAGGCTCCACCTCTGTGCAAGTGCCTGTGCAGGCGCCGGTGCAGGCGCTACAACGGCACCCACCGCCGCAACCACCGCACGCGGCATGCTCGGCATTACAGCGCCGACGATCCACCGTGGTGCATGCGCGGCATGCGCGTGCACCCACCGCCGCAACCACCGCACGCGCACCGCACGCGCTCGCCGGTCCATTCCCAGCCATCAACGCCTCCCACCCGCCACGCAGCCGGTGCCGGTGCACGCGCCTGTGGAGCAAGCAGGAGGCAACGCCACCCTACCACCGTGCCACAGCGGCTGTGATGCCAATCTGTACGCACGAACCGAGCACAAGATCTCAGGATCAGAGGTGGGCCGACGCGTGTCTGCACACCGGTGACCTGGGAAGACTGATTCAACGGAGGAGCGCGGCGGATCACACCCGGCGCCTTCCACGCCTCCACCTGCCGCGGCGCTCCGCAGTCCGGCCACCGCGGCGTCTTTGGTGCGCAGCGTCTCTTGCAGCTCCTTCACCTGCACGCGCGACGCCTCCAGCGCCGCTGTGCTGCGCTGGGCCTCCGCTCCCAGCTGCTCCACGGCGCCCTTGCAGTCCTCCAGCGCGGCCCGCGCCTCCGCCGCCGCGGCCCGGTCCGCCTCCAGCGCCCTCATGCTCGCCTGCAGCTCGAGGGCCTCCTGGCGGGTGCGGGACTTGCTGATCGCCGCCTGCACCTCGTGCGCCTCCCTCGCGAGGGCCGCGGATGTCTCCTCCAGCCGCTCCGCCTCAGCCTTCCACTGCATCACCTGCACGCTGCGTGCGTTCGCTGTGCAGCTCTCACCGTGCAGCTTGAGGACAGCTGGCCTGCCCTCCATACTCACGGGTGCACCTGCGCTCGGCACCCTCGGCCGCTGTGAACCGGGGTGCTCGGCCACACTTGAATCAGCGGCTGCGGTGGTTTCACACCAGTGCTGCGCTGTCACACGTGCCTGAGCCTCGGCGCCATGAGGTATGACTGCATGCCTGATTCACAGGCTACGCGCTGTCTGTTCCGGGCATCAGCCAGGTACTCTGCAGTGACGCCTCATCGCGGCCGCGAGTAACACTCGCTGTTGCCTTTGCCTCGCCTGGCGGGTTTGCACCCCATGTGGCACCGAGGCCGTGAGCAGCCGTGTTGGCCAGTCAGGAAGGATAAAAAGGAGGGGGGGAATCGGGCATCACGCCAAACCCAAACGGGCATCGGCCACAGCACCCCTACCAGTCAGGAAGTTTCAGCCGAGCAGCTCTGATGTGCTGGATGCCAAGCTCAGGAGCTCCCTGGAAACGCAGGTCCCGGAAACGCAGGTCGGCTGCGGATCACTGGCCTTGCCCCGGACCACCAGGGAACACCGCACTCGCGAAACCACTGGAAACCACTGGATTGCGGCACACTGGTTGGGCGGCTGCGCGACACCGGTTCCGCGAGTTTGCGCGAGTTTGCGCGAGTCTGCGCGACACCGGTTCCGCGAGCCGAGGGCACTACTGGGGGGGGAATGGCTCCACTCTCATGCGGCTCCAGGGTGCTGATTGGGGGCTGAGAAGACAGGCCGTCGACGAGGAGGATCCTGGCGCGTTCCGTGTCACAGGCCCTCTGGTGGCACATGCGATGGTGTGGTGGTCTGCGTTCAACTCTTTACTAGGCAAGCACATCAGGTTGCCTGGGCATTCAACGCGGTATGATCGGGAGCAAAAGGGAGCAAAAGGATCCAGTGATGCTCCCTTGCTGGTGTGACAGCTGGTGTGGCAACATAGCACCCCTTCCAACCAGCTGCACTGTTCGCATCCCAATTTGTTCACCTCATGTGCATAAGGACAGCAGACGCTATCACGATTGCACCATCTGCTGAAACGGTAAATGCGGTTAGCACCTGAGTCCACGTCTAAAACCATGACGTGCCTGCATTGTGGCTCACGTACCAACAGCTATGCCAATTCACACTGCGGTGCCAGATTTGTTTTCCCAACACGATGGCCAAAATGCAAGAATAGTTTTGTATATTCTCGGACATTGGTTCTCTCTGTGCTTCCTCTCCATGCTCTCCCTGGCAGTTGTAGTGCAGTTGTAGTGCATACGTGAATGATTAGCTGCGCTTGGAGCCAGCCACCAGACGAACATCATATGCAACTGAATGAGTATGTGGTGATGCATGATTGACCCACCTGGACATGGATCACAGGCAGTGTGCATATGCCAATGTCCACATGGATACAGCAGTGTGAGCACCATACACGAATGTGATTGTAGCAAAACTGATCCGAGACCTGTACGCTGTTGCGTGATGCACCTGTGCCCGCGCCTCTCCGTGGTGTAACAGCAAAACTGATGCACCAGTCCTACGTTGACAGCAGACAACAATTGCAGCTTGCGGAAACGGATCCAGCAGGTGCTACAATCGAGTCAGCTTCCCTGCAGATATTGAACTGGGGAATCGTGCCTCATCCTGAGCTGCAAGGTAAGCAGCCTTCTGGTCTGTGGCCATCGATGCAAGGTGCTGCTGAAATTGTGGCTCTAGCTGCGCCAGCTCGTCATTTAGGGCCTCAGCCTGGGCCTCTGCTTCTAGACGGGAGCTCGTGATGGCTTGTAGCCTTGTATTGTGTTGTGATGCCTCCTCCTGGACCACAAATGAGTGGATTCATGACCAGATGCACGAAACGTTAGGCATACCGCCGCTCAACAAGCAGGACAGACCACACGGACGGATTAACATATAATCTGGAGAGGCACGGCCAGTTGCATGACATGCTGCAAGCCACGTGCTGTGCATGGCCTGGCACAGTGGCCTATCACAGCCTTCAGCTTCAATCAGCAAACACCAGAGTTGTACACGTCGGCGCCAGAAGGCTTATCTGCGACCTGGAAACTCGGCTGCAGGGGATTTGAACAAATACGCCAAGAAGCAAAAAAGGCTGTCCTCTAATAATTGCATACATGGACCGAGGACATGGTGCTGCTACAGAATACCGGAAAATGCATGTATGTGGTGGAAAGAGGCATGAAGAAAGTTTATGGTAGATCCGTCGACTGAACACCATCAATTCTGATTCGAAGATACGGACTGGATTGTTGAAACTCACGTTTGTGACTCTAATTTGGTCCTCCACATCAGCCGCGCTTGCCTGGACTGCTCCTCGCTGCAGCACCAAGTTGTGGTCCCGCAGATTCACTTCAAGTGACTTGACTTCATCCTTCAATTCGTCTAAGCGACTTTGCATGTGTAGCTGCTTTGAACTGTTCTTCTCGATGTCCAGAAGCTCTTGCTCTAGAGACTCATTGATTTCCGTGACTTGTGAAAACTTCTCGCTGAGTTTGGCGTAGAAAAACTGTGCATCTTGAATCTGCCTGCCCACATGTAGGTTCATCTTCGCACCAGCAAGCCCCTGCTGCGTCACTGGCCTGGCAGTCATTGGCGGAGCTCCCAAAGAGCCTGTACCAGGCCTCATCCCTGTGCCAGGCCGCAACGAGGCTGTTCCCATGCGACCTGCAAGCGGTTTATCCGTTTAAACCAGTGCTGGCACTCCATGTTTGCTTGTGCACAACATGATCACGATCAATGGCGCTACGTGCCTGTATTCCCCAGTCCCATCGTCGACGAACCAGGCCTTCCCAAGGATCCGGTCCCCAGTCGCGTTGGTGCCATGGAAGGTTTGGAAGCGGTTCCCATCCTCGCGGTGTAGTCCATATTGTAGCTTGAACAGCTCCGCGGTCTTCAGGTTTTAAAAACAGTATCACGCTGAAGTGTAGCTCGAACAGGTTGGCCACTCTGGACGGTTGTCACCTGCTACAAGGTACTGGGAAAGTGACTTGCAAAAGAGCGAATCTACGGTATGTAGTTACATCGAAGAGGGGCACGGTCACAGGTGCATCACGCCACAGCGTACAGGTCTCGAATCAGACCACC
>JAUMHO010000006.1:3098199-3137454 GCA_032360965.1 Ulva armoricana
GGCACGACCTCCAGGCCGACGGTTCCGGCGCGCTCCGTGAGGGTCCTGTAGGCGTTGCGCAGGGGCTCTCCCCGACCGCGTTCTTGAAGTCGAGGGCGATGAACACCCCCTCTACGGTATGTAAGTGGAGACAACACCATTTACACGCAGTCCTTTGGCAGGATGCATACACCGGAGTGTGCAGTATTGGATTGTGAATGCATGACAGACCGAGGCTCACGTTCTTGATATCCCGTTCTACCACATCCCAATCCACCCCAATTCTGTATTTAGCTGTTACATGGAATTGTCACGAGTTTCCCTGTCGTACAACATCCAGGTATTCAGGTCACAACCCCATCTCTATAGGTGGCTGATCAACGCCCAGCAGAGCAGAGCGTCAATTGCAGCCTGCACACGCACAAACTGATGAAAATGCGCTCACTAAAACTGCAGAAGCTGGTTCCATGATGGACGGCGTCACAACGGCGGCCTCCATCCAGCACCCAAAGAAAATACGTCAACAGCCACCTAGGTAAAAACTGCCATGGACATGCGTGCCTTACTGGCACAAGCATTAGCACCTGCCGCTGGAGCATCTCCGCTCAGCATCTCCGCTCAGCATCGCAAAGGCACACCCTGGGCATGCCACAACCGCTAAACATCCGCCGGATGCCGCAACGGCAACTCCACAACAACAGCACGAGTCAAATCCCGCTGGCAGAGCTCTGCCCGCACCAAAGGACAGCAAGCTGGACAACCATGGGTACCAGGTACCCTGCCAATCCTGTCCCCACTTGCGGAGGTACTCAGACGGGGAGAGCCACAGCCCATTACACCCTGAATGCCAGTCGCCCGGCGCGAATCGCCTGCGCTCGGTGTGGTCCCACCGCGATCCACATTCTCCACACATGTGGAAAAACACAGTATCGTCGCAAAGAAAGTACATTAATTACCCGTAAACCCCCCTGCAGCCTCACATCGCATCGCTGCGGCGACCCTCCCAGACTCGCCACACCCCTGCAAACCAAACGCGTCAGTGCACCCATGCTCGCACACTCGACCGCCGCCCAGCCTTGCCCCCGCGCCGGCACCAGCATCAAACCCTGACATTATTATAGCTACAGGTTCAAGTTATCTAGGCAAATTGACCGTGCACGGCGGCTCGCCATCCCGCTAGGGCCATCCCGTCCCCACAGCCCACCGTCCCACGCTGCCTCAGCGGGCCGTGGGAGCAGGCTGCAGGGCATGGTGTCGAGCACGTCCCCAGGGGAGCCCACGGCAGCGGCACTTGCCGCATCCGAGGACAGCAGTGGCACCCTCTCGCCACCCGGGTGCCCAGAGCGGTGCTCCACGTGCGTGTCCAGCGTCATGGGCAGCTGGCGCGAGGACACACTGAGGGACACAGACGGCACAGACACAGTGCGGCGATGCCGGTGTGCGTCGGCGGGCGGCGCATGCAGCGGCGCGCCGCCAAAGGTCGCCCCTGCTCCCTGCGCTGCGCTGCACACCAGCTTGACGCAGCAGCACGCAGAAGCCGCCGGGCAAGTGCCCGACGCGCACACCCGCCCGTCTTCGCTGAGGGTGCCTGCGCCGTCACCGCTGAGCGCATCATCGGACAGTGTAACGGAGTCGCGCTCGTACGCGGGGGTGTGCCAGGAGCTGTGTGCAGCAATGACGCTGGGGCCACTGTCACCCCACAGGCCGCCACCCATGGCGCGGCGGGACGGCTCCGGAGGGCACGCTGTGTTCGCCTGCGTCATCATCCGTGCGGTACCGCCGGAGCCAAAGATATTGCAGCACGAGCTGCCACCACCCGAAGCCCCCGCAAACGCGTCACACCCCGCCCCGTCCGCGCTCGCGGACGGCTGCATCGGCGCAAACAGCGTTGAGAATGGAATGCCGACGTCGTCCGCGGGAGAGCGGGCCGATATCGGCTCTGGTGAGCGGCACGGAGGCGGCGGCGACGGAGACGTCGGGGGCAGGTCGCTGTGTGATGGTGTGGCACTGCTGCTGCTGCCTGAATTGCTCGCAACCAGCAGGGCCGTGCCTGCAAAGGGGCTTGGCACCGGGCTTCCGGTGGCACCACTGCTTCCAACCGCGGCGCCGCCGCTGCCCGCGTCGCCACCGGCGCCGGGCCCCCCGCATGAGGGGCTCGCCGGCTGGCTGCCGGACGAGTCGCCGACGGACGAGTCGTCCGCGGACGATTCAACGCGCATGCACGCGTCCGCGCCCGGAGTGGTGCGTCGGGACGGCCCGCGGCAAAGTGAAAGCAGCGACGGGATGGGCGTCGGCGCGAGCGAGATTGCAGTGACCTCGTCCAGCTCCAGCCCGAACGACTCCACCGAGGGCTTTGGCAGATTCTCCGCGAGCGAGGGCGACTGCGAGGGCAGCAGCAGCTGTGATGCAGGGGGCGTGTACCGCGGTGACGGCACCGACAGCGGCGAGGGGCGCAGGCGCGCAAGCGACGACGTGGCCGCAAGCGCCGCAGGCGATGGCGCCGGGGGCGGCTCGGTATATGCATCGGAGCCGCTTAGAGATGCCGTGACGGATGCGTGTTGGTACAGTGGGGGCTCGAGGAAGCAGCGGTAACACTCCTGGAGATGCTCCGAGGTGAAGCCCGCCTGAGGTCCGACATCGACGACGTCACTCATAATCCGCTCAAACTCTGCGCCCTCAAACGCGCTGCTGTCATTCACGGGGAAGTCCTCAAGGCTGACGAACAACGTGGCGTTGCTGGAAGCGTGGGAGGCCGCCGGGGGGTCGTCAAAGGTAGACGCCGGAAAATCTGGCGGTGAGTGTAACACCTCTGCGGCCGAGGGGGCGATGGCCTGGACGGTGCTGAGGGGGCTCGCGCAGCGCGGCAAAGGCGGAGGCGCTGCTGCCGCCGCCGCCGGGCCGTCACTGCTGCCGGAGGACGCTGCGCTGGTGCTGGTGCTGTTGAGCACGTATGAGAGGACGGCATCTGCGGCCTCGTCGCCAAAGGAGGTGTCGTCTGCGGCCGCGCCCCCCGCTGCACGGAAAAAGTCGGAGAAGATGTCAAGGACCCGGCGCAGCGCGACGGTGAGGTCGGCGAGCTCGGCGGCAGCCGCGTCGTCCTCTGGTTGTGCGAGATCCAGGCTTGACAGCAGCGTCAGGGCGATGGACCAGTGGGGCATGCACAGGCGGGAGATCCACTGCGGCATCCGCACCGCAAATCCGCTCGTCTGCGCCTCCTTGGCCAGAGAGCTCGCCTGCACGCACCGGTGACGGATGAGGCATCCACCGCTTCAACAACAGCACAGGTAGAGCCAGCCAGGATTGCCCATGCCAGCAGCTCTACTTCCTTGTGGTACAGACAGGCAGCTGCCGCACCTCCTCGCATGTTTGCTCGAGGCAGTCAACCAGCTCGCTGCAAGGTACGTCCTCCTCTGGCTCGGCCGCCGCCGCCGCGACCGTGGCCGTGGCGGTGCTGCCGCGATCAACCAGCTGCGTACGGGCCTTCTGGCTGACGCAGCGGAAGATGCCGCGGCCGTGCTGCAGCCGGATGCTGGCGCCCGGAGGCTCTGCTGCGTCCAGCATGCCATCATCCACCGGTGCGTCACCCACGGCGACCTCCGTTGTGACCGAGTCCACGTGCAGGTCGCTCGTGTCCCCGCCCCACTGCGAGTGCACACTCGCCGTCTCCTCGATGCTGCGCAGGGTCGACGTGCAAACGCCGCTCGCCGTGCTGCACAGCGGGGACACGCTGCAGATCGCGGGCGCCGGCACCGGCGTCGGCGCGGGGGGGTTGCGCAGCTTCTCCACTGCTGCGGTTGCCAGGCCCAAGAGGTGCTTCGAGACGATCCGAATGCCGGCCCTCAGATGCTGCCGGAGCCACCCCTGCACGAGCCAGTTCAGTTCTGGTGAAACCAGCAAGGACCGCCAGAGGGGGCTCCGATGAACCCATCCACGGACAACAGCACGGCGGCGGGTGATCCCGCCGCATTGTTCGGCGTCGTCCGGGGAACGCAGGGCGAGGGAGGGGAGGAAGTAAGCGGGGCCACACCGAGGTCTGCCGGGTCTCCACGGCGTTGTCCCGATCGACGACCGGCTGGAAGAAGCGACCTGCGCGGCCCGGGCGGCCGCGGCCGTAGGTGGTCTTCCATGCGCTCTCCGAACAGTCGGACCGGTCTGCGGCAGCAGTGAGGTGCTTCCGGCCGGGAATGGACAGCATGAACAGGCGCACGATCGCGAGGACGACGATGTGGACGCGCGGCTCCAGCGTCCACATCGACGCCTCGTCGCCGCTCGCCCGCAGCACGAGCGCGAGCGCGCGGCGCTGCATCAGCAGCGGGTCCCGCACGCGGTTCGTCTGGTGCAACGCGACCGCGAGCGCGTGCAGTGCGCGCGTGCGCAGCTGCAGGCGCCCCGCCGCCGCAGACGCCGATCCTGCCGCGAAGGACGAAGCGCTCGCAGGGCTGCAGGCGTCGCCATCCTCCGGCTCGCGCAGCGTGCGCAGCGCATGCAGGAGCAGGTGAACCGCGGTGGTGAAGCTCGTGGACGTCGAGGGGCTTGGCGCGCAGACGACGTGATAGCAGTACTCAATCAGTGGCTCCACGACGACAGGCGACTCCGGATGTGCTGTTGCAGCCGCGTGCTCGACCGCCCGCGCCAGAATCCCGATTGCGAGATCCTTACTGCATACATCACTGCCGCGTGAGACACCGTCGCCCTCCAGGTCACACCTACGTGCAGCCGCATCCTTGGCCAGTGACACACACCCGTGATGCACCAGCGGCTCATCCGGGACGAACGAAGCAGATGCTTCAGGTCACACGCGGACATGATAACAGCGAACACTGAGCACAGAAACAGCCTAGCAGGGTCGGTACTAGCGGCAGTAACAGTGATGGCCTGGGCAACGGTGGCACGGCAGGGGCAGGCCGCACTCGTCCGCTTCACGCGCCTCCAGCACCAGCTTGGCGACGTGCTCCTCTGCGTTGGCGGAGCGGCACTGAGAGTCCACCCTCGGCGGAGGCGAACGCAGGCTTGGCGAAGGCCGAGTCTCCCGGCCGCCAGTGGCCTCCGGCACGTCCATGGCGGCGGCCTGGGGCCGGCCTGCTGCAATGCGGCTCGGCAGCAAGTCCGCCGGCTCCCACGTGCTCGCCTCCTGCACATGCATGCATGCGTTGGCCAGAGTGTGCAGCACCCATGCCACAGTGCGGAGGCACGAGACGAGGCGCTGCTGCCAAATGATGGGGCACACACCAGTGCTGGCCGGCATGCTGATGGTCGGCAATCAACGCGTACCACACTCACTGAACGGGAGCAGCAGGTGCGGTGGAAATGTGGCTGGGTGGCGCAGCGTGTGGCGACGCCGCACGCGCCAGAGATGTGCCACCAGGATTGCTCCTGGCCTGTACCATAGACAATGTGGCCGCAGTTTGCGTGATGGCATGTGACAGGCACACTGGGGGGGCGCCAAACAGCGAGTGCGCGGGTGAGGCAACGATGGTGGGGCCGCATGAGGTGCCCATGGGGGGCATGCGAGGCGGTTCGCAGCGCACATGGTTCAGGCGGCGGATGCGCCAGAAGACCGCATCGTCGCGATACTTGTTGGCGCGGATGGCATCATGGCAGCTGTTGAAGTACCAGACGAGCCCGACCTTGGCCTGCTCGACGCTGATGCGGTGGGAGTGCGACACCGCAGGAGGCCGCAGCTCCAGCTCTGGGAGCCACGGATCCATCTGGGCTGTTCTGACGAGGGTCTCCACCGCCTGCTGCCGCTTCCCCCTGCACAGTTGCGGGGGATTCGATGGCTGCAGGACGCATGCAGCTGGAAGGTGGCATTTGGAGGCAAGGTGGTGCTTGGTGGAGAGTGGTGTGATCTACACAGCATTGGCAGGGCAAAACATATATTGTAGTGCCAGCTGGGCTGGTGCAGTCATCCGACAGGAGTGACAGTGCTTGATATGGGCTTGTGTATGGATCCCTGCTAATCTGTCGGCGATGAGGTGGTGGTCACGGTGATGGCATGCTCACCAGAAGGACGAAAAGGTGACCCCCATAGGAGGTGCTGCAAAGCATGCCACGCGTTGCACAATCACTCCCAACTTTGACACAGCCTGCGCAAACACGCTCATGTCCTAGCAAGCACATGGATACAGGGCAGGCACGTGACCAAAAGGAAGCAGCCACTGGAAGCACCGGCAGCACTAGCCAGGGCCACAGGGGAGGGGCGCACAGCGCAGCCTGCACGAGCGCATAGCGCAGCATGACCTTGGAGCGAGGCTGCACGTGCTGCACGCTGCGGAGGCTGTCGTCTGCGTCACTGATGGAGCTGCCAGACGGCGGAGAGCTGCCCGGGCGTGCGGCTCCCGCCTGTGTGGCAGCCTTTGCGGCGCTGCTGCTGAGAACATCAGCGGCCCGGTCGTGGAGGCGGAGGCTGTCCCGGAGCAGACTCTCGGCCTCGCGGACAGCAGTGGCATCGGCCATACCAGTGGTAGGTGCATTGGGCAGCCCGAATCCTGTCTCAGGATCGAGTGCAGCGTACGAACGGAAAAGGTGATCCGCCAGGACAAACATCAGGTTTGCGCGGATGAGGCATGCGCAGACGAACTGCTCGGGCCGGACTGTGGCATCCGGGGTGGCACCGAGGGCAGGTGTGCTTGAAGCGGAGATGTCCAGCAGGGTGCGCAGTTCATCTGCCAGCGGCACGGCAAACTCTTTCATGGAGAAGACGTTGCTGGTGTGCAGCTGGATGACATGCATGAGCTCATCCAGCTGCTGGTTCTCTGTGTAGGTCACATTGCGAACACGGGTATCCACAGATGTGTCATCGCTCGATGCGGATGACGCAGGCGAACTCAGCACAGTCGGTTCCCCGTGTGGTGATCTGCGCTTGGATGCTATGAGGGCTTGCACCCGGGGCAGCATGACCTTCTCCACATGTGAGCAAGGGTAGACAGTGTCTGGGGATGTGCAGCGCCCAGCTGCAAGCTTAATTGGAAGATAGGACGGGACTTCGGTAGAGGCTTTGAGCTGCGCAAATGGAGAGTGCTGGGCCATATCGCAAGCGAAGTAGTCCAACGGATGAGCATTGCTTGATGTGGTAGGCCTGGGTGAATGCCCATCGAGCAGTGAGGACGTCCCTGCAACTTGTCCATTGCGAGAGGAAGGACATGCAAAACAGTGTGGAATTGGAGAGAATGTCGAGCACGGAGAAAAGCTGGCCCGATGTGTGGCTGCCTCTGGAGCTTGCAGAAGCCTTGGATCAATGTCTCCCTGGGCGTCTGCAGGAGTAGACATGGTGCAGCTATCGCAACGGATGGCACCTACGGCGAGTGCGTTGAATCCCAGAGCAGATGTACAGTCCTGTCACAAGTAAGGGCCATCGCTGGACTGCTGACGATGCGGCAGCCGCGGATGTTGACTGCAGAGAAAGCGTGCAGAAGGTCCACTCCCTGGTCATTAGTTTTGCCACCTGCAAACAAAGCCGCGAGCATAAGATACCACCACAATATTGTGCATGTATGGCATAGAAATGGTCGACAAAAAACTGCCGCTGCATGCGCCGTGCACACATCGGGCAGGATGAAGCGTACCAGCGACCGGAGCTTCGAAGCAGACCCCGCGATTGCAAGCTCTCTCTTAGCGATTATAAAGACAGAGCTATAAATATACTGACAATGGCAATTTCATAGACGCTCCGGTACGGCAACACAACACTGTTTTCACAGTTCATCATCGGCGCTCCCACCAAGCCTACAACGCATTGCCCGCGATACAGCACACAGACCTGCCATTCGACGCCCATACGAAAAGCTCTGCATCACGTGCTGGCGTTTGCCAGGTGCGCGTACCCGTATACGAGCAGACAGCGACCACAACAGCGACAGAACAAAAGCTTTGCATATACATAACCCTGCAACTTCCATACTTAAAAGCATAGCTTTAATCGGGGAGAGGTTAGCGATGCCTGGAATGTGCGCCCAGGTGCTTACCAAAGGCATGCGCTGAGAATGCCACATATCAGGTTGTGATACACATCGCCAAACTTTTAACACCAGAGCGGACCTGGCTCAAACATCATATTCCCTGCCTCTCTTATCGTCGGATCAACTTGAGACGATCCGGGGCGCAGTTTCTTGCATCAAAGCGCTCCAGCGTTTACGTATCAGCGCTGCCGGTTACAATCCCAACGTGCCTAAATTCTGACCGCGATGATGTAGGCTCTGTGTCTATTAAGATCTTGGAGAATGCCGACGGTAATGTGGCTGCTATAGATTTCGCTGACCTGTCGTCGACTTAGAATGGCAAATCGCCTGTGACGAACAATCATCTGCTAGAGGCACCTAGTAAGAATTTCACTCAAGCTGATCTGTCCCCTCATGAAGCATAGCTTGAGAGCGCGACGGAGGCTCGAGTTAGTCGTCGGTGCTCACGAGGTGGGCATGCATTGTGTGTGTACATTCCTGAGACCTCCCCGAGCGTGGTAAGCTTCAGTCAGGCCAAAACTCCCGCCACATTCGCACGTGCGAGGCCAAATACACCGCAGCACAGCTGAGTGTCCGATAAACCAGCACTCAAAGTACACAAGCAGAAAATGCCTCTTGAGCTCGTCACGTTATGGTACGTAAGATGTCGTGTGAAGGCTGATTTGACACGTCGATAACTGGAGGCATGAGGTATTTATTCTTGCAAAAAGGTTACATAGCTGTGATACGGACAATATCTTACGCTACAAAAGAGCGCCAGATGACGATCTTCCCCAAATAACGTCGCAGGCAACAGCAGCGTGCACCTACGCTATGCCTACACTGACACATGATATCTGTCCAGGGAGGAGTCGGCACAAAGCTGTGGTCATCATCACAGGCAACAACTTTAATAAAGCTGTCTCGCCTGGACTACCTCTGGAGTGTGACATTGGATGGCAGCTGAATTATGACTGTTGCAGAACGCAATTCCTCTTCATCTGTAAATCTGTGCACGTATTCTGCAAGCAGACTCTCTCTGAGGTGTTGTGCAGTTTGTGGTGCAATCCTAAGTGTGGGGGGTGGCAATACCATAGCTGGCCAGCCCTCGGGGCACAATGCACAAGTCCAATCCATCATGCAGCAGGCATACTGGAAGTACATGATCAGGAGCCTGTGTTATCTGGAACATATCGGGCCATGGATTGCCATGGACAACATCCTGAACCGTGCTCGTGATACATTCAGCTCATGAGGTATAGATGCTGGTCAACCTTGTGTTGGTACCAGTCAACCCAGGCAGGACACTGTTCATGACGGATGCACTTCCGAGTATTTAATTCAAGAACCACACAATCATAGAGCATGCATGAAGTCATGAGGTGGTTTGGTAGACCCAGGCGAAATGCACAAGCCCAGCTATAGCTAGACATACGTTCAATTGGTGACAGGTGCCATGTGATCGTTGACAAACCAGTCACACATGTGACTATGTCAGTACCTATCAAACCGTCATGATTACTGTCTACAAATCTTTCATTAACGAAACGGAGCAATGACTGCCACACTACTGGAAAAACATTTGAAAACCTGATTACAGCCACAGCAGTGTACCGTTCGCACATGCGCACATGAGCTCTCCTAGCACATCTACAGCAACCTTTAGATCCAGGAATTCAACCCACTCTCATCGGCAAACATTCGCAGCAGCAAATCCTGTTCACAAAAATTATGAACCCCCCCCCACAAATCAAAGAACGATAGGAGCAGCTTCACAGCTTACATCTCCTCTTCCTCCTCATCAAACTCACCCTCCTCTTCTGCGGAGGCATCCTGGTATTGTTGGTACTCTGACACAAGATCATTCATGTTAGACTCGGCCTCAGTGAACTCCATCTCATCCATGCCCTCGCCGGTGTACCAGTGGAGGAAAGCCTTCCGGCGGAACATGGCTGTGAATTGCTCAGACACACGCTTGAACATCTCCTGCACAGCTGTTGAGTTCCCCACAAATGTGGCGGACATTTTGAGGCCTTTAGGAGGAATGTCACAGACTGAGGCCTTGACATTGTTGGGAATCCACTCGACAAAGTAGGACGAGTTCTTGTTCTGCACATTGAGCATCTGCTCATCCACCTCCTTGGTGGACATGCGCCCACGGAAGAGGGCAGCAGCTGTCAGATATCGGCCATGGCGAGGATCCGCTGCACACATCATGTTCTTGGCGTCCCACATCTGCTGGGTAAGCTCTGGAACAGTGAGGGCGCGGTATTGCTGGGAGCCACGGGATGTGAGCGGGGTGAAACCGATCATGAAGAAATGGAGGCGGGGGAATGGGACAAGGTTGACAGCGAGCTTGCGAAGGTCGGAGTTGAGCTGGCCTGGGAATCGGAGGGAGCAAGTGACACCCGACATCACAGCTGAGATGAGATGGTTGAGGTCACCAAAGGTGGGAGTGGTGAGCTTGAGTGTGCGGAAGCAGATGTCATAGAGAGCTTCATTGTCAAGGATCAGACACTCATCAGCAGACTCAACAAGCTGGTGGACGGAGAGAGTTGCGTTGTAGGGCTCGACAACTGTATCAGACACCTTGGGTGATGGAACGACGGAGAATGTCACCATCATGCGGTCTGGGTACTCTTCACGAATCTTGGAGATCAGTAGTGTGCCCATGCCTGAGCCAGTGCCACCACCCATGGAATGGGCCAGCTGGAAGCCTTGAAGGCAGTCACATGACTCAGCCTCCTTGCGGACAACATCAAGGACCGAGTCAATGAGCTCGGCACCCTCAGTGTAATGACCCTTAGCCCAGTTGTTACCGGCACCAGTCTGGCCGAACACGAAGTTGTCAGGCCGGAAGATCTGGCCATAAGGACCAGACCTCACCGAGTCCATGGTGCCAGGTTCGAGGTCCATGAGAATGGCACGGGGAACATAGCGACCTGCAACACATACATTTGCTGAGAGATGTATGACGTAGTTTGTTCAAAGCACAGCAGCGTGGGGATGCAGGTGACAAGGACGATGTAGCCGATACCTGGAATGTGCTAGCGGTCACGACACGCATCCAAAATCAACCAGCGCAAATTTGATACTTACCACCCGTTGCCTCGTTGAAGTACACGTTGATGCGCTCCAGCTGGAGGTCCGAGTCGCCCTGGTATGTGCCGGTCGAGTCGATGCCATGCTCATCGCATACAACCTCCCAGAACTTGGCGCCAATTTGGTTGCCGCACTGGCCACCTTGGATGTGGACGATCTCACGCATCTTGTTGAAGAGTCTGGTGGTGGACAAGCGAGATCCGAAAGACCTGCACCCGAACAATTCGTGAGGTAACAAGCCGAACGTCGACAGGTTTTAACTTGCAGCATCGTACGATATAAAGGCATATGAATGAAGATAAAGTGCAAGTGCGTGTCGGGCAACGTCTTTAGTAGCTAGAGGGGAAAAGACGTCCACATTGACGTGTACTCGAACCTCGTCTGACAACCGAAAGCATCCACAGTACGTCATCCAGCCATTAAGGCTACGGAAAAGAAACGTATAAGGGTGACGGATGCAAAAGCCGGCTTGTCTGGAAGTGTACGATGTCAACCTCGGACACCACGGTGGCCGCTGTTATCATCGCAAGCGAGTACGGATAATTCTGTCAGCCAAACAAACTGAAATGATGATAGCTATCATGTATTATATATGCTACTTAATAGGCAGCCAAATGGATGGCGACTCCGGTCGCCTTACTGTTGTCACATCGAAAGGCCGGAGCGAAATTTGTACCGCAGACCACTCACAGCCCCTATATTATAACCCATCAACACACAGCGAGCTCTGAACCAGCGCAGTGAGCGTGAAAAGAAGTGCCACGAGGACCGACAACGCCAAACCACGTTGGAACGAAACACAAGGAACAAGACCACCGCCACGTTGAGAGCCAATATCAGGGAAAGAACGATAAATGAAGGGTGTTCTAGGTCCAAAATGGGCAGACGTAAGCTGCAAGAGATCAGGTCAAGCGGGGGTTACGAACGGCAAAATCACTGGCAGGAAAGGACTATCACGGGCAGGTTCAACTGGCTACACTTCGAGATGGATAGTTAATACATTGATCTTCATCTGAACAGGGAGGCATCGGAACGGAGCAGTTGAAAGGTGGGCAGGCATGCGGAGGTCAATACACACCTTTATTAAAAGCCTTGTGGGATAATCCGATCCGGAGAACACTGTAGGGCAGCGATTGGTTGGTCCTGTCATAAACGTCGGAGGCGAAAGACCAGTCTGCTAAAACAGTCTGTCAACGGATTTCGCAACACAGGCAGGCGCGTGGCCGAACGCGCCGTTTAAATGCAGAAACGGCCTTTTCCCCAGTTTTTGGCTACCGACCTGTTTGGGACTAACAGCTAGCCAGGCTCCCGCTGAATTGAAAACAAAAAATAAGTCCACGGCGTTAGTTCTAAGATGCTGTGTTTTGTTTGCAGGCATGCAAAAGGAGGTCTTGGATGGGATCCATTTCATCATTGAGGCACAAATCAACTGGTAGTTGGCTGACTTCATTCCGGGAAACGCTATACTGATTAAACAAGTTTTTGGGATGGTAGGCCATGTATGGTGGTCGATGGTGGCATTGACCGACCACCGGTCGCGGTGGACCTTCGGGACGGCTGTCAACAGTTTTACGTGGATTAAGTACCTTCAGTGCCAAAAAGACGTACCCCCCTGATCAGAAGAAATTTAAGTATGGCATACTCTACAATCAGCGATATTTTTGTGCGTGTGTCCAGCTTTCGTTTGGTGTCCTATCAGCGCCCGTTTAGCGCCATGTTTAGCGACGCACGGCAGCTTCGCGAATGAATGTACCGTGACGCTGCATACTCAAGACTGTCCTTCCTGCGTTGCTGAGGATTGACGCCTCGGCGTCGCGTGGATGCCCTATATACACACTCCACCAAATGGATGCGTTTGACTGTTACACGGGACAGGCCTCTCCACAACCTGCGACCACTGCGGCAAGGATTATGATGTATACAATATCGATACACATATGTAGTCGACACCATGGTCTACTCCATACACCTTTGTGTTTGGCATATCAGCCGTGAGGACTTCTTGGTGTACTTCCGGCAGTACTCCGCCTCCGCTTGGACAGTGGAACAACACGAACAGGCACCCCGTACAACCCAAACGAGGTACGGAGAGCACGCGAAAGAGCCGAAATGTGGCTCTTCTCCACGATGCGGCCCTTAAATTCAGCAAGCACGGTAGGAGGTCTGGTCTTGGTCATCTTCAGGAACCTTACAGATGTGGCGGCTTGGCTGCCGCTGCCTGAACAGCATTCATCCAACTCCACGGAATACTAGACATGCGCCATTGACGGCTTCATATGAAGCGCATTTCGAATAACACCCGCTGCATGGTGTCCAGCTCACTGCCTAGCACAACATGTGTCACAACATCTATCATGCTACAAAAATGTGATGACAACCTTGTCAACCAGGAATGAAAATTCAACAGCATTCATACTTGGCTGTCCAAGGCCTCTGTAGTGAGCTGTAGGTCTTCAAAGTGTCGGTCAAGATGGACATCGTGGGCTGAATTGACATGCTCGCTTAGGCTTGCCAACCATGTGCTATTGACTGATTCTAGTCTTGAAAACTTTTAAATGCACAACACACATAGTTTTCTTGAGACCGGCAGCCAGGTCAGCATGCAATGTTTGTGCTGGGAATAGTTGCTCTGGTTTTTGCTAGGCATGCCAGTTGCCACACAGCTATCTGCCGTGCATTCAACCGCGCACAGGTACCTCGATAACAAAACTGCAGGTGAAGCACCTTTCAGAGCTACAGCCATCTTATGCCTCCATGCGTTCAGCTCTTTGCTATCGAGTGCCAGGCTCCACTTTGGGATCAGCTGGGTGACCCGCTGCAGGACTCGGCCCAGGCCATGCCCGGTTGCCCCAGATACCCACGCCACTGAGAAGCAATCTCTCCACGATGCAAAGCTGCTATCAATCTGCACTGCACCTGACCAGTGACGACTTGTGGCGAGAAGACAGGTGACAAATGGGAGCTTCGTAATAGTGCCTATCCGTGCAGTAACAGTGGAATGGGACCCTTGCCCTGGCGGGTAGAAGGCTGTGCTCCAAGGCAAGTCAAGCCTGGACTGCAATTCCATCACGGACTAGTGCTTGTACACCTTTGACGAGCCATCACGTGCGTGCACAGCACATCACCATTACCAAGAGTAGCCCACGCTTGTGCCAGGGCACTGACAGAATCCAATCATCCACATAGCGTTCCAGCCTTGGGGTGTTGGGAAGTACACGAGCATGCCAGCACATAAAACCTTTCCTGCCTGCGTTGTACTTAGGCGCGAGACAGCAGGGGTACAGTGGACCTGCGATCAATCGACCAAGCGTGTGGAGCACATGATGCATGTTGGCCGCTTCATGACCAGCACCACTCCAGGCAGCCCATGCTGCAAATCTCTGCTACTGTATAGTGACATTTCTATGGGAGACCGATCAGACAGGGCAGAAAACACACGCAATGCCAGATGGCAGGATTTCTGGACTGCAACCATGTTTTTGTTGGGTGCAACTGCCAGCGGCACCGCACGCTACACCGAGGACATCCACCGCATGCGCTCGTTCTGTAGACACAAACAGCATGCAACTGGACAGAGATGAGGGCCTGGCGGTGGGTGCCAACACGGCAGCAGGGACGGCCAGAGTGCGAGCACACCTGCGCGTTGAGGGCGTCCGTGACGGCCGCGCGGGACGCGTCCGCCAGGTCGTCAGCCTTGTTGAGTGCGATGATGAGCAGACGGCCCTCCTCGAGCACCGTGCCCGCGAGCGCAAGCTCCCGGCGCGAGAGTGGCATGCCGACACTGCGGACGGCATGCCGCACGCGCTCGTGTGCGGCCGAGCCGTCTACCACAAGCACCACCGCATGCCCAAAGTTGACCTTTGCGCTTCCCTGCATGCAGCATGCGTGCAGATGCGCCCCACAGCGGCAAACCCGACCGCCCCACATGGCAGGTTCTACACAGCATGCATAGCACGCTGTGCCTGCGCATATGGTTTGCATGATGCGGCGCCGGAGTGCAGACGTGTGCTTGATGGGCTACTTCCTGAATGCGTGTCAGATGCCCCTCTGCATGGACGTCGATGAACCAAGGTGCCAGTGTAGGACAACACAGTGGCGGGGGCAGCCGAAGGCATGGCTGGTGTATGGTGTGGTGAAATGACGGCCGAGGGGCCAGCTGACATGCATTCAGGCGTGTGAAAACACCGGCGCACCGGTACACTACATGTCGAGAAATAGTGCTGACGCGAAGGTTTGCTACATAGCCATGCATGCACATGCTGACAACAGTTGACGCATACAGCGGCGGTCGTGCTGGTGATCCCGGCTGGTCGCACGAATGCTGCTAGATCTGCCGTAACCCATCCGCAGCAGATGGGCATGCCTGCGGCCAGCCTCACGGCGGAACCATGACCGGCACTTGCATGACGTTGCCGCATGCTGCTACATCTGCCCTCACCCCACATGCAGGCGTACCATCCGATCCGCAGCGAGGCAGGGGGACCACACCTGCGCGACGGTCATGCGTGCGACATTGCCGCCGACGTCGTCGTATGACTTGAGCGTGGCGCGCTGCAGCCAGCCGGCGGTGTCCGTCACCTCAAACCGCGTGCCGCGCCACGTCAGCGGCTCGGAGATGGCGTCACGTGTCAGCGCCGCCTCTGGCCCGACCAGCGCCCGCTCGTACCCGAGCAATCGGTTGAGCAGAGTGCTCTTGCCCGCATTGGGCAAACCCACAAGCACCAGCTTTATGGGAGAGTCTCCGCCGAGCGCGTCCGGCCGCAGCGGTGCCTCCCCAACCCGACTGAAACCTACAGCAGCGGTGACTTCCGTGCCCCCGACGCTTGTACCACTGCTTGATGCCTCCTCACCCAGGCTGTCACCGGCTGAGAGACCTGCAGACTCCTGTGGTCGATGATCCGGGGCTACGCTGGAAGACTGTGGAAGATCTTGGGGTAGGTCGCTGGCGTGTTGGGTTGCTGTGGGAGCTGCTTCTGTGTCTGCAATGGACGGCTGCCAGCCGCCGAAAGGGCGCAGCGGAGTGGGCCTGGTGCCTCGCTTGCGACCCGGATCATCATCTGGCGAAGTGTCGGCCCTGGAGGCCTGTGTATCTCTATCATGCCCTGCCCGGCCTGCGAGCACTGGCGAGTTTGGACACACATGAGGCAGAGCAGAGCAGGGCACAGCACAGCATGCTTACTCTAGGTTGGTGACAGCATGAGCAGCAGTGGCGACAGATAGAGCATGAAGCTACGCACACAGGCCAAGCAGTGATTGGCTCTTGAGTTGTGTTTCCTCCGTTGCCACTGGATTCACAGGTGACAACAGCCCTCAAAACAGCAGCTGGATCGGTACCAGTCAGATCATCGTGGGTGTTCTCAGCAGTCAGCGGTTCCAGCTCATGCTTACGCTCATGGAAGGCGTCTATGGCTGGTCTGAGCGCATCGTACAAGTCAGCTGTTCCTGCTTGGGTTTCTGCAGAGTATGGCACAGGATTGCCAAACCCCAGCGAAGCTGCCTCAAACGCATTGGAAACCAGCATACTATCTCCTGGGTGGTCGCATTTGTTGGCGACCACGATGATGGGGGCTGTGCTGTCTTGGTTGCACGAATCCACAACCTTGCTCCTGTCATGTGGTAATGGCTTCAGAGTCCGTCTCAACCAATCAGCTGCAACATAATCTGCCGCAGCTAGCCCTGATTTAGCATCAACAACGAACAGAATCGCATCAGCCCGGGAGAATAACTGCATGTGCGCAATTATAGATCAGGTGGCCCAGCAGCGCTTGACTCGGATCACGAGTCACCGCCCTATGGCTCATGCCTCTGATACTTTCAGCGTAATTACCCCGCAAGGAAGCAATCTAAGGACAGCAACACGACCATCGTGTCGTCTCTGCATTCGTGACGTGCGCTGCCGTGATCGCACCGTCTGCGTCAAGCGTGTTGCTCTTCCTTGAATGGACTGGTTGCCCATTGAGGGCTCCAGTCCAGACGTGTCCACGACACGAAATCGGAGATCCGATAGCTGTGCGATGCTTTCCTTATAGTCCCGAGTGACGTGGCTGCCCGGTGTATCGTACACAAGCGCAGCACGCCTGCCCGTCAGTCGGTTGAACAGGGTAGATTTGCCTACATTGGGCCGACCGATGACTAAAACCGTCGGAAGTAAACTTTTATCGTCCCCTGGCGAGGCCTGCTTCTGACGTCCTGACGATATGGCTGCCCGAGCAGCGCGATTCAAAGTGGACACTGTCGTTCCCGAACGACGCGCAACAGAAAAGAAACATTGCAACATTACGCGCAATTGCTGAAATGGGGATCTTGGGTATCACGGGGCATTCTGCGTGCGTTTCTGTGTCGACAATTCATTCTTGCACCATGTGTTCTCGCTTGCGCCGTAACCCGTTGCAGAGTTTAACCTGGGCACGAATATCGTTACATTCATATTTATGTGCTATCTTTACGATATTTCTGTAAAGAGGTATCGGGAAACATTCTATACTGGATTAGCATGAGCTGCAGCATCGGTATCACTTTGCGAGGTTTGGTGCAGGCAGAGCTGTGCAATTCGTTCATCATGCAGCAAAAACCACGCGAGCTTACATCGCAGACATAATCACACGAATTAACGTGGGTTCAGTGATACGCTTTAGGTATTCACAAGAATTTGATCACGCGACATTCATATGAATATCGCCAGTTCGCGGTCACCTATAACTGCTCTGATTGGAGCGACAGTCCGTAGAATACTTCGCCTTACAAAAATTTGGGGGGGGGGGGTTTATTTGCAGCAGTAGTACAAGGTGAACCGTGGTGCCCTCCGGAAGTATGCACGAGCCGCGCGTTGTGTACAGTGACCGTCGGCAGAGCGCCTGAGGCGTACACGCGGCAGGCAGAGGATAGCAAACCTAGATGGTCTCAGATGATTGTTAGGTAATTCCACCAATGCATGCCACCTGTGCTGTGTAATGTGACATGTCGTGTGACAGATTATTGCGTAGAGCAGCACTGTGTAGACGTTGTGCATTGACATGTCCGCATCCGGACCGCGCAGCTCGTGGATGCAAGGGCCAATTCCTGGTGCTCTGTGTAGAAAGTGGTCAAACGTCTGTGTCTCTAGGCACTTTACCCGCGCAATTACAGGTGCCATCTGTGAGAGAATAACCATGCTGCCAGTGTTGCGAGTATTCCAAGTACAAAAATGTCCGTGAATAGCTTGAATATGAAGTAATTGAGTAATTTGTCACATTTATATTAGCCCCGGTGCCTCGATTGGTCATGACACGGGTGTCTTGGTCTCTGCTGCAGGAAAACTTGGCAGTGACCAGTTCAATCAGGATTGAGCCAGAGAGCATCTATCTATGACTCATTGACAGTAACCTCAAATGTGCGGTACAAAGGAACATCTGGTGAGTTCTTGCTGACAAGGCAGGGCATCACTGATGGTCCAGTCCGCACCATCAGTTCCCAGGAGGTCAATATGTACAGCTCCCGCCAGGCTGGTCTTGCTTTCCATCATTTCAATCACAGCTTGCGTCAACTGCGGCATTGGCGTTTGCGTATCTGCCAGTCTCTTGGGTCCAGCTGAAGATGCAAGACACAAGCTGCACTCTCCTGGCACCATCCGCTCCACTCCAGTACACCACCTTGCCGAAGACACTGTTCCTCCAGCCTGGCTCAGAGGGCTTCATTCCGAGCCCGATCAGAGCGATGGTGCCCGGGATGAAGACCACAACAGCCTGCAGAATGATGGAGCAACAGGTGACACCATCACAGTCGCTGACAGCTTGACCACACAAGAACGCATAGCCAGGCTTCATCAGCACTTTCAGCAACAACGAGAAGAGCATGGTGACGAGCAGGTTTGTTCTGCACCATCCAATATTAGCTGCGTTTAGATTGCTCCAGGCTTCCGTTCTGAGTCGATGACCAGCATCACGAGCTGGGCATCCACAACCAGACATCATGGTCCCTACCGTTTGAAGCACTGAACTCCGGAATGGTATAACTCGTAAACCATGTGTACGGCAGTCCGCAGCTGATCATGCTCATGCTGTTTCTATCAAGGCGAACAGTGGTGGAAGTGACATCATTCCAGCACAATGCTCCAGTCTGCCTCAGTCACTGACCCCAGTGCACGAGTGGGCATTATTCCCACCGAGCTTGGCTGCTGTGGATGTCCCTAGCAACAACTGCAATGCAATGAGGCCGACAGTCGTGGAGCCCAATACCCGATCTCGTTGGTTCAGACGGTTTTACACTGTGTGAACTTCATCAGCCACAACACGTCTCGCCAGCACACCTTTCCTCGACGTCTCTCTTCATTGCTGACTCCGCAACGCTTTCAACCAGCCACCACTGACGCTGCTGTATGTCCCCGTTCTACCTGATGACTCCGTGTCCTCCGCCCCTATGCGTAGAGGTACCGTGGACGATGCCCGCACGGGTTTGGCGTCATGCCCGAGATGTGTTGTGACTAGTATCAGTGTGTACACCAGACTGATGGGAGCGCCATGCTCAGGTCATGCATGGTATAGGCAACGTAAGGGCCATGCCAGGATGCACGCATCTGCAGGCACGGGATGTGTGTACGTATTCGTTCGTGATTGGTGGCGTTCCGATCCAGCTCCACCGTCGTGGCAGCCACACAGATGCGCAGATGCTTTCTGAGCCTTGTCCTCGTTCAGCTCCCGCTTATCTCTCACATGCTGGTCAAACCGCTCGACCACTGGCCATCAATCTACAAAGGTGCCATGGTTTGCAGCAGGTGCTGAAAAGCTCACTCGGGTGATCGGAAAGTCGCTGAGCACTGAAGGGCACGGTTCAGCGGTGAACTCTGTTGCAGTTACGCGTTCCTCGCCGCCATGCCAGTCTGTGGTGCTGGCTCTGACTGACCTGATCAGACTGGTTTGTAGACTCTATCACACAACGAGCCAGTTAGCTTGTTTACGAGCGCACTGACAACTTAGACAAAGTAGGACATTCCCAGTGTAGTTGGCCGCGTCTGGTGTCCTGTGCTGTGTGAAGACCACTGGGCTGTGTGACGCCGAGAGGATGCACAGTCGGTTGCAACAGCAGCACTTTGTCTGTTTTCATCATTGCTGTTCTTCTGCGGTCATCAGAGCCGTGTAATCGCGCAACCAGCTTACGATTCTGAGCCTCCTCGTGCACCATCTGCGGTGTGCATCAGGGTTGGGCGGTTGACATGATTATCCAGGTACTTGCCCTGGAAATTAAACCTGGCAAACTAGAATTCCTCAATCGATTTCTCAGGATTGCACACCATTGCTGTGCGTCCCCCCAGTGCAGCTAGCGACGAAGACTGGCGGTGCCTGTCACATTACTGTCCCAGAACGCCACCGACAGTTTAGGTCTGGAGAGATCCGGTTGATGCATTGATCGGACTGCAGAAGCGAGCGCCGCTGCTCGACGCGACTGTCTCCATGCATTGATAGCTGCACCGCATAGACGCAGTGGAAGTTCATGTCGAGACGCGGTGCTGTGCGTCGACCCACTTTCGCCACCTGACTGGAGGCGGCAGCAGCAGCCACCGGCCGCGTGCAAGGCTGCTGGCAGCTCTATCTGACAGGTACATCCATCGTCGCACGTGTGCTACCAGCTCGCCTGACTCGTGAGGCTGGCCGTGCATGCAGCAGCAGCCCGAGGGGCAGCCGCCGCTGCAGCTGCCGGACTACTGGCCGCCGAATGCGGCGCGGGCATCGCCGATGCCGGACCTGGACGCCATGATCCGCGATGCCGGCATCGACGTGACCGCTCCGTTCCTCTTCATCGGCATCCTCTCCTCGCGCCGTACCTTCCGCCGGCGGATCACCGTCACCAACACGTGGCTGCAGTACGTGACCCACGTCCCCACTTCCCTCGTGGAGGCCCGCTTCGTGCTCACGCCCGACGAGGTGCGGCTGCCCACTGACTCGGGATTCGAAGTGGAGGGTTTGTGTCCATAGGGGTCACGAGTGTGGCGATGTGTGCCGGCCCCGTAATGTTACATCGGTTGGACCCCGTCGTAAGTTCGCGCCAACGACACTTGCGACCGGAAACCGCGTCAGCAGCCAACGCTTTGCTCTTGTGGTTGTTGGTGTCGTTGGTTATGCTGGGGGGTGGAGGCGTCTTTTGCGCCTTGGATTGTCATGGGTTCGTTGCGTCTGGGATTCACACCGAGCGATGCAGCTACCTGTTTTAGTTCTAGTGCACCAATGGACATGGTTCTTCATTTTGCCGTAAAAAAAGTAACGTGCGGTCGCAAGCCGGTGTTGGGGCTGCGTTTGCATGGTTGTTTTGCCTCGAAGCTGTTGACAAGCTGTGCATGCATGTGCTCATCTGTACACGTGGCTGCATCAATTTCACCACCTTTATCAGCTCGGCAAAGTGGCTAAAAGGTGCTTCTGTGTACAAGACGAAATTTAGGACGGTTGAGTGGCTTTGTCTTCACCTGGGTTTGGGTTTGTGAGACGCTGCATGAAACACTGCATGAAAGCAAGCCAGCATGCTCATAGTCGAACATCACCTCAGTGCCAACATCAATGAGGGACCACCAACATTGATCCAACATTGATGCCCCACGCTTGTTCCATTTCAGATATAGTTTGGACACACAGAGATGAATTTGAATCTGAGAAAGCAAGCAGGTGTAGATGTGAACGATGGCAGTGGGTTCATCGTGAATCCCTGAATCCCAGAGATTTTTCCTTGTTCTTGCAGACCTGTCGTATCACATAAAAGGCAAGGTGTATTTCATGATTATGGGAGCAGGCTAACTTGAGCTGAGCTTGGATTTCTTGAGCTGGATCCAGAGTTCTTCTGGTCGTTCGCAGTTTCTTTGGTGTGATAGTGACTGAGTGTGAGACGTCCAGGCTGGTCAAGTGCAGGCTTGCGTCACCAGTCCACAAGCTATGATATCATACAGATGTCCCGGGCTGAATATTGTTTGTCTGTATGATCACCCTCCTCTTGTCACAAACAAAGAAATACATCACAACATCCCATGGCAAGCAGGATTGCCACCTGCTGATCACAGTGCACTGTGTGTCAACTCCAATCATGATGATCACAGCAGCTGATCACAGTGCACTGTGTGTCAACTCCAATCATGATGATCCTGCAAAATTGCTGGAAATGGATTACTAGACAGGCAACAAGGACAGCTGCATCTGTGGTGTGCCCACTCTCACTGTATGGATCAGGTGCAGCCCCAGCTGTGTCTTGAAATGTTTCCCTACCTTCACCACCTGCATTGCGCTGGGATGTTGCCCCAGCAATCCAGGTATGCGAGGATGTGTGGCCAGCTGTTCACATTTCACATGGCCCAGTGACCCAGCAGCTGAGGGTAGTTGCCACACCTCAGTAATGCCCTGCATGGTGGCAAACACTGGTTTGAATCCCAGAATCTTGGAGTGAAGATGTTCATGCCAAGCTGTGAACCCGCAGCCCAGGCACAGACTCCAGCTGAGCTGGCTGCCTGGGCTGCTACAGCTGCAAGAGCCCATCATGCACTTCCCACAACGTCAGAATGGCTGCATCACATCAGAATGGCTGCCATCGCAGCAGCAACAACAACAACGATTGCTGTGATCGCATATGTCTGGGATTGTTGTGATTGTTGTGATCAATGATCACAATCACCATGACGGCAATCACAATCACAATCACAATCACTGTCAGGTCAGCGTGTGAGCAAGACATACCCGGAGCCTGTCTCGAAGGACGTTGTGCGTACACCTTGCATGAGCAGCAGTGGCTGGGGTGGATGATCGAGTGGAACAGGGTGGCAGCGTTTCCCATATGTCGGGGCAGATGCACGCGCTTGCCCAGGCTAGGTCAATCGCCAACCACCACCAGTAAGAACTCACACAACCAGACAGCAAAGATCTGCAGCGCACGTTGCTAGATACTCAAGACCAGGTACTGGACATGCGTACTCCAGTGACTGCAGGGGATGCCACATGCGGTTTCACAAGGGGAGTGCCAGCCCCCTTGTCTTCCTCCAGCGAAAAAGCGCGGAAGTTTGAGGTTTCCACATGAAGGGTTCCGTCTCAAATCCCTCCATGTGGCATCTCCCTCGGGGAGCCCTGGACGTGACGTGTACAGAGGTCCACCATAGCCACGAGTCGCCTCGATCTCAACTTTTGTCTTCGCCTTTCCCGTTTTCAAACTCTTCCCACGTCTTGTACTAATGCTGGATGTTTCGTTCCTTCCGTGACAGTGCGATAATGCAGTAATACAAGATACCGCGCTAGCCCTGCACACGTCGGGGCACCGAGGTCAAGCAGCTTTCGCCTGCCCCCGGGAACACGGCCCTTCCATTGACTGTGCCCACAATGGCACCGGCGGGTGGCAAGGACATGAGGCTGTCACTGGACACCAGCGTTTCGCAACGGCATTTTTGCATGTAGCTGGACCTGTTTGATGGTCTGGGTTCAGTCGACCACACGCCACAAGCAGCACAGGTGCTGTGCAGGGGGCTGACCTGGATGCAGCGGAGAAGGAGCACATCTTGTACGCAAACGCAGCCGTCACGTACTCGTCCATCCTGATCAAGGTGTACGTCATGTTTGAGCATGCTCTGCAGCGTGGCTCCAAGTGGCTGCTGAAGACCGACGATGACGCATACGTCAACATCCCCCAGACCGTTCAGGCGCGGCCCCCCCCTAGGGCAACAGCCCCAGGGAAATGACAGGCACATTCATCGATAAGTGGTGTGCATGGTCACCTCAGCAAGGCTGTTCCAACAGTCTACACCAAACGCTGTAGCTGTTCAAGCGCTGTTCAAGAGACCCCAGTGCAGCACTGCCACGCGTGGCGCAGACCTGTGGGGCCGCTGGCATGATGCACACCACTGTGAATCGTAGTCGGCTTTGTTGCGGGCGCTTGCACGTGCAACTGCTTCCCACCGCCACCTCACCGGTGTTCCCTTTCGGCGGTCTGCTGAACCGAGCACGGACACGCATGCGGTGGTGATGCCGCCATGCCACGGTGCGTCCACCACCGCATGCGTGTGGCATCACCACCGCCGCCATGCCACGGTGTGCACCCGGCGTCCGAGGCGTCGCCGTCACCAGGGCACGCGACGCATGCACGCAACGGCGGCGTAGCCGTGGGCACACAGCTGCTCCGCAGCAGTGCAGCACACGCGGTCGTCAGACAGGCTGGCCGGCACGTGCAGAATCTGTTGAAGCTGTGCACGACACGCCAGTGCGATCGTGAGAGAGCGTACTTGGGGACGTTCATCGGAGGGGCCCCGGTGATGATGGAGGCGAAGCATAAGTGGCACAACGAGGCGTACATCATGCACGCCGCGGTGAAGAACTACCCCCCGTATGCCCTCGGTGGAGGCTACATCCTCTCATTTGACATCCTCAAGGCGCGCTGCCCCGCCGCCGTGCCCTCTTTCATACGCCCGCACCCACTCTGCAGTCCTTCCAAGTGTGCCCGCGATCTAGCAGCACACCAGTTGCGCCCCGAGAGCCACCGCCCCGAGGATTTTTTTCCCGCGACATGGCGCCGCCGCATGGGCCAGTGACACCTGCAGTGGCAGCTGCCCGGTCTGTGCGTGTGGGCGACAGCCTTGAACGCCAACAGAGGCGTGCACCCGTCCTGTGGAGATCAGGCTCTGCTGTGGTGTGGCTGTCGCCGGTGTGTCGTGCGGTGCCGCGTGAGCTGCCATGCGTGTGACCGGTGGTTGGCACTTGCGTGTCCACAGCACCTGTCGCCCGCGGTCGTGGCCATCCATCCTCTGCATGGTGCACTCTGCCGCTCCCGTTGTGTGGCCCACGGCGCTGCAGGGCATCGCCGCGCACCGCACTCCGCAGCAGACGTGCTCGTGGTCACCAAGGAGCCCGCCCCAAAGGTGACAACCCCCACCCGGGTCTCACGTGCGCACTCCACGAACAACCAACAGCATCCTACCGACAAAACCCAACGCCCACCGTTGTGCTTCCAGTGGTCGCAGCTTCCCCTGCAGGCCCCCCCCCCGTCCGCCCTACCCGCTGCGGCCGTTGCCCGCTTGCGTCTTCCGCGTGTTCCGCGATTGGCTGGTGTGTACGCATTTTGTGCAGCTCCCGGGGGAGGCCCGCCTCACTGAAGCAGTGTGGGTGCCACAGAGGCGCCTGGGCCAGCACTTCCACCGGCGGCTCGGCACCAGCGCACTCATGTGTCACCTGTCGGTGTGCAGGTGCTGGTGTCGCTGCACCGGTCCGTCAGCCTCACGTTCACTGCGATCGAGGACGCCAACGTCGGGATGTGGCTGGCAGGCATGAACATCACCCGCCACAACTGGGAGGGCGTCATGCTGACCGCCGGCTGGACCTGCTGCTTCTCTCGCACCCAGGACAAGTGCGCCCGCCCTTCCCCCCATGCCACGCACCCCACAGCCTGCAGCTGCAGACGCTCCCTGTGGCCAGTGGGGCCCACGTGGCTACAGGCGCCACCAGTCGCCATCGTTGCCGAAGGGTCGTGTGGCACTCGACACTTGTGCTGGAACGCGACCCTGTAGGAGGTGCTGGTCTGCCATGTGAGTCGAGGCCGAGCGCGGAGCCACAGGCCGCAGGAGCAGCGTG
The DNA here is from genome assembly GCA_032360965.1 of Ulva armoricana. Lineage (NCBI taxonomy): Eukaryota > Viridiplantae > Chlorophyta > Ulvophyceae > Ulvales > Ulvaceae > Ulva > Ulva armoricana. The sequence goes on from JAUMHO010000006.1 coordinate 3,123,773, forward strand.
TGTGTGTTGTGTCTGCGTGGCCGTTGCGAGGGTCGAATGCAGCCAGGGATGACCGGCTGTTGAATGGAATGACTGTCAGCACACGCTGTGTGGACAGTTCTCGCGGCTGTCTCAGGCTGTCGGTACGTGTGACGGCTGTGCGGCGTCTGCTGCGGGGGGAATGATGGTCTCGCTGATCACGCGCGTGCCTCTCCGATACAGGCAGTCGAATGCCCGACTCACGGGACGGTCGATTCCACCGGGTGCTGCAGCAGAGTTGGCGCACGCTCGAGCGCTGCTTGGCCGTTCAGGCTGGGCGTCCTTGCCCGCGGGCCTGTTGCATGCAGTGGTGATATGGAGCTCCTAGCCAGCAACCGGCCACAAGGCAGACCACGCCTGTCCATGCATGTGTGCACCGGCCCTTGAGAGGCGCTGGTGTAGGTCCTGTTGCACCTGCACTAGCATTTCAATCGTGGGCTCGCGTGCCTAGGGTCCTCGCGTGCTGGTGTCGTGCAGTACTCGACGTGTGCGTCGGCAGGGTTTGAGGACAACCCTGTGGTCTTGGCAGCCTCGACGGGGGACCATGCATGTGTGTACCGTACCAAAGAGGGCCGCCGCGACAGCCACATCAAGCATCGGCCGGCACGCCTCATGCCCAGACGGCACACGACTCATTCGTCATCCGTCGTCATCTCATGCATGCGTGCAGGACGGTCCGCTCGGATGTGCTGGGGCGGTACACGATGTCGAACGACCCGTGCCGGCCGCAACGCGCCGTCCGAGAAATGCACATGCATGAGTCGATCCAGGAGCTCCTGGAACGGTCTGCCAAGGTGCAGTCTGACGAGGTCGGCCAGGCGCTCGAACTGTCGGACGAGGACGGGGGCCAGGAGGCGGCGGCGGCGGCGCACAAGGCGGCGGGCGACTGGGGCATCTCGTTGGGCGCAGGGTGGCGCCGCAAGACGCTCGCGCCGACCGCTGAGTCCACTGCAAAGGCGGGGGTGACAACGCGTGCGTGGCGGGGGCTTGCCGGGGAACAGGACGATGCCGGGCAGGCGGACACGGGAGTGCACAAGGACTTTGACCCGGCGGTCCTCGAGGCGCTGAACTGGCGGAATCTGACGATGTTTTCGCAGACGATCGCCGCGTTTGACATGCTCGGGGAGGGGGGGACGCTGCGGACGCGGCCGATGGTGCTGCACAAGGTCGCCAACCCGCTGCACATGCAGTACCTGCACTGGCGCCTGCAGCACTGCAGCGTGCCGAAGAAGGACCTCGTCGGGGGGGCCGGGGAGGCGCTCGCGCAGCGGCACCTGCCGACCCTGCACGAGATCTTCCACGTGACGCCGCGGTTGAAGCCCGGCCAGGGCGGCGGCGGCTGAGGCGGCGGCCGGTGCGGATGTCGGCGGCCGGTGCCGGAGCGCGTATCGGCGATGCTGACATGCCGAGGGGCGTGCCCTGCGCACGCATGGGCCACAGGTGCCCGTGCAGCCGGCCCTGCCATTGGTGGGGTCTGCAGGTGTTGGGAACGCAAGCGCATGCCTCCACTGCGCTCGTCCAACTGGGCCGGGCGCGCTTTCAGTGGTGTCCGTGCCGTGTGGCGATCCCAGGCCCGCCGGATCGCAGAGATCGCTTTGTTGCTGGGTGGTGTATGAGGTATGAGGGCGTATTGAGGGTGGAAATGCATGGTGGATGTGAGGGTGCGCGCGGCGGAGATGCAGCGCCAATGGTGATGAGACGCAGTTGCATAGGTGATGATGACATGCGGCAGCCGGGGTGAGGATCCTGGGTTGAGGGTGGGCTGGGGTGTCCTATGGGCGGTGGTGAAGCGGGCCGGGGGGCCTGCTGGCAGCAGGGGGTTGCCGTGGATGCGCCGGCGGCTGCGGCGGGTGGGACGCTTTGAACCCCTCGCAGTCTCCCGAGGTGTCTGCGGCGCCGGCCGTAGACCACGAACGATCAGTGCTTCTTGAGCGCCAGGAGGGCACGGCAGTGTGCTGGTATGCATGCGTTTTATGATCGAGTTGGCCATCGTTAGACGATGTTGAACAGCATGGCAGTCCTTCGGCAGCAGTTCAACTGCGGGTCGAACAGAACATGGCATGCAGATGCGTGCTTGTGACAATGACTGCTAGGTAGATGATGGTGGCTTCAAATGATGGCTAGTTTGCTGAGCCGCCCTCGAATTCGAAGGTACTTCGAAGATACGTTTTTTTCCCCCGTTCTGTACCTGGTATTACCGAATGCCACAACAGCTTGAAACTCTATACGAGTGCATACTTCTGCATCAGCAGGTGCTCTGCAGCCGGAACCAATTGCAAGCGGTAGCTGCCAGCACATGTGGACGATCAATCGGTATTCTGCAGTCTACCAGAACACAAAGGGACCTTTGCTGGCTGGCACCCAATGTCGGAGCGTTTGTGAGGATCTGCATGGCCTTTTTATGGTAAGCCAGGCAACACTACTGGGCATGCCTGCCGGCTCTTCCGTTGCCGGGTGGAAAAGTGCAGGTATCACCAGGTTTGACTCAGCCCGACAAACCGAGAATATGCCAACTGAAGCGAGATGACTAGTCTGTGACCAAGCCAGTCGAAGCCACTTTCAAACAGATAGTAACCCCTGGAGAGAGCTGCTGACTGGTATGGAGTTCAGCTGCACGGGTGAGAAGAAGACGCTGCCGTAGTTTCTGTGACCTGAGTTTGTGAAGGAGACGTTCAATGCTATGTTGCTGGTGACGGTCACCAACGGTGCTGGCTTTAATGCCTAAGATCAACGTCAATGCATCAAAGTTGTGATACTACAGCTGTAGCTGCTTCACATCGGAATCTGATGTTCAATAGCAACACTTTCAAGCCCAGGACGCCTGTGTCAACGTTGACCATGGCGCCAGCAAAGGTTCATGCAGAACAGCGGTAAACGGCATCGCACAGTTCTGGGATTCACCCCACACCTCGTACACTCTATACCGTTATACGTCGCTGAGATTGCTCTTTGCAGTTTCAGAAAAATGTCTGAACATAGCATAGGAACAAATTTACTGCGTTTGGGGGTTTGTGCTTCCATCTCGGCTCTTTGAGCAGAAACACAGAGCCAAACAAACGGCTAAGCGTGGAAGATCATGACTGGGAACTTACTTGTTTACAGTGGAATTTGAATGGATGATTACTCCTTGTGGGCATCTGTTCACAGTCCTTCCACACCGTACAGTGTGCCTTTTGCTGCCATGCTGACGTCGTTCATTCCAATGCTTTGCGTCACACCAACCAGAAGTCTAGAGACTTACTCAAGCACTTGTTAACAAATGAATAAGTAGTTGTCTTCAATGCAGCCTTGCAAGACATAACGGGATTTTCCTACATGCATGCAAGCACCTTGGTCACACATGCACAGAACTAGCACCATTGACAGCATGGGTCCAACCTTTTCGGAGTGCAAACGTACACACCGTTGGCAGTCACCACCACCACTGCTGAGTGCCAGTCCACCGGAAGCCACACTCACAATCCCAGTGCAGCTCTCTGCATACCAGACATGACAGCAAAGGGCGAACTCGTTCAAATCCAGCGAAGCGATTCCGAGCATCCATGGGACAGCAGCTGGGCAACCTAGCCCATCCAAACGTGATGACATGTGTGGCACTGCAGTGACAGGAGTCATCGTGGGTCTGGCAGCGGGAAGCGCTCTCGTTACAGCAGTGGTTGTCCTGGCCGCACCACGTGCATGCCAGTGCGCCACATGCATGCTCACACATGCCCTGTGACGGCAGAGACTCGTCACCATCACACACCACAGTGCTGCAGACACAGCAGTTGACACCTGACAGTCGAGCACTCCAACCAGGCTCGGATAACTGTCAGCCGCTGCACACAGCCCATGCACCGCCAGCGGCCCGGCCGCCCGCCTGCAGCCCGCAGCATCACCACCGCTGCTCTAGCGCGTCCCGCACTTCCGCGATGCGCCGCCGCAGCTCCGCACGGCCAGCTGGCGCGTCCTGCCGAATCGCCACCGCCAGCGGCACCAGCCCCTCGGCCGCATGCACCAGCAGCTTCTGCTGCCGCTTCTGCGCCGCGCCAACCCTGCCGACCTTCTGGCCCCGCCGCCGCCGCTGCGGAGACTGCGGCGGCGAATGTGTTGCCGTAGCTGCCCGCGTGCCACCCCCACCCACCAGCCGCGGCTCCCCGCTATGCCAGCCCCTCCCAGCCATTCCCGCATCGTACGATCTGCACCCTGCTCGCCAACCGTCCGCCAGCGCGCTCCTTTGCACCTCCTCCAGGGGCGCGGCCGTGAAGCCGTACCCTGTCACAACGCCGAGGGGCACCGCACTATCTGTGCTCTTTCCCGGACCTCTGACCGGCGTGGCCAGAAGCGACCGGGCGTCATTAATGCAGTCCCAGAGTTCGTCGCGCGACGAGTGCGTGGCGGGGTCATGCATGACCAGCGGCGATCCCGGATGCGCGGGGTGGCTTCCAAGCAGACGCCCCCGCGGCACTGCAACGCAAGGGCCCTGCATCCGGTGGCCACTGCCATATCCGCCGCTGAGCTCATGCATGCTGTGCAGGGCGGGCGTGCGGACGGGCGGCGCAGCGATCACGTGCTCGCTGCATGCCGCCGTGCTGCGCGGTGTGCTGAGGCACGAGGTCGGGATGACGATGCGTGCGCGTGTGGCCGGTGGCGCATGCGCTGGCGGCGTGCTCTGCGCTGTGGCCGGCAGGGTCTCCGCAGCATCCACCACGGGGGGTGGGGAAGGATGTGGAAGCTGCCAGTCCAGGGACGCCTCGCGCTGCCCCTGCGCCGCGCCTGGCCGCTGTGCAGCGTCTTCGTGGTGCGGTGCATGTGTGGCGGCGAGGGGTGGTGTGAGGCCGCTTGGAGACATGTATGGCGGCGCCGGGGTGCGCAGCTGGTCTGCCGCGGATCCAGGCTGTTCAGGACAGCTGGGTGGTGGCTTTGGCGGCAGCGCGGCCTTCGGCGGAGGTAGTTCCAGACCAGGTGGGGTGGATGAGCGGCGCCTGCGATGTGTGCCACGAGGGCCAGGGGACCGGCTCCTGGCGGGAGCTGGGCTGCGAGCGGCGCCGGCGGGGTGCCTGCGTGGGCGCGGGCTGGCGGCCCGGCTGCGGCGTGGGGACTCTGAGGCGCACGGCGCTGGGCGCAGCAGCCGGTGGGGTGATCCGCAAGGGGGTGCGCTGCGCGGGCGTACTTGCTGCGGCGATCGGCCACGAGAAACGCTGCGGGCTGTGGTGTTCTCGTGGCTGCCGCCGGGGCTCATCGAACGAGCGCGCAGCGATTTGGGCGCGCTGCGTCGCCCGGGGGATCCGCGCCTGGGGCTCCAGGAAATGCAGCGCGGGCGCGCAGTAGGACTCGCAGTGCCGGGCCGCCGTTCCAGCGTGGTGGCGGGGGGCCCGCCACACCCGCGGGAAGGGGGCCCAGCGCTCGACGCTCGGCTTCGCTTGGCGGGCGCATGCCGACACCCAGCAGCAGGCGACGCCGTGCGGCTACCGCCGTTGACGGTCGGGTCAGGGTTTGTGCGGCCAAATCCACACCGCGGCACGGCTGCGTGGGCGGCGCGAGCTTGCCGCGCCAGCCACCGCGTCTCCGCGGACGCTGCGCGCGCTGACACATGTGCTGGCAGGGTTTGCTTGCGGTACCGTGGGGAGCGGGGGGCACGCAGCGGGGACCGCCGCCGCAGCGGCGAGCGCAGTCTTTTCGACCCGCCGCTGCTGGGCGTCGTGGCGGGTCTGGCACCGCGCTCCCCCGCCTGCCGCAGCGCTGGTACCTCGTGGCCGCTGCGCACCTTTGCGATGACAGCCGGCGCCCCTGCGATTCTGCCAGCTTCTGCGGCAGGCGCCCCCAGGGCCAGGCGCTGCTGGGGCCGCTCGGCCAGTGGCGGGCGCCCCCCTTGGCGGCTCCGCGCAATACGCACGGCGGCGGGTGCCGCCGACAAAGATGCCATCACCACCATGGCAGTCGCCGCCGTGAGGCAGGGAAATACTGTCGGGGGACGACGGTCGTGGGACTGGTTTATCACGGGGGCTGGCATGGCAGCAACCGTGAGAGAGCCCCTCTGGAGCGGGTCAAAGGAGAATGCTGCTGACTCTGCAGTGGCCCCCCCGCTGCAGGTGCCATCATGGGGACGGCCGTCCACGCCGGTGGCACAGTCGGATCGTACACCTGCACGCTGCTCACGCCGCATCGGGCAACGAGGACAGGCAGGGAGCACCAGGACACGCAGCCAAACTGTAAGCAGCCTCATACAGGACTGCGCAGGATGCAGAGCAGCTGCAAGTCGCCTCGAGTGGCAGAGCCCGGGAGCTCGGTGACAGGGACTGCCGCGATCAGGGACTGCCGCGAACTGCATCAGGCTGCCGCCGTACGGCCGTTCGATCATGCGCGGGCACCCAGGGAACACAGCCGCGCCCAGCCTCCCGGAGGCTACCATGCCAGCTACACACCAACGGGTGCCTCGCACGTGGTGAGGGCGTGTCCCGACCGGACCGCACCTGTGCGCGCGCACATCGCGGCAGCGGCCGCGGCCGCCGCCGCTACGGTCTCCGCGGCAGCGGCTGTGACCGAGGCGACGGTGCCCTCCACGGTGGAGCTGCAGCCGAGCGCATCCAGGCCTGCTGCGGCATGCTGCCGCCGGGAGTCCTGCGCAGGCTCCCCCCACGGATGCCCTGGTGTGGTGGGTGACACAACCGGCTGGTGCTGCATCGGGCGGCGTGTGTGCGGAGACCATGCGTCCCAGCCAGCACCTCCAGCTGCCCCTGCACCTGCAAGCCCAGGTAAGACTCGATGTGGAGCCACTGGCCGACCGCCGATCGGTGTGGCCATGCGGGATCCCCCCGTTTCCTCCAGTCACGCATGCATGGCATTTGATGCTAAGCTTGCCGTGACACAGAGTGGCACACATGCGAGCACCATTACTACGGGCAAATGTGCATGCATGGGGCCCATGCAAGGCAGAAGCACGCTCACCACCGCAACTGACCACGGCCATGGTCTCCTCAGCCAGGCATGTGAGCTCCTGCGTGACACTCAAGCACTCTCGCGCCCCCACACTGCAGCCGCGTTGCCCCGAATCAGGAGCGCTCCCCGTCGCGAGCGTGGACGACTGCTGCAAGCATGCGGTCGCGGACGCAATCTCCGCCTCCAGCTCACACAGCTCGGCGGACAGATCGCCCGGATCCGGCCGCTGCGGTACGTCCGCATGAACCTCGGCACAGGTCGCCGCAATTGGCGGCGCGCGGTGCGCGTCGGTGGCACGCACGGGGGGCCAAAGGTTGGTGGGTGGCGCCTGGGGCAGACGCAGTGGGCAGCGGGGGCGAGGCGGTGACATGCATGCAGCCGCAGCACTGTCTGCACTGCATCGGTGCCGACGACCCGGCGTCGGGGAGACCGTCATGGTGGGCGGGGGCACAGGACTGCCTCGGCTGTGCTTAGGGCTGTGCTCGAATGCAAACCCACACCTGCACATACTTGGCTGATGGGGTCCCAGAAAAAGAGTTGGACACGTGGTTGAGGTGGCATGAGCTGCAGGGGCAAGCTGCAACGCGTGTCAGGAGGCGCGCAATCAGGTCACACTGTGCAGGCCTGCCTGTCAGTGCAAGAGGAGCTTACTGGTGGCAGCTCCAGTACACAACGGCATGGCGGCAGCATGGGCCAGCACACACGACGTCCACAGCCACATCCCAGAATCGATCCAGAGATGCTATTCCAGCGCAGGGGCATGACACGGTCTCGTTCAGACGCACAGCACCAAGGCACAACAGGAAGCGCACCCTGGCTCCCGCACGAGGTCCGCTGGGAGGCACCGGCCGGGCGCCACCCCCGCGGCCGCCGCCCAGCACGTCGCCCCCGCCCCGCCACCGTCCACAGCTGCGTCCCATGCAAGCAGCGCTGCATCAAACGCGGCGCCGACGCACTGCGGCGTCGTCGGCGAGTACGCCGCGGCCGCCGCACACGCATCGCCTGAAGCATCCGCCACCCGCTCAGAGCACACAGCCTAGAGCGTCGGCAGCAGAGGCGGCACCCCGCCGCCGGGATAAGCTACTGCTGAAGATGCATGGCCGTGCGCACGCGCACGCGGATCCGCACCTGTGTTCACGCAAGAGCCCGGTGCGAGCCCCCTCTGGCCACCTCCGCCGCGATCCCAACCTGCCACATCCACCTCCGGCAGGTTTCCGAGCAGGCTCAAGCTTGCACTTTGCACCGGGTGAGGTGGTAATGCACACGGCGGGCAAGGAGCAGCAGCCGCGTCGGGCGGCCGGCCTTGCGGCGGCCGCGCAAAGGCGGCAGGAGATTCGCACGCCTCCGCACACAGGAACTCTGGGGACGGTAAGTTATCAGCCACCGGGCGGCCGCACACGCCCGGGCTGCCCCACAGCGGCTCCGCTGGTGATGCGGTGCCACGCGTCGGGCTGTGCTGGTCGCGGAGTGCGTCATCACTGTCGTCGCACACACCCGGTGCACAGCGCTCGGCACCAGTGCCGAGCACTAGATCATCTGACGGCGATGGCGGGTAGCGCAGCGCAGCTGCCGCAGCAGCTGGCGACCCAAAAAAGCGAGGGGCTGCGCCATCGGCCGCCAGCGACTGTCCGTGCCCGGCGCCGGCCGCCGCACCAGTGTCCCAGTGTCCCTGCGCCAACGACACGGAGCAGGCAGCGCTCGCCCCATGTTTTCCAGCGTGCTTGAGGGACGCCCTCGCCGCGAGGGCCGTGAGCGGCGCCGCAAAGACGTCCAGGCTGTCTCCGACGTCCGCAGACGCTGCGCACTCCCCAACGGCCCCGGCCGCGCCGCCGCCGCACCGCCGGCTCGGCCGCAGCTGCGGTACGGCGCCGCCCTCCAGCTCCTGGAGCGCGCACACCTCCACGGTCGAGCTCTCTCGGTCCTCCTCACCATGGCCATATAAATCCTCGCCTTGGCCGCCCCAGACTCCGGAGGAGCCGGCCCCTGCAGGCTTTGCAGGGGAACCGCTGGCAACCGCTGTGAGCGCACCCAGAGCATGCACACCTGACGCTGCAGCACCACTCTGTCGGTCCATAGCAGCCCTCGCCACCTCAACTTGGGCCTCCTCCCGCAACGCAGCTTCAAAAATCGCCTGCAGGGAGCTCGGAGCAGCTCTGTCTGGCGCATCACCATCACCCAGCTCCACCACGTGCCCCCCCGCAGGCCCAGGCGCATGGCGTGCATCGAGGCAGCCGCCCATGGGTGGAGAACCAGCGCCACATGCCGTGTGAGACCCCGGCACCGCGGGCGAGGGATCCGCGCCGGTGCCGTGCGGCGACCGCAGGTCTGCCTCTTGCGCGAATATCAGCGGCTCGGCGCTCCTGCGCGAGTCAGCCTGGTCTGGCGGGCCGCCTCCTTGTCCACCAGCCTGTACCGCTTCAGCAGCTGCGGTGGCCCCAGCTGGCGGCAAGCCATCGGCCTCGCCCTGCTGGTACGTCCGCATAACGGCGCCGTCCGTGCCAAACAGCGCCTGCATGGATCCTGGGTGGCAAGCACGGCCACCTGCCTCACCCGCATCTGAGCTGGCGCGCGATGCACCATCAGCCGCAGGGCTTTGTGCACGGCACATTTGCTCAGACTCGGGTGATGCACAATGCACTGTCAGCGAGGAGGTGGCCGCATCAAGCGGGGCCGGTCCGATGCTCTCGGGTGCCGCAGTCGGAGCGAGGTCGCAGCGTGTGGAGGCACTCTCACCGCGCTCAGCCGCTGCAGTGGCCGACGAGGTGCTGAAAATCAGGGGGCCATCATACACATCGCGTGACTGTGCACCGTGGGGCACCGACCGCTGCACGTCCCCCGCAGCTCCGCCAGGCGACGGCGCAGCCCGTTCACGAGCGGCAGCGGAATCTGTGGCCTCCTCTGCGGCAACGTCATCAAGCCTGCGCACCGCATCGCCGCCGCAAGGCCGGGCTGGTGAGGGGCGTGTGCCTTGCGGGGCCTCAATCCCAGCCCGGCCATGGGCAGCGTCGGGGGCGGACTGGCTGCCCAAAGACCCCACACCCGCCACACCTGGCCGTGCCGCCTTGTTGCGCACAAGCTGCGCATTCTGGTGCAGCATGGACAACAGAGCGTCCGGCCCCGCCATAGCGGCGGCCATCATCACATGCTCAACGGCAACAACATCCTCGCCGCTCGTGACCGGGTGCGTGTTCGGGCCGGCGGTGTCATCGAGGCCCAGCGGCGCGGCCGCAGCAGCGGCCGCAGGTCCACACGGTGCTGCGGCGGACGCGGAAACCGTTGCGACGGCGGGTCGTGGTGGAGCTGCAGAAGGTGTGGCCTGGGGCGCTGCCAGGCCAGTACCACCGAGGTCACACGGAGCTGCACCGACGCCCACTAGACTCTCGAGCATGCCCATCGCTGCGGAGACGCCCGGGGGCACATGGAGTGCTTCACCCTTTGGAACCACAGGGGTACCAGGGGACGACGTGGCCGCGGGAAGTCGCCCCGTAGGTGCAGCAGCAACAGGCGCAGTGGCTGCAGCGCAGTGCCGGCCCACAGCGGCGTGCACCTGGGACTGTGTTGCTGCGCTCATGCAACCGGCCAGCTCATTCAGGAGGCTTTGCGCAGCATCGGAGGTTGGGCCCGTCGGGCGGCTGTCGGATGCAGCAGTCGGGCCTGGCCACGGGGGGGACGTTGCCGCAGGCGCAGGTGCCGGGAGTGCAGGTGCCGGTGGTGCGAGGATACCATGGCTGCGGTGCGACCGCAGCTCGGATGTCGGGCCGGGGGGCCGGGCAGCATGCGGAGCCGCCTGACTTGCAGCTGGCGGCTGCACGGGGGCTCCTGCCTGGTGGTACGCCCCCTTGCGTGCTGCGGCGGGAGCGTGTGGTGCGTGGGAAGTCGCAGGCTGGCTGCGTGGCGTTTGCTTCAGGCGCGCAAATTTGGCCTCGACGATCTGCACAGGCCACTGTATCAGGCACTCACACGCCCCAGATCGACCTGCTATACGGATGAACGAGGCAGCAGCAGCGTAGCAGGTGCCTGCAGCAGCCGTGTTGAAATGGCGTCTGTATCCTGTTTGCTGCTGTACGGATGAATGAGGCAGCAGTGTATGTCTGCAACCTGTGGTGGTCGATCGCAGCAGGGCATTGCCGCGGTGCGGGAGAGAACGATAGTATGCTCTGGAGCAGAGTGACAGCGTAGCACACCTGCATGACGTCGCTGCGTGCTGCTGCCACGGCACTGTCGACTGCAGCATGCATACGGCGCGTGATGGCTGACTCCCATGCGTCCATGGTCTCCATCAGAATGTCCAGAACAGCCTCATGGTCAGACGCATCCTCTTGAGTGCAGCTTGGCACCGCTGCTTGCTGCATAACAGTTGCAGGACTGGTGTGAATAGCGCATCGAGGGCTATGAATAAGGGGTGTATTGAGGTTGAAAGATCCTGCATGCACGCACGTCACATATTGTAAATCTGCTTGCCAGACCCTTCCGGGTGTAGATGAGGGAAGGAAGACACCACCGTGGCTATAACGGTTGTGTATGCTGCTGGATATTTAAATCTGACAAACTGCTAACACGGTGTACAGATTCAGATGCCTTCCAACCACATTTAGTCCTGCTTCACACGATGCATGGTATAGCAGTGCCAACGCACCAGGTGCAGCTGTGGAATCTGGTGCAAAATTTTCTAGGTGCCGACCTCCGACATCTCCGGTGTTCAGCCCAGCTGCTTGTGAACTGTTTTGATGGTCGCTGCGGCTGCTTTGTGTCACCACGGCTGCATGGCCATATCCAGGGGGACCTGTAAAAATGCACTGACCTGGAAACATGGACATATGGACAAGACTGTCTCTGCAAAAATTGTACTATTGAACTCATTCGTCCCAAATTCATTCGCTGCGAGTGTCTGCAGCTGGGTACTTCAGGCGGACAGGGGGGGATACTCCTTCCAATGTCACCAACAGGACCTCAAGCATGATCGGTGCTCTATTTCCTATTCAAAAGGAAATAACTGCGACGAGTGCCATCAACTGCTTGTTCACTGTGGCGATGTGGCTGCAGACATGGTGGTTGTTCGCAGACAAATCACCTTCCAAGCCATGCTGTCGACCTGCCAGGCCACTCCTGCCGGTGGATGGAGCATTCTGTGAAGAGCTCCGCATCAGCTGGGCACCAGAGTTTAAGATACCCAGCATTGCCGCCATATCATTGCTTGAAGAGTTGCCACGCGGATCGCGTTCAACGCCAGGGCCTTGCACCGCTAGAAACGCTTGCATCAAGGCGCCCTGTGGCGTGCCCTGAGGCTGTTCACACTCATTTTGGCACTGAATGATGCAGTTTCAACAGGGGTGGAGATTGGTTTGGACAACTATTCTCCTTGCTGAAGGTCGCTCGACTTTCAACATGGGGCACCAGGTGCGAGCATTAGGCTCGTAAATCATGTAGCGCAAGCTTATACTTGTTTGGAAACAGCACAAGAGGTCCCCGGCTAGCGCGGCACCAGTGCGCTGCCATTCAAGCCACCTGTTCTTCCGTGTCGCACATGAAGCTCCAACGACGGAAAACCGCACAGCTGATTTACACGTCAGCAACGAAAACAATCCATGAGGAGCGGTTGAGACGCACGTACCAGTAGCTTGACATAAGATGCAGAGCTCTATCACATTGCATAGTCGCTTGGGATGCGATGCTGGCCTCTGTCACTGTGCATGCATGCAAGCTCCGCGGCGGCAGCTCCGTGTCCGCTGCGACTACGGCTGACGCTTTCGCTGGTCCAAGGAACGCTGAGGCCAGCTAGACATCATCACAGCCTGAAAATCGTGCGAGGCTGGGTGCTCCGCAAGGAGCGGGCTAGCATGCTATTTCGATGCTGCAGCTGGCCTTGCTTGCTGCATTTCGCATGGCATGTTGATCTTATCGATCTGAGTTGAAGCGACTGGATGTAGACATGGTGTAGATGTGGTGTCTTGATAAGATTGGCCTGTTTCTGCATGATCGCGGGGCTTCATCACGGAATGCACTCTCGGTGAGGTCAAGCACGAGTCACGCAGTTTGTTCTCTTCCACTTATGAGCATATACCTGCTGAGACAAAACAGTTCACTATTTCGGCAACATATCCTGTGGCTGTAACTGCATGTGCAATGTACAGCATACGATGCACATCAGCAGCTTGCCCTAGGAGGGCAAAGATTGTGACAAAAGCTGCAAGGTTCCCGAGATACGGTTTAATGCTGATTGCAACAGTGCAGTCATGTGATACCCTTTGCCTGTGATGGGCAGACATTGCAAGCAGTACCAGGCATGTTATGTGACACTCATGGCACACATTACCAGTTGACATGGGAATTCCCATGGGATCAATGGCAGGCTCGCATGGCAGGACCCATCAGCACTGGATGGCTGATTCCCATGGCAGGACCATTCCATATGTTCGTGACCACCTTGACTGCTGACATCTTTAGCTTCTGACCAGCATGATGGCCAGAAGAAACAACACTTGGATCACTGGCCGTTTGAGCCACCATGCATGCCACGCCAGATGAGACAGGTACTGCATAAGCCAAACTGATCCGTTGCAAGCTCCTGAACAAGACCCATCTTCATGATGAACACTGAACACTTCACACTGCCATTTGGTGACAGGCTCATCGTGTGATGTATGTCTGTATGTCACTGTGCCTCTATAGACAGGAGGAGGCCCTGTGAGTTGCGTGCGGTTGTCTGAGGGGGGTTTCCAGGTGGTTTACCCCCTTGGCCCGTGGTC
>JAUMHO010000006.1:3137554-3192987 GCA_032360965.1 Ulva armoricana
GGGGGGCACGCGGAATCGAACCCAAGACCTTCCGAAGAAGGGGTCAGCTTTTATAGCGTCCTCCGACCACTGGACCACTGGCGTGTGGCAGCACAAACCAGCCAGCCAAGCTCCAGCCAGTGCGCAGAGTGTGTCACGGTCCAGTCAAGACTGCATGGAACAGCACATATGCTGACATACTCATAAGCTCCACACCAGTCCTGCTGCACCCCAGAGTACACACATGTCGGCTGTGGGCTGTGCACTGCTTGTGTGTGTGGGAACGCACCTGTGGCTTTCACATGCAGAGGTACCGTGGGTGTACCACGGCAGACTGGTATGCATGCCAGTCTGCCGTGCAGACAATGGGGGAAGGGGACCTAGGTGTAACCATGGAATGTGAACATGGGCTTAGGGTGCGTCCAATTCGATCATGGGCTTAGGGTGCCTCCACCTTGCCCATTCCAATTTGGCTGATCTGTTGGTTCATGCTCTTCCACTTTGAGACAGGCATCACATTGCCAGGATGCACCCTGCTGCCTCGCTGTCAAGTGGTCAAGTGGCACCCTGTGCTGAAGGGCTTGATGACATACACTCCGTGTCACTTTCACAAAAGAAACAAGGAGCTGTGTGATAGGGTGGTCTGATCCGATACCTGTACGGCTGTTGCACCTGTGATGCACCTGTAACCGTGCGATGTAGAAACAAGGGGCTGCTGTGACAAGGCTGTGTGTGATATAGCTAGAAGCAGAACACCAACGGTGCGTCGCAGAGGCCACATTGCCGCAGCAATGATGTAGCACACTGCAAGGAAGTAGGAACAAAGCAAGCTGGACACTTGCTGGATGGCAATGGGTACGGCTTCCAGTATGCTGGGAGGCAGCGGTGCTGCCCACAGCACTCAGGTGCATGGCGCGGTCCACAGCCACAGCCATCTCGGACGCGGTGTGCCCAGTCTTGCTTTGTGGCACGATTGCTACACATCGTGCAATTGTGGTGCCAAAACGAGGGTCGCAGCGAGGCCACGTTCATGCAGCCCGGTGGTTCATATTACAGTGTATAATGCATGGGGGCGTGTCCTGTCGCACACAACACTGCATACTAGGCAAGCATGTAGTGTCCTGGCCCCTGTCCCGGGCGGTGCTGGCACAGTGTCTAGAGAGTGCAGCATCACGATCACACAGCACCATGTGTCTACATCACTCTGCACTCGGGAGCGATGAGCCGCATGCACGGCGCGGGTACGGCACTCTGGCAGGTTCCGGGCTTGCACCCACGCCGGCACCGAGTGTGAGCTAGCGGTGGTTCAGGCCACTGAAGCCAGGGACTCTCCTAGGCAGAGGAGTGGCTAGGCGGCGCTTCGGGCGCCACACCGCATGCAACGCCGGCCACTGGAAGACGACATTGGGAGGCTGCAGATGCTCATACTCACAAGGCTGATCCGGTTCCGTCCAACGTGGGCATCCCGATCGCTTCTGCCTGTATCTGGCCGGGCATGCTGGATCTGGCAATCGCTGCGCGTGACCCTCCCCACCTCCCCCAAGAGCACCCCCGCGATCCGATCCCAGACCGATCCTGGGAGAAGGATCATTCACCAGGACGCCGTTGCATCTGAGCATGTGCGAACCCGAACCGCTCAGCCGAGCGGCGCCCAGCTAGCAGCAAGCGGCGGCGGCGCTACACCCGGCACTGTGGCTATGAGGGGCATGGCCCACCGCCGCGGTGGCGGCTCATGACTTGGACCAGGTCCAGTCGCGCTGACTACGCCCAGCAGCGCTCTCGCTCGCCCGGCGGGCCGCTTCCTGAGCGATGCGCCGCGCCTCCTCTGGCGTCAGCCGGGGCGTGGCCGCCGGGACGGCCGCCGGCCTCGGTTCGGCCGGTGAGGGGTACGCCGCCTGTGGCGGCTGGCTCGCCCCCACCGCCGGCTGTGCTTGATCGGGCCGATACGGCTGCGAATGCGCTGGCGTCGCCGGTTGCGGCACTTGCTGCGGCAGAGGGGTGCCACCTGCACGGACGCTGCGGCACGGTTCTGCACAGCCCCACTCGCTGCGCCCCCTGTGCACACCGAGAGAGTGTACAGGTGGCTAGGGTGCACCACAGGCCCTCATGGCGGCACACGGCGGAGGCGGCCACACGCGCGCCGGCTCGTGTCGCCCCGGTGCAAACACCACCCGTGCGAAATCTCATCAACCACAGCGGCCGCGCAGCATGTCACACCGCCATCTGCGCGGCCACAGTCGCTTCGACGTGCGTGAGTCACGCATGCGTACGTGTACGGCCACCTCCGCCGGGGCGCTTGGGGATGCGGTTCCTACGGCCTCCGTCACCCCACCGCACCGGCGCGTCAGCACGACCGACCGGGGAGTATGTTTGGACGGATCGTCCGGACGGTTCGACCAGCTGCTGTGTCCGCGGGGAGTCCATGCGTGCGTCCATGCGTGCGTGGCGAGGCTCCGTTGCGAGGTGCACCACCACGGCGCTAGGAGGGCCTCGCTGAGAGGGCTGCGCTGCGGCAGGCTGTGCCAAGGACAGGGCACACCTTGAGGCTGTCCGGCTCCAGTGTGAGCCACGGCCGCGCCGCCGGTGACCCGCGCCGCCGCCGCCTTGGCCGTCGCGATCGCCCTGGCGACTGCGTCGGCTCCGAGGGGAGCCGCTGGCTGCGCCACCATGAACGGGGGCCTGGCGCCGAAGCCGCTGCCCCGCCCTTGCGCCCGTTGCTGCACCAGAGCGCCTCGTCAGAAGCACACCCACCCGTTACATCCCGAACCGCATGACCAGGCACTTGGAACAGGGTTCTGGACCAACGGCGGCGTACGGCGTAATGCCGGCGCTGGAGCATGACGCGTGTTGCAGGGGTGGAGCCTGCGCTGCATTGTGGCCACAGGCGCTGGAGCACGATGCGTGTGGTATGCAAAGCTACATCCGGACTTGGACGCCCTCACCGCGGTCGACCTGGTGATGCAACTCAGGAGTCTAGCCACTTGTACGTGGTGTCACATGGCATGCGGCGATCGAGGGTAGCGCATGAGCATTGCGGCGTGCTACATACGCCGCGCAAGTATCAGCGTGGTGTGCAGGATGGCTGCGGTTTCATGTTGTGAATACCGGCCAGGGCGGCAGCTGGGGGACTGCGGCCCGGGCAGCAGCGTCGTGTGCGTGTTCACATATTGCATGCATGAGTGGCGCCGTGTGGCGTGGGTGTGGAAGCGCACCTGGATGCGCTTCTGAAGCCACGGCGCAGGCGCTTCTGCAGGCTTGCCTATGCCGCTGGGCAGCATGATCTGCGGCGTATCGGAGCCCCCCCCCACCGACTCTGACGACCGGACAAATCCTCGCGGCGCGTGAACGGTCGCCGCGGCGGCCCCCTGCAGCCCTGTCTGCTGCGCCCGCGTCAGCGTGGCCGCCGGCGCAGCCGCGGGTGCCCCCTCAGAGAAGCCGCGCTTCAACGGCACCCCTCCGGCCGCTGTGGCGGCCGGGGCCGCTGGCGCGTGGTCGAAACGCGGCGGCCGCGACACGGCGGAACCAGGCGCGCCGGGTGGCGTGGGGGTTGCCTGCGCCAATGTCGGCAGCGGGCGCTCGGCGGGCGTCGGCGCTGCGGTTGGCCGCGGTGGTGGGGGGGGCAGGGCTTCTGGGCTGGTGGCTGTCGGCGCGGCGGCGCGTGCTGGGTCTGGTGCAGCGGGGCCGGTAGGGTACGTGGCAAGAGGGCCGCCGGCGTTGAAGCCAAGACCGATGCCACCGATGGCTGGCGGCTTGGGCTTGCGGCCGCCACCATGCGCTTGGCGGTAGCTCTTGTCCTTCATCGCGATATCATGCAGGTTCCTGCATGACAGCACTCATGAACCGCATGCCGCCGGTCGTGCTGCCGTGCTGTGCCGGATGCCAGCTGCGCCTACCGCAATCCAGGGACGACCTGTTGCGCCGCCGCCGCGGCAGGCCAACACGGCACCGCTGGACTCCGCTGTTGCAGTCACAAGTGTGGCAACAAACCAGCCACGGAGGCGCAACCCTGGGACCCTGCCCACGGTGATTTCCACGGTGTTCTCGCCGGTGCCACTATCTGACGTGCACGATTCTGGGGCAAAACCCTGCCGAAAGTACGTGACAAGGCTGTCACGTGCCGCAGCGGCAAGCACGGCCACGGCGACACGGGGGGGTAGCCAGCGGAGGTTGCTGGCTCGCGGGGCAGGGTGCTGCCGTGGCGGACGGTGTGCGGGCAAGAGGCGCGCGGGAGGCGCACTTGGACACCTGCTGGCCCGCGAGCTGCAGGCTCGCGGCGATCGCGGCGGCCATGCGGGACTCGTGGGGCAGGAGCAGCGTGTAAGCCGTGCCGTCGCGGTCCCCGGCGCGGCCGGTGCGGCCGACGCGGTGCACATGCGTGTCCACGCTCGCCGCCATGTCAAAGTTCACGACGGCCTTCACGGTGCGCACGTCGAGGCCACGGGCCGCCACGTCGGTCGCGACGAGCACGTGGATCGTGCCGGCCTTGAACTTCTTGAGGGTCTCCATGCGGCTGTACTGGTCGACGTCGCCGTGAATGCCCCCAGCCTTCACCCCTGCCGCCTGCAGTTGCAGGGAGTGGTACCTGATTCGCATCGACTGTTGGGGTACACAGACGACCAACAGCATGGCAAATTCTGAGTTCATCAGCTCGGACAAAAGCCCAGGTTGCAGGCTGTGGGGCATGGGGCTATGCTTGCCTACTCTCATACATGATTCAGTCTTGCGAGATGATCTGACTGTGTGCTTGGAACGCTCATAAACCCAGCATTAAACTGACATGCATCAGTAATTGCTGACCGGAACACTGCCGCTGTAAGCCCGTGCAGATCGCAGCACACTGGATGCGAGAACGAGGGCTTGAGGTATTCCAGGACGCTTGCACAACATACTTGCGTGAGCTGAAATCCTGGCAACGCGGGTGAGACATGCTGCTCTAGCCAAGCGTGATGGACCAAACACAACCACACTCACACAAGACACGGCGCGTTACAGCAGCAACACATGCACCCCCGCCGCTCCAGTGCACTGCGGAGAGCATCCGAGTACACGCATGAGCGCCATGCACACCTCCACGATCCCGACGACCTCCTCCACCGCCGTGCGCTTGTTAACAAACACGAGGACCTGCCCGTCGTCGACGAGCCGCGGCAGCCGCGCCTGCAGCCACTGCTGCTTCTGCTCCACGCTCGCCATGAGGACCACGTCCTGCCGCACGTCCGCGTTGGCCGCGCCGGTGCGGCCGATCGTCACACACACCTCGCCCGTCAGCGCCTCCCGCACCAAGTGCTGCACCCTGCCTGCCAGCGTCGCAGAGAAGAGCAGCGTCTGCCGGTCCGGCCTCGTCGCCCGCACCAGGGACCGCACCTACACGCAGCCACCCACTGCCAGGCGTCCCAACTACACCCGGGCTGTCATTGCGGTGACCAGGTTGCTGCAGGAACTGGCTCAACCCCTTCGGACTTGCCGTCGGGGACGCTGTGGGGGGGTGGCAAGACTCGGGTGGCAAGACGCGTGTGAAAACGCACAACAGCTGCAATCGAAACCTGGTCTGCGCCTGGGGGAGACGTCTGCGCCTGCGGTGTTGAGGTGCGAGGAAGCCTGCGTTGCGGCGAGGCAGCACACCGCCGCGTGTGGCAATTGCAGGCACGGCACATCTACCCATTCCTCCAGAACGATTCCATGGCTGCCGTCGCGATGACATGCTCGGCCATGGAGTACAGCAACGGTGTTGCTGCAGCTCCGTTTGGGCTCGCACATCCGAGTATGGAACTGTTGCCGGCACCGCACTGACGTGCCTGCGATCCCAACCGCGACCCTTCCCACACGAGCCCTGGCGGCAGCGGCGCAGCAGGCCTATGCCGGCATTGGCACACTGCGCTCTGTGTTGCGAACAAACTGGGGGTGGGCTCACGGAGGTGTGTAGACGCTGGTGAAAGACTACGCAGCACTCGCTACTCTGAGGCCAGCCTGCCGCAGCCCGCCAGGGAGGGGATTGAGTAGAACGAAGCGAGGCATGCTCGGGCATGGGGAACCACGGCGGCATGTGGGCATAGTGTATGTGGCAGGCAGAACAGCATGATGCACCAGAGGCGTGTGGACGGCTTGAGCATGTGCGATGAGCCCGCCTGAGCGCAGGCCGAAACACCACTCAGCGTGGCCTCAGCAAGCTGTACACGCGGATGCTACGCTGCAAACAGGCAAGGACACTGTGTGATGGCTGCTGCTGGACCAGCATCGCCGCGGTTGACTGGACCAACGGGCAGGGTGACTTGCCGAGCATGGAAGCAGGCGGACCTGCGCTTCAAAGCCGAGATCAAAGCAGCGGTCGACCTCGTCAACGACGAGAAGCGTCACGCGCCGCAGGTCGCACGCCCGGCTCTGCACGAGGTCGATCATGCGGCCCGGCGTCGCCACGGCTACCTCGGAGCCGCCCTGCAGCTCCCGCACCTGACCGTGCTTCTGCAGGCCTCCAAACGCCGCACAGCAGCGGAGGTGGAACGGTTTGCTGAACCTGCAGGCGCACACTCGGCGTCACGGCCGGCTGAGGAGGTGCACTGGCGACATGCACTCCCGCCGTGGCGGACCTGGCTACGTCCCACCTGGGCCAGGCCGTGTGTGCACTGGAGACATGCACTCCCGCCCTGGCGGCGCTGTACAGCTGAGGTACTGCAGCCGTTGCCTAAAACAGTGTGCATGTGTCGCCAGGGTGGAATGGTGACGTGCTTGACCCGGTGCTGATGCAGGCCGTGTCGACTGATGGGCCCTCAGCAGCAATGACACTGATCCTGGTCGGGAGCAAAATGCGTGGCTCCGCTCAGAGAGCTACACATGTGGAGGGATCAGGGTCATCGTGCTCCATGGCCGGCGTCGCTCTCCTCGAGGGCGCATCGTTTTGGAGTACATGCTTTGAAGGCAGGTCAGTGGCAGAGTGTAAATGTAAAAAATGTAAATGTGACACTTACTCGCCGTATCCTACAAGGAGAGTGTGTGTAGCCTGCTCGGTGTGCGAGCCCAGTCCGTTGCACTCGAGGCTCCATGGCGAGCCCACACAGAAGCACACCTGCGTGTTTCGCGGTGGATCTGCTCGGCAAGCTCGCGAGTGGGTGCCAGGCAAAGCGCAACAGGACTTTCGCCAGCCTGTACACGGGGCTGTGCCTCGACATGCACCACGAGCGGGAGCAGAAACGCTGCTGTCTTGCCACTGCCCGTTCTAGCGATGCCTAGGATGTCCCGGCCAGAAAGGGCGGCCTGCAGCAAGGCTCACCAGTTTCCTGTCACGCTGGATTGCATGTGCTGATGACCCCACAATGACCTTGCTCTGCTTGCTGCGAGTGGCGGCAGCCATGGGGAAGTACTGCACGAGGAAACGCACTGGTAGGACCTGCGCCTGAATTTCTGTCGGAGTCTGGAAGCCGGCATGTTTAATCGCAGCCATCAGCTTTGCAGAGAACCCGCACTGCTCAAACGAAGTCACTGGCGTGGGAACATCCACTCCTGAGACATGGATCTGTTTCGTTCTTCTGATTTCTTCGACTTCTGAGTCGTCCAGAACAAACACATCCGGGCTTTCATCGTAGAATGCTTTCTTGAAGCTGGAGTACTTGATGCTGGAATGATCAACTGCGTCTAGTGGCTGGATCTCTCTGAGAGCTACCTGCTCCTCGTCTGTGAGGTCGGAGTCATTGTGAGCTGTACTGGGCTCTGTGCGTGTGTCGTGCTCTGCTTGAACTCGGCTCTGCCTCGCAGCATGCGCTTCGATATAGTCTGCCATGGCATCTGGTTCATCACAATCATCGGCAACCCGTGCCTTCTTGCTAGACGTATGATTGTCAGTGACTTCTTCAAGGTCTGCCATGAATGCTTCGAGTGCATCTTCTTCGTCGCCTGCCCCACCGGTATTGCCAGCATCAGTGCCCGGCTTTGTGGCAGGTCCAGTGTTCTGCTCACAAGTCTGTGCACGACATACCAGGGCATAGAAATCAAAACAATCTTCATGATCTTCTCCACGTCGGTCAAGAAACTCGATGACCTCTTTCTGCGTCCATGTAGTGAAATCTGTCGCCTTCTGTGCCTCTGCGGGTGCCACAACAGAACTGTGCAGAGCAGGTGTCACGCCGGGATCAGCATATTCTGTAGTCCGACCTTGTACTGCAGAGCCTAAGTGGACATTTATCTTATTATGTGGCTTCTCCATGCCGTCAGACCGAAGGTTCAAGCTCGACAACACTCGAATGCATGTGCGCAAAACATGGTGTAAACACGATAACCCACGTTACACCCAGAATATCCCAAAGAAATTATTTCCGAGCCGCAATGATGTTCTCTGTCGTATCATGCAGGATGCACAAATGCTGAAACTCTTTCACAGCAAACACGTTGCACCTGCGCCACTTTAGAGCGGCAATGCTCGATGCATTACTGCAGCGCGCTGCTGATCACGGCGCGCGATCAAACTGATTCCTGATATTCACCCAAAGTTAACGCCGCTGTTGATTGCTTTGTGCCGTGTTCCGCTGTGTGAATTGGATGCTCATCACATGAAGAAGTTGAAAGACCTGGTAGCGCAGAAGCGCAAAGCAGTTGAAGAGAAACAAGAACTAAAGCGTGCAAAGCTTCACCAAGGACCTGCAGATGACCCTGTGGAGCGCAACGTGCGCCCATTTCGCAGAGTTTGGGCAGTAAGCGTTTATTCCTTCGATCATCCGCTGAACTGGTGTTGCCATGCAGGATAATGGCAAGCATCGCGACGATTCATTTACAGGCGTCGGTTGTGGTGCATTACCGTCCACGGATGCCTCTCCAGCGGCGCCAGCAAGGCAAAACAGCGTGTTTCCAGACGGTGAGGTGCGTCGGAGACTCCGCAGGCTCGGACATCCCGTAACGCTCTTCGGAGAGACAGAAGCAGATCGTCATGATCGTTATCGCCACGTGGAGCGAACTTTTGAGGTCACTGACGAGGGGGCAACCGGCGGAGAGCGTGCAAACGTGTTGCTCACAATCCGGAAGGAAGATCGATTGAAAGCGAAAGAGGCCGCGATGCAGTCGGGTAATGCTGCTGACGATGGCAAAGCAACTCCACCCACACAGCAGGGAAATGCAAGTGCTGCAGAAGAGGTGTGCACATAACCATGCTTCGTGACAGTGGCATGGACATTCCGAAGGTCATAGCTGCCTTGCAACTCTTCCAGGCCCTGCCAACGCATAACAATTACACCATGTATAGGTTTCTCCTGAAGAAAAACTCATGCGGCAGTTCCGAGAGGCTGCCGAGCGTGTCAAGATGCAGAAACATATGGAAACTCTTCCAACAGAGCAAAGAATTATTGCACGTCTAAAATCATATATGCAGGAATGGAACGACGACCTGGACGCTCGGCCGTCATCTGCTGTCAATACAACCATTGGATTGCAGGTGCGACAGTCTTTCATGCGAGCCTCTTGCCTTTGACAAAGCAGGGGCGTAACGTAAGGACCAGACACACCTCACACACATGTATACTTTACTGTCACAGAGGCACTGTCACAGGTGCATCACACAATAGCGCACAGGTATCGAATCAGACCACCTAATCACACATCCTGTGCATGAGTCCCTCCTGGACACACCGCCGGTTCGAACACATGTGTATACTATAGTATAAGCGCATGGTCTGATTCGAGGCCTGTACGCTGCTGCACTATGCACATGTTCCCGCGCATCTCTTCGACGCAAGTATTTGGGCAACAACCAGACAGTTCGCTCTACATTGCTGGTGTGAGCAGTTTGTGTGACTCGATTATACGGTTTGATGCAAATATGCTGTGCCTGGCCCATGGTGACATCGAATTAAACACCCCGTGGCCCTTTCGAGCCTGATCTGCTGGCACATCACAAATCGCGAGGCGCGTGCATGAGGATGAATGAGCTGACCACATGATCTGGCATTTTTACTCCGATTCTCACTGGTTGGCAGCTCGAGGAACACAGACTGTGCTGGGATTGCAACATTTTCGCATTTTGTTGGTGGGGTCCAACCAAAGCTAGCCAGCATGCAGGCAACAAATGGGTTCCGGCAGGCAGAGAAAGCTTTCGAGACTCTGTACACACGCTTGCGGGATTCGGAGGTTCACGAAGAGATTGTTTCATGCCTGGTGATGATCCTTCGCGCTCTCGATGACCGCCACTACCAACGTGCAAATGAGATATACCTCCAGCTTAGCATTGGCAACCAAACCTGGCCTATTGGTGTGACCTCGATTGGCATCCACGATCGAACAGCTCGTGAAAAGCTATCGTTTTATGCAAATGTCAAGTCACAGGTGTGCTCCTTCAAGAAGGTTCAGTGGATACACAAATGGCTGGGATTGTTACTCATGTGAACGTAGTGGAAGTTTTTTGGCGTTGATTGCGTGAACGCTTCTGCTTCCAGGCACACATCATGAATGATGAAGCAACGCGGAAGTATTTACATGGCATATCACGCTTGATTCAAGCCACGCAGCGATTGCGGCCGGCAGATCCATCACGATCATCAAACTTCAATGCAGTTGAGGTGCGTTTGAAAACTCCAAAACGCTGTGTTTCCAGGCCTGTGAAACAAGAAAGGTTTCCTCTGCTTACCATCACAGTGAATGTAACAGCACATTCAGTTGGTATGCGAGTTGATGATGAACAATTAGTCCATATTCTTTGCAGCATGCTGGCCTTGGTGTGAAGTCAGGGCATCAGAAGAAACGTTTGCTCGAGATCAAGCAGCATGGGGAAGATGAGGCGGAGCCTGTTGCACCACCTGTCGCTCCCGAGTTTTTCAACAATGATGGATCTGTTCAAGTTCCACGGACATGGGGGAACATGCTTCGGGCGGAAGCACACAAGGGAACTCAAGGCTCTTGACCAGTATCACGGCATTTGTAGAACTGTTGAGCTCTATTCCCGCTCGGGAATCTTACCTAGGGGACTGGACCGCCGTCCTTCACCTGTGCGTGTTCAGTTGATCTGTCCGGTGCAGCGAGATGTAGATACCTTATCCGGTACAAGGTACCTTACACGAACGCGATGTAAACGGAAAACGCTTGATCCGTTGATGTGTTTCCTCCCCGTGCCGCGGAGCGCGCGTTGACAACACGTTGGATATGATATCCGAGATCCATGTTAGCATGAACACGAATGGTGACCTCAAGCAGACCATGACATGAAAATAACCTTGAGCGAAAATTGCCTCCTGCCTGCTTGTCTTCATTGTTGGGCCTTTGCCAAGCTTGCCTCCACCCGTTGCCACTGATCGGACGGCACAGGTTTTGGCCTTCATGCACGCCTAGGAGCTCGAGCCGGCCTCTCGAATGTGGAGGCATGAAAGGCGTCACAACAGATGTAAGCGCGGGAATGTTTGTATATTAAGTATATTTTGTATTATTTACATCCTATTTCGAGCTGGATGAAATAGACGGTCGCCCGAGGCAGAACCGCTCGAGGCGGCGATGGTCGGCCCCCCTACCGCAACATGCGGCGGCGTTAATCGAGCTGAGACGTTGCCTGCTCATGCACGCCGGAGCGTGAGTACGACCAGCACCACTCGGCAGCCGACCAGCCACGACAAACCAGAGAGACACCAGACCTACTGTCTCTTTCCCGTTTGTGTACCGGGCGCCAAGATGTCGGACAAGTCGTGCACTTTGCGAACTCGCAAGTTCTTGAGGAATCCCCTGCTGGGCAGGCGACAGTTTGTGCGTTTACATTGTCAAATGCTGTGTATGTGTTGTATGTGTTGTGATCGTGTAGCTGCAGTGTGCATCTGGCCGCAACGAGCTCTTGCGCGAGGGGAGCCCTTAACCGGGAGCGGCGGGCTTCTGTGCGTGTTCACGACTTCGCTGGCGGCACTTCTCAGCTAACATATGCTTACTGCTGTAGGTCGTCGATGTGTTGCATCCTGGCAGGGCAGCGGTTCCCAAGGTAAGCCTTTCCAACATGCCAGTCACTGTGTTTGCATATGTTGCCTACGCAAGATCAGTGAATACCCACTCCAAAGTCACAAGTATCGTGTTGTGTAGACTGAAATCCGGGAGAAACTGGCCAGCATGTACGGTGTAGACACTCTGGAGTGCATCTCAGTTTTCGGCTTCAGGACACAGGTGTGACTTCTTCCTGCACCAAGGGTTGATTGTATGGAGTCAGCAATCCTGCTGCTGATGACATAGCAATACTGTCTTTGATGTAATCCAACTCTGCCATGTGCAGCAGCCAACCTGTGCTGCATTGTACATCCTCGTGTGCTGAGACAGGCAGCTGCTTCTTGCTTCGAGTGACAAGCATGTGGTACAGTAACCTCTTCCAGTGTTGTGATTGGTTCAACTGCCTGAGTCTCGAGCATCCATGCCGGCCAGAGCCAGGAATTCTGTCCGGTATGTAGTGGCATGTCAGTGCATCTTGGCATCGTCCCTGGCTGTACACCAATGTGTGCGTGCTGCCAGTCCTCAAGCGCGGGTCATCATCACTGTAATTGGCATGACAGTATTTTGTCATGTTTGTGGTTGTGTGGTGTTCTGGTGGCCGCGGATTTGGTTGTTGTTGCTGATGCCGTGCTGATGCAACGCCTGCAGAGGCCACGACTGATGCGCGTTCGCAGAGTGGTTACAACACATTGTCTGGGCGGTTGCAATCCTTGTGCACAGTGTACGATTGTGCCAGGATCCGTGCAGCTGTTGGCTGCGATGTGCGCCCTCTGAGCATGGGCTCCAGGGTGTCTCATATCTTATGATGTCCTTTTACTTTCATGCTGAAAATTTTGGGCACAATACATGCCGCGATACTGCTCATTTGACATGGTGTGCCCCTAGCTTGCTGCCAATTATGACAGCGAAAACTCAGGCAGGCTGATCGTGCGCATCAGCCCCATGGCTCAACCTCATTCTAAGAAATCCAGAGTACACCAGTGCCTGGTGATCTGTGCGATGGACGATGCAGAGTCACCTGAACCTCAGGGTCTTATAAATTGGTATATCGGCAGGTTACCTGAGATGTGCACTCATGCAGTTTGGTGGTGGCAAGTCCACGGGATTTGGACTGATTTACGACTCTGTTGATGATGTCAAGCACTTTGAGCCCAAGCACAGGCAGGCTCGACTGGGGCTCGTCACACTGAAGACGACGGCCCGCAAGCAGATGAAGGAGCGCAGGCGTCGTGCGAAGAAGCATCGCGGTGTTAAGAAGGCTGAGAGTGTGTTCCTATCCCCCTTGCCATGCTACACTGTGTTTTCAAAGAGCCTGTGAGTTGGTCCGCCCCAGCCAGATTCGTGCCTTTCCCTCACACATGCAATGTCTCTCACATGAAACACAAAGTAGCTGGCGGATCAGACTTTGCGTTGCATGTGATGCAATGAGCGGTGCATGGTGAGCGTATCAGATCATCCTCAATGGTTATCTTGCTCCAGCCAACTTGTCATGGCCTTGTTTTGTGACATTGCCAGTCACCTCGGTGGGGGTGTGCGCCAGCATATTTGACCAGGCTACCAGAACAGAGTCTGAGCTGTGGTGATGCTCGTGCAGTTCTCGGCAAGAAGAAGTAGAGCGGCTCAGCTTTGTTGAGACCGCACTCTAGTTCTACCTGGACTTCTTTCAGCTGCACTGCTGATAGCACGAGGCAGGTCAGATCGTTCACCAATTGTGTAACATCTACAGACAACTTCTCAACAGAATGCGCGTATGTGTCGGGCAGGCTGTGAAATGCCATGCTGTCTAGACCTGACATGATCGTGCTTCTCCACCTGGGTGCATGCATTTAATTCTGTAGCAGGAGGAAGTAACTACTTCGTTTGCCATCTTTGACCATTTCACATTGTGCAACCCTTGGCCGCTGGCTGGAAACCTGGACTGGGCGACACGTGTTGCGCCAACAGGTTGCGCCAACAGGTCTGTTGACTCGTGTGCAGATCAGATTAGATGAGTGTGAACTGTGAGAAAGAAGACGTCGGACACTCAGATCACAGCCACAGTGTTCACTTTGAGCATTCGACATAGAATGGTGCCACTGGGCATTTCTGTCGCCATGCTCACACGAGTCCTCGGTGACATACACAATGACACAACTACGCACCACAGGACCAAATGCAGAACAGTCCTGCTTCAGGTGGACCTTGATAGCATTTGATCTACGACATGAATCTGGACAGAGCTACCATGTACGAAGCAAACGAATGCACAGTGAGAAGCGCTGCAGCAATCAATCCCCACGGTCCAACAGCAGCCCCAAAGGTAGCCACAGTACCATCGCCTCCGTTCATGGCAGCCAGGAGCAGGGATAAGCTTGCCAGCTGTAGGGCAGTCTTATACTTGCCAATCCAGCTCACTGCCACTACACTCTGGGCGGCTGGCCCCAATGAAGCAGCCCATTCCCGCAACGCACTCATCGCTACCTCCCTACATATAATGGCAACAGCAATGGAGTGGAGAGCCCAGGGAGCAGTGGCAAATAGACCAGATGCAAAAGTCTTGGTGCACAGAAGGACCAGCACTGAGCAGACCATCAGCTTGTCTGCAACAGGGTCCAAAAAAGCCCCAAACGATGAGGTGGCTCCCTGCAAAGAACCCAGACTTCACGGACAAATCATGCCTGACAATACGTAGGTCGACAGCATATGCGATTGAGCAGCAGCCGCGCTCGCGGAATGGGTCATACAGTAGGCAGGCACACTGGTGCATGAACATACCAGCTTTCGTGCCAGGAAGCCATCCAGCCAGTCTGTAATAGAGGCTGCCACAAATATTGAAGCTGTCCATAGCGCGGAAACGGGATCAGAGAACTGGAACAGCCATACCACTGGGGGAATTGCAAACAGCCGAAGGAATGTCAGTGCCGTTGGTATGGCCATCACGAGGGAAGAGCCCTTGCCGTTATTTGAGTGTTTACCATCTACCTTTGCTCCTGCTGCATGGTTTGCATCCTCGTGCGTGGGAGAAGGAATGTCTCCTCTGCTGGATTCCCCATTGGATGCATTCTGAGGGCGGCCGTTAGAGCTGCCGCTGTATCGCCTATGGCGATTTCCTCGTGGTTCCGTCAGCGAGTCTTGATTATCCATCAGATGTCGCCAGCTCAGAGATGTCTTTGATTCTGTAGGGGGACCACGCTCCATCACCGCCCATTTAGGCTCACATGTTATGGCCAAATCTCAAAACCGAACCTAGACAAAATAGTATGCATCATCACTTCTATTGGAGAGTGACACTTGTAGATGACAGCTGCACACCATGTTCGTCTACTCGCGCTGCAGAATTTCCTA
This sequence comes from Ulva armoricana, assembly GCA_032360965.1. Classification (NCBI taxonomy): domain Eukaryota; kingdom Viridiplantae; phylum Chlorophyta; class Ulvophyceae; order Ulvales; family Ulvaceae; genus Ulva; species Ulva armoricana. The sequence goes on from JAUMHO010000006.1 coordinate 3,152,786, forward strand.
CACGGCCTTGGGTCTGGAGCCGAGAATGAAACGTCAAACGAACACGGCTGAAGCCCCGAAGGCAGCTTCTCCGGATAATATGTGACATATCTTGTCGCCTCAAGTGCGCATAATGTTCAATCTGGGATAACACCTTATAGCAACGCTGTTGAATGGAACAGTACTGCGTTCTGCGTTACACCCGACCGCACACCCGACCGCAGGTCAAGCTGTGAGCAGCTTGACGCAAATCATGCACACAGCAGCAAGAAAAAATCGTGGGTACTGTGGATACAGTGCGACACATAGGCGCGGTGCGCTCAGGCGCAGGACGGTGATCAAGCACACAGCTCAATGGAGATGGCGCGCGCCTGTAGACATACAGTTCCATGTTACACTTCCTCGCCTTGCAAGGGCTTGAAAGTGACACCCATCTACCAGCACAGTAACGAAAGTGTAAGGGAGGGGGACCTCCTGATGAGCGTGCGGCAGAGTCTGGTCCTCAGTACCGGTGGGATTTACAGACCATGAGGTTTTGTCTGCACTGAAGACTAGAGAAGTCGATCTTGCAGCTGGACCCTGAACGGCTGCCAGAACTGTGGTATTTTTAACAGCCTGGACTCCGAGATTTGCATCGCGGGGTCAAGGCACTTTTGTGTTGGCGACTCATGCAGGGCAACATGGGTTCATTGCTGACCTCAGGTCGGATTCCAAGTCTGGAAATGTAGTTGTCCAGTGCTGGACACCTGGATTGCGCTTCAGTGCAGTCTGGCGTGTGATTACTCCTGAGACTTATACTAGCAGAATGTATGTAGTTTAGGTATGTTGGCAGCCAGAGGCGATGAGCAGTGGCCTGGGCACACAGCCTTATCTTTCGCTGCGACGCCTTCCCAATTAAGGACAGCTTCCACACGCCACAAAACAGCTGGTTGCTACTGGACTCTCGGCTCCACAGTATGAGCACAGCTTCAAGTACACTGCTGCATAAACTAGGCCCACGCACGACATCCCGTGCATCGCCAGCATGGCCACTGAGCTCAGGGTGAGAGATCCTCCACGGATACACAGGGACAAAGTGGCGTGATTGTGCAAATGGCGTCCCGAAAACATAAATTCCTGATTGCTGGGATTTGTTGATCCCCTGTCCGTGCATTGCCTTCAGAGCTGTGGACACACTGGAAGTCGAGAATTGTGCACTGGTGGCACGCACACGACTCAGAAGTAGAACTTTCGATAGCACAAACACACTCAGTCGGACCCCATGTTGTACCTTTGATGTACCTACGAATTGTTGAAAGATCCGTCGCCCAGGCGGAACCTGTCGCATGTCTTTCCGTTCTTCGCACATTCGAATGCATGAACATTAAACAGCCCGTGCTGAAATTATATTCATCGGTGTGCCTCAGATAGTAACGACGTTGAGATGTATACAGATGGCTTGCGACGGGCCATATGTCAAGCTGCGTGTGGCGTAGTGCAGTGTGCCGTAGAAGTGCCTGGGTGAATTGGTACATACATCTTTGACGACCAATGTTACAAAGGACACGCAGTCGAAGACATAATATTGAAGATGGCACATATGCTGCTATAATAAGCTTGGGGTTTTACGGTATTCTGTCTCGAATAGCAGAGGACCGGAATGGCGACAGGCAGTCGTTCCAATGGAGTGCCCGAGCAAAGGGTTCGCCGACGCGGGGATAGAACCTCGTCTATGGATACTCCAAGAAGGTCTATCGACTTGGTTTCGGAAACAAGTGCAGGTATGCAGTGCCCCCCGTCTGTGGGTCACAGCGCGAGGCTGCGTTGATGCAGGTCAAGCCACCTCGCATCTACCCACCGTGGTCATCTACCTCGCGCCTATGAGCACATTGTTGACACAATTTGCAGCGCAGTACAGTTTTCGCCCTTGCTCTGTCGTCTTGTGCAGATGTTTTTGGATCGACGTGCAACAGGTTCACTGGAGGTGCAGTGGGTATGCAGCCACCGCGCGCAACTGCACGTGACCACTCCGTCGCAGTTAGAATTTCGTCTAGCACGCATTACTGTATCGACCTATCGTTTTCAATTGTCCAAGAGGACCCGTCCGGCTCGACGCAGGCGTGCAGCGTCAGCAAGCTTCGCACACTACTCAACATTCATCCACCTCGGCATGCTCACACAATCCTCCACAACTGATAGTGCGCAACATGTCTGCACCTGCAAGAAGCTCGTCTTCGCTGCAATGGCATCATATATCGCAGCGCTCCACTTCATGCTCCAGCGAAACCAGCTTTCTCGGCAGCTCCACCCGCAGCCAAACATGCTGTGAGCCACTGGATTCGCATGATGCGAAGCACCATTCCCACCTGCGTATCCCATGCAGCTGATCAATCTCGTTCCGCTCCTCGAACCGCCGCGTCGTGGCTACATGCGGACCTGTCGGACACTCACGGCATGCCCCGCCGCTCCGGAGGCATGCTCTCTGGCCGCGGCCCTGCAGAGCTTACCGGCTCGCCCTCGTCACGCCCACCACGGCCCCCAGCCCAAACCCCGCAGCGCGCCGTCAGCGACATCCACCGCAGCGTCATCGGTTTTGACGCGCCCCCTTCACATCCCCCACAAGCCTCACCCCCCGGCTTCCCCAGACCCCCTGTCGGCCGGCCCGCGCACATGAACCCCGTCCTTACCGCTGTCGCAGCACACCTCCACCGCCTGGATCCCAGCCGGCCCAACCCCACTGCAGACACTTCCGAGACGGCTCCAGCCGAGCCACCCCCAGGCGTCCCCGAGCCCTTGCACGACGCAGCTGCCACATCGCTCCCCGCCGCTGCCGACCCCGCCGGCTATGAATCCGTCGTCCAGCAGGCGCGACCCCCACCCGCTTCCATGCATTCACATCCATGCATGCATGAATTGCGCAGACACCCGACATCCGTTCCCAACCCCTCCTAAACGAGCAGACCCGCCCGTGCCGGCATGCACGCGACTGCGCCCTCTGCCTCGTCAACACCTCCTTCGCCACTCCATCCGGATCGCACGTCAGAGCCCCCCGAGCAGCACACCAGCACCAGCGCTGCCCCAAGTCAGCCGCATGCCTGACACGGTCACCCTGCTGGGCAGCGCACCGCCAGAACCGCAGTACAGGAGAGTCTGCTGCCACACGCACATGGATGAGTACCACGCACGTGTGCAGGTCAAAGAGCGGCTCGACATCGACGCGCACACCCTGCCATACCCCGAAGCCCCCACCATCGGCCCGTCGGCCTTCACACACACCCCCTTCACAACGCCCCCCCACGGCCCCGCCACGTCCGCGCTGGCCTCTCAGTCTCCCCCAGGACCCCCCCCGTTTGCCCTCCCCGGTCGCGCCTCCACCCCGACCCTCCCGGCCGCACCACCAACGTCCGACGGTGCGCTGTCCTCTCCACGGAGCCCTGCCGGAAAGGCTGCGGCGGCGCACATGCCGCCGCTGCAGCGCGCGTCGAGCGTGGAGGTGCCGCTGCTGGAGGAACCCAAGGTCGACGGCGCGTCGTGGCTGCACGCCGACGCCCCGGGGGTGACCGTGCTAGAGGACACAGTGCCCTCCGGCAGCCTCGCGAATGACATCACGGTCGGCCTCATCAACGTCATCATCGTACGCCCCCTGCTGCCCTCCCCCTGTCGCACGTCCCCTCTGCGTCCTTCTGCAGTCTCCGAGTCGGGGGCTGCGGTGTCCGCCTGCTGCTCCCCGGGCTCCGCCTCGCTCCTCGAGTAGAGCAGTTGGAGGCCCGCAAGCATGGCGCAACCGTGCTGCGACACCCTCGCTTGCTCCGGTGCCGCCACTCAGGCAACGCGGCTCTGGTACTCCGCTGCCTGCTGCGGATGCGCGCACCCCCGTGGTGCACGCTCGTCGCAGGCGCTCTGTGGGGCAGCAGGCGTATGCATGCATGCAAGCCACCTGCCTGCCAGCTTCCTACACCGATCCTCTGCCAATTGATCTGCGGTGCATGCTATCAGGCAACTGGCCACCCCGATCCCACACACACAGCCCGGCACGAGTGTTCCCCGGGCATCGTCGGCGGCACACGCGATGCACCGGCATGCGGCACGTCACCGGCATGCGGCACGTCACCGGCATGCGGCACATCACCGGCATGCAACACATCAGCAGCGCACCGACACATCAGCAGCGCACCGACACATCAGCAGCGCACGCGTGCGGCCCGAGCGCACGGGCAGCGATTGCGGGCGCAGCTGACTCGGCGGCAGCTGTGCAGGCTCTGCCGGTGACCGTGGCGTTTGCGTCGGTGATGTACAGCCACCCGACGTTTGCGACGGCGCTGCCACAGCTGTCGCGGCTGCTCGTGCTCGCCAACTCGGCGCACCAGCTCGTCGCGACGCTCCTGTCGCACCTGCCCGTCGCCGTCGGCCAGGTGCAGGACCTCGGCCTCATCTTCCTCAACGCCATGACCTCGGACATCGCAGAGCGGCTGCGGGAGGAGCCGCACGAGAAGATTGTCGGCACGGCAATGGTCGCGTGCGCGCTCAGCACCGTCGCGCTCGGCCTGTCGCTCGTGCTGTTCGGCAGGCGCGCTTCTTACCCCTGCGCCCTTGCCATGCAATCCCGCCCATCTGCGACGCGACCCTCACCTCTGCCGGCCCGCTGCGCTGCGTCGTGCATCCCTGCATCATCATCGCACGTACACAGGTTGCCCGCCATCCGACGCCCCACCAGGCCATGGCCCGGATCATACACACGCCGATGCATGCATCCCATGCACGCGCACCTTCCCTGCACATCCCCAAAGCCCTCCTGCTCTGTGTCATCCCCCGCACCAGCCGCGCGCGGCTGCACCGGCGACCCTGCCACTCCACCCTGCGCTCGAGGTGGATAGGCACCGGTGACGACTTCCCGCAGCCCCGCTGGCACTCCCCCACGGGCGCATGCGGCAGCATGGCCGGCCCCCCTGTGCGTACTCCCGATGCCACGGGCTGCCTGCTGCAGGTTCAAGCTTGCGGCGATCACGTCGTACATCCCGCTGCCGGTCGTCGCCGGCTACCTCGGCTACGTCGGCTACTTCTGCCTCACCGCCGGCGTCGCCCAGGCCACCGCGCTCCCGATCCACGGCCCCGCCTCCTGGCTTCTGCTCCTCTCCCACCGCGAGGCCTGGGTCAAGCTCGCCGTCACCGGCGCCGCGGTGACGATGGTCTTCTACAGCATCAACGTCTGGCGCACGCCGGTTGCGCTGCCCGCCACCCTCGTCGCCATCCCCGCGCTGTGGTACGCCGTGCGGCCGCTGCTGTGCCTATGGTGGGGCATGTCCTGGCAGGAGGTGGCCGCGGAGCTCGCGGCGCATGACTGGGTGATGCCGACGCCGCCGGGCGAGAGCCCCTCATTCTGGGAGGTGCGACCCCCTGGGCCGGCGCCGGCCGCATCTGTTCTGGCCCGTGTCCTCCAGAGCACACAGTGCTCCCGCCTCCGACCGGATCATGCCGTGCATCCATCTCTCACAACATGCGGCCCCGTGCCCGTAGCCATCTATCAGCCCCCGCCTCTGTTGCTTTCGTTGCTCCAACCTGTCCCCGCCCACCGAGCCTCGCCCTGCCGCATACGGGGGCCCCCACCCCCGCGTGAACGGCGTCCGAACGACGCACCCGTCCACATGTCCGCTGTGCACACACTGTGCTGTGCTGTGCTGTGCACACACTGCGAGTTCCCTCGGGTGCCCCCTACCGTGAAGCCCCTCCTCCGACCGGCTCCCTCGCGATCACGACCCACCCAGGGCGGCCGTTGTGATACAGATGTGTCACAGAGAAGCAGGGCTCAGAGGTGCCACCGGCACACCGACGACCTCGTCTGGATCCCCGGTCCCATCTAACAAGCTCTTGCCTCTAGAGCGCCCACGCTACAGCCCTGGGAAAGGATGTCCACCGGCCACGAGTCGAGCAGCAGCGCGGTAGCTGTTCCGCGTGGATCAAGCGCCGGGCATGCATGTCAGAGTACGCTGCGCGCAGCCGTGCACGCCGCACTCGCATCTGGGCACGCAGGCCGTGTGGGTCGGTAGGTGTGAGCAGCAGGCGGCTGTGAGTGCAGGTCTTCCGGTGCTTCAACCTCGTGCCGTTTGCGTGGACCAACATCGGGTGGCTCGCACTCGTCGCGCAGGCGCCCAAGCTGCTCGCCCTCGTCGTCGTGTGCGCCTTTGGCACGTCCATGGACATCATGGCCGTGCAGGCGGAGGCGAGCCAGGAGGTGGACACGGACTGGGAGGTCATGTCCATCGGGTGGGGCAACATCCTCGCTGGCGTCGTCGGCGGCGGCGGCACCGGTGCGCTCCTCGCCGTACCCTGACGCCCGCCGTACCCTGACGCCCATCAGTCGCAGTGTTGCTGGGCCGCCGTGTCACGCCTATGTCACGCCTATGTCACGCCTACGAGCCGCTGCAGCGCACTCAAACATCGCCCACTCGCTCGTTCCTCCTCCCCGAGGCCTGCAGAGGTCCCTGAGCTGCGTACGAGGAGCCATATACAGACGCAGCATTGTGTATGGCCGTGCTTCTGCACCAGTTTAGGCCTGATTCCCTCGTACATCGCACATCTGACACTGGCGGCTTCCAGCTCCTGTCTGGTGATCTGGTGCCTAGGAGTATCGACCAGTGGGAGACCTCATACCATCGCGTTGAGAGGTACCCTGCGCAGCGACCAAAACGTAGAGCTGGCTAGCATGGATCGTGCCATGACACAGGGCACGCCATGCCACGTCTTGCACGCCATGCCACGTCTTGCGGCACCACACCTGTCTTCTCGTGTAGTGATGCTAGATGCGAACATCATGCATCTCAAAAACCACCTTTCAATCCTTGACCCAGCAATGAGCTGGATCGGCGCGGGCACTTGAGTCACAGTCCTTGCTTGGCGACCGCCCGTCCGCCCATCGTAGACGAGCAGCACTGCTCCACAGCAGTCTGCATGGCACACAGCCAAACACCACAGCATCAGACTGCCACTGAGTGACGCAGACATGAATCCCAGGGCATCCATGGCCGCAGTGAGCGCCACGTGTGTGCACCATGCCCCAGAGCCACTCCCTGCCCCAGGCTGGCCCCCCACCGGCCATGCGATGCCTCACTCAGGCTGCAGTGACTGAAATGCTCACTCCCTTGGCAAAGTAACCCTCATTATTTCCACTCAGCGAGCTGCTGCTCAGCCTGCGTTGCCCTGACCGAATGTAACGACCACATGTGCATGTCTCGCATGTGACCAACGACCACCCGCCACGCACCCGTGGACACCACAACATATCCACAGCACCCGCGAGTTGGCCGGCTCCTACCGCACCCCTGCCATGTCAACTGGCAGCGTTTCCCCCGCGCCCGTGTCGATCGACCAGCTCCAGGGCCCCTGCAGGCAGCTACATCTTCAGCCAGTGCCTGCTGGCGATGCGCAGCGGCGTCCGGTCCCGCGCCTCCGGCGCCACTCTGTCCGCCACGCAGCTCCTCGTCTTCCTGCTGCCCTTCGCGCTCGTGCAGCTGCTGCCCAACTTCTACTACGGCAGCCTCCTCATCGTGATCGGCGCCGACATCATGCAGGAGTGGCTGATCGCGACGCGCCGCCGCATCAAGCGCGCCGAGTTTCTGCTCTCCTGGCTCGCCTTTGTCTCCACCGTCGCCCTCACCGCCATCTTCCCCGTCAAGGTCCCCCCCCCAACCCCCCCCCTGCCCACCGAATCATGTGCACGCACCACCCACCTCTTCGGGAACGTCGCCTGCCAGAGCGCGGCATGGCCACCGTTTCTCCACAGAGGGTGCACGTCACGGCCGCTGGAGGTCTGCCACCAGGCCTGTGGGTGTTCCGTGGTCTGCAAGCTGAAGGCTGCATGCTGCAGGGACTCGAGGCCGGCATGCTCGTCGGGATCGTTGCGTGCTCGCTGCACTTTGCATACGAGTACTCCGTCATGCAGCTCGTCGAGTTTGCGGTCGTGCCGTCGCGCTCGCACGTCATGCTGCCCTTCCGCCACCAGCAGGTCCTCGGCCTCTTCCAGCCCAACCTCGTCGCCGTGTCTGTCTCGGGTACGCCCCCCCAGCCCCCCTCCCTCCTCACCCATCACCATCCACGCCCTACGCTTTCAGCTGCGCTTGCATGGCCCCTTATTGACCAGTCGCTCAATGAATACACCACCAACCTGCGCACTGCCAACGTGAGGTAGACATCACCTCGCGAGAAGCATGGCGGCTGAGCTTTTGCAAACCCCGGGGGTGCCGACCGCTGTGACGGTCAGGCTGGCATGCGTGCGGCAGCGGGACTAGACCGAGGAGCCGCTCTAGGTGAGTCAGCTGCTGAATAGATTGGGCATGCATTCGCTCAGCCCGGGGTCCCGCCGCGGCACAGCTGCAACGGGTCAGCCCGCAGATCCAGCGCCCGCTATGAAACACGCCGGTCGCGCTCTGCGCCCGCCCTCCTCTGACACGTATCCATGCAGGCTACCTCTTCTTCGGGTCCATGGTCGAGATCTCGCGGCGGCTGCGCGAGATCGCAGTGACCCTCAGCGAGGCGACGCCCCTGGCAGACCGCCTGCACGCCGTCGGCCTCGCGGGCCTGGAGCATCCGGCAGAGGCAGCCGCCGCGCGCGCTGTCGCCACCGCGCGCCGCTTCCTGCTGCTGGACCTGCGCCACGTCATGGGCATCGACGCCACAACCGCCAGCTCCTTCGCCTCCCTGCGCCGATCCCTCGAGAGCCGGCGCGCTCCTCCCCCCCTCACCGCATGCCTCACCGACCACCCGCACGCGATCCCTGCGCTGCGTCGTATCACCAGCCTCTATTCCCCCCTGACGTGCACGCACCTCACAGCCTGTGTGTGTGACCCCGCGGTGACCCCTGCTTGTTCAGCCTGTCTCGTGTGAGCCGCACTACGCGCCGCTGCGCACGTACCCCCTGCAACGGCAGCAGGGCACGTGTGGCAAATCGCCGACTGTGGACCCACAGCTCCGGTGAAGCACGAGCAAGTCCACAGCCAGCGTTGCCACAGATGACACGGCTCCAATGCTGTGCCTCATGTGTGTGCCGTGTGACGACGGGGCGGTTGAACTCCCTGCGCGGCTCTCTGTCCTTCACTGGTTCCACACGTCCACAATGAGAGTGTCGCCGCGGAGGGCCGCTGTGACGATGCGGTGCGAGGTGGGTGCAGGGGGGTGCTGATGGTGCTGACAGGGCTTGCTGGCCACGAGAGCGTGCAACGCATGCTCGTCGCGAACGGCGTCGTCGCCGCCAACGGCTCCTGGGAGTCGGGGCGCAGCTGCCCCGCGTTTGAGAGCATGGACGCCGCGATGGTGTGGTGCGAGGAGCACTTCAAACAGGTGCCCCCCCGTCACCTCCGCCACGGGCGCGGTCATATCGGCATCACATCACCTCCACCACGCGCTTGGACCCCCGTGCAGATACACCCACCGCCGAGCTGCATGCGGTTGTGCCGCGCGGCGGATGCAACCAAACCCTACCTCCGTTTGGGGTGTTTTGCAATCGAGGTGATCAGGAACACGCAGCTGTGCTTCTGCGTGCGTGCGGTCCTCCAGCCCCCACTGTCGCCGTGATTACTCTCCAACCTGGCAGCGGCGGCGGCCTCTAGAGTCATTGCCTCCTTCCGTCCAGGTCACGCTTCGGTGCCATGCTCCTGACACTTGAACGCTTCCTGCCCACAGAATGCGCTGGCAGCCTGAAACATGCAGGCAGTCAGACAGCTGTGCGCGCAGCACCCCCCCCGCATTGCTACCTCACGTGTCGACACCCGCGTCCATGCATGCGTGCCCACAGGCGGGACACTTCCCACACCACAGCCAAGCCGGCGCCATCCTCCACTGCGGCCACGCATCACTCCATGACAGCCGTCTGGTAGCACACCGCCCCGAGCCGCTGTCCACATGCATGCCGGAGGCATCGGGCCGCTGTGGCGGGGTAGCCAGTAGGCGCAGCGCGGTGCAGGTTGCGACGCTGTGTGAACTGCTCGATGACCTCAGCGCGCAGGCGCTCACGCTGCCTGACGTGCTGAGCATGCACCTTGCCCCGCCGATGCTGGACGCCCTCGCGCCGGGGCCGCGCGCGCTCGCCGACACGTGCAGCCGGCTGGAGGGCTACGTCACACGCGTGCGCTACAAGCGCGGCGTCGTTCTGTTCGGGCATGGCGACGCGGGCGACACGATGTACATCGTCCTCTCCGGCGCCGTGGCCAGCGTGTTTGACCTGCTGCGCTTCTGCGAGTACGCCGCCGCCTCCCACTCACGCCCCGTTGCGCTCATGCTCGAGCTCAGCACCGCGGATCCGTTTGGGAACGCGTTTGCAGCTGCCTGGAACCTTCCAGATGACGTGGGGCATGCGCCATGAAGGCAGCGTGCATGTAGGCTACGAGCGTTACTCGAGCGTTGGAACTAGCCTTGGGTGGGTGGCTCATAGGGCATCGCAGTGTCGTGAACATGCTTGGTTGCCAAGACGAAGCGGCGCGCGTCGCAAATCTGTGGAACGACGATGCATGCATGCCACGGTGTTGCGACTGGCCCGCCATACATGGGGACATCATGCCCAGGTGGCCCCGCTGCTGCAGCAGATGCTGGGCCGAGGCTGCGTAGTCTGGAAACATCGCGCATCGTGCAGGACGGATGCGTTCCCGGCTGCATGGAACCAAGGCGGCGATTCAGGGCACCATGGCGTGCCGCGCCTGCACTCCATGCACATGCACTCCCTCAGGTCGCCGGGAGGCACCGGCAGCCACAGCATATCGCAGCGGCTGTCCTCACGGCCGTCCGGCGGCGACACCACGGAAGCAGTCACGCCGGTGCCAGCCGGCCGCGGCGGCGGCAAGGTGCGCATCGTACAGGCCGGCCCGGGCGCGCTGCTGGGCGCGCTGGACTACACGCTGGGCCGGCCGCGGTCGTTCCAGTGCCTCGTCACAGCGGAGGCGTCGATGCTGCGGCTGACGCGGTCCGCGCATGAGCGCATGGCGCGGCACGACCCGGCCGCGACGGCCGCGCTGCAGCAGGTCATGCTGCGCTCCTCGCTGACGACCACCGCGCACGCGATGGCCGTCTTTGAGCGCGCCACGCACGCCTGACCCGCGCGCCCGACCACCCCCCGGCCCCTTCCGCCTTGTCGCTCCTGCGGCTACGTTCCAGGGCCGCTCGCGCCGAAATGCGCGACCGCTTCGAGAGACCCACGAACGGCCTCCCAGGGGCTGCGCCATGTGCTTCACCGCCTAATGCATGCAGCGCCGGAACCGTGGCCTCAAGCGGTTCTGAAGGAGTGGTGTGAACACTCTGCCGCGCGTGTCTCAAGACGCGAGCGTGATCCTCATGCGCACACGGCATCGTGGTGTGCGATGCACGCTTGACGGCACGGCTGCAGCTGCTGCAGCAAGAGTCTATTTCAGTGCAGTCCCGCCTGTTGCAGACCGGCTCTCCCTCCCCGTGACTTAAACACTGCGGCCGAATTCCCGCAGCACACGACACGCCATGGCGTGTGTTGCGGCCCCCCTGCGTGCGCATGCATGCCGCCCAGGCTGCCGCACGCGCGTGCACCATCTCCCGGGACGTCCGCATCCCGAACCGAGGCAAGCATCGATGCTCCGTGTGACGTGGTGTCCGCGGCCTGATTGTGGGATCTTGCAGGTGAGAGCGAGACGAATGTGTGCAGCACGCAGCGGCGAGAGCCATTGCCGGAGCGGCTCGCGCGATCGCGGCCTCATGCACACACATGACAGCAACTGCAGCGCAGCGGCCTGGCTGCTTGGGGACGTGGCAGCGTTCCACAGGCACCTGCACCTCTGTGTTGGTGCTTGGCCGTGGCTGGCGCCTGAGGCTGCTGGCGTGGCGACCGCCTGCTGCGGGCCGGTGCTGCGGCCGTGGCGATGCAGGGCTGCTGACTCGACAGCGCTGATCTAGGGCCATGGCGTTGAATAAGCTGGCTGGACTTGCTTGGGACGGATCTGGCCGTACCGCAGATGTTTCTAGTTGCGGCGCCGGGTCCCTTGCACGCATGTGGACCATCCTGCCCCCTTTCCTGTACGTGCTTGACACCAGCTCTGTGGCTGAGCAAGCGAGCCTGGTGGATCCCTGGTGTGGTGGGAGTGAGATATCATGGTGCTGAGTGAACGTGAGGGAGCCCCGGTGATGATACATCATGCGACCTACGAAGTCAATACAGCGGCATGGGCAGTAGGCTGAGGGTAAAAGGTCCTGTGTTGGAGGCGTTTGTGGCACAGTCGTACTTCGCCCCTGTACCGTACTCGTGTTGAGAGGCTTTGCTGTATGAGGTACAGGTGCTGTATAGTATCAGTGTAGCTACAAAAGCGTGAAGGGATATTGTACAGTATTTGGTACTAATGCCGCGTCATGTCATATCGGGGTGTGACGCAGTCCTGTGGCAGTGGTGTGGCGCAGGGATGAAGAGCAGGGGTGGCAAGGTGATCGTGAGTGTCTGCAGCCGAGGTGGTGGCCGGCGGTTGGCAGTGGTGTGGCACTGGGATGAAGAGGAAAGGGTGGCAAGGTGATCGTGTGTGGCTGCAGCAGAGGTGGTGGTCGGCAGGTTTGCCTTGTATCAACATGAACGACGTATGCAGCTCCGCTTGCATTGATCCTTACTGCTTCCAGAGATCGTCCATGCTGCACACGTGCGGTTCGGGGGTGCCACGTGGGGCTAGGTGTGCATGGTGCCAGCTGAGGCACCATGTCCGCATTCTCGCTCATGGCTTACACAGCACAGGAGGGGGGTGGAGCGTGGGGGTTGGTCTGTAGAACCTGAAGGGCTGTCTGGCCTCAGCAAAGGCGACGGCAGCGAGCAGGTATCCAGAAGGGCGCGGGACTAGTTCGCAAATTGCACGGTCTATACTGCACACCGACGCCTTACTCCCAGGCCTTACTCTCTGGCCTTACTCTTAGACCTGACTCTCAGTTTGTCCTGCCTTGACGACAAACGTTGTCAGCATCGGGCCGACATGAGTGTTGCATGTGGGCATGCGTGCTCCAGCGCCCGGGTGCCCGGGCGAGGGCCCGCCAATGACAATGCCGCCGGTCACCGCCCGACGCGAGGACATGTCGGCACAAACGCCAGAGTGCGGGCTCCATCGAGACGCCCCCCCCCCACTGCCCGCCGTTCGAAGATGTGCAGCCCGCTGCTTGCCGCTCACTGACTCCATGCATGCACCGCATGCGAGTGACCTGTCTGCAGTCGCACACCACGTGCCGTCGATCTTCCCACCTGCCTGGGGACCATGCATTTAACTGCGGGGGGCGTGACTCACCCCAGGTGTTCCTTCTGTGGCAGGAGCCTGTGTGTGAATGCCATGCTGCTGACGTGGCCGCGGCCAATCTGGTGGGATGCGGAGGAGTTCAGTGAGCACATGATGCCGTGGGTTGAGGCCGGTCTCCGAGAGTCCCCCTGTTTACTTCAAGGCATGCTGCGTGCCATGAGTGAAGCACCCAAGCACCGGTCCCGGTTGCCGGAGGTGTCAATGTCCTTATGGATACGGCGATGTAATCATACATACATTCTCGCTGAGAGAGTTCAGTGCGGCGGGCTGCAAAGGGAAGAGCTTGCTGATCAGAAGTACCATGTCGCACGTTGCACAGATTGCAGGGACTAGTTTCGAACCGGCGGTGTGTCCAGGGGGGACGTATGCAGAGGATGTGTGATTGGGTGGTCTGATTCGAGGCCTGTACGCTGTTGCGTGATGCACCTGTGACCGTGCCCCTCTTCGACGTACATACAGTCTTCGATGTAACTACATACCCAACGCATTTGTTTCCGTGCCCCTTCCCTGGTGCATTCCAGAATGAGCAGCACGTGTCTATGTGCTCCATGCCCTGCCGCTGGACCTTGTGCCCATCGTGGGTCTTGACACGGCGGGGCGTGTGGGTGGCTGTGCGCCTACGTATACGTTGAGGCTGCCTCCGTCATCGATACAGCGGAGAATGGGGCCACACAGGACGTCTGTAAACAGCGGCATGCATGTGCATATTTCTCAACCTGGTTTTGTGCAGGTGCACGTGGTGCACAGGGTGTGGCTGCTGGTGTGCGCACCCTGCCTGCACTAGCCGTACTGGTCTCACATGCGTGCTTGGTGGAGTCTCTTGCTGGTTCCGTGTGGTTCGGAGTTGTCCTGTGGGGAACCGCTGTGTCCGAAGCTTCCGTTCCTGCCGCCCGTACATGGGTGTGTGGTTGCCGGGTTGGGTCTGGTGTGATACCCAATTTTGGTGGCCAAGGGGTCGTTTTTGCACATTTCGACTGGGCGACGGGTGGGTCTCGAAGGTTCAGGTGGATTGCCTGGTTGGCCAGCGCCTGATCAACCAGGATGTGGTTCTGGCGACGTAAGCGGTGCAGTGCTACCAGACGCGCTCGTTCTCGCGCACATCAGCTCAAACAAACAGCGCCTCGACGATGGCTTTGCATCCATTGTTGCATCTTGAATCGCTGCAGCTCTGATCGACAGGCCGGCCTGTTCGCTCGCGAGGTCGAGGGGGCGGAAAACCTTCGCACGGCGAACTTGCGAACTTCCAGACCAACACTAACTACGAAAATCATGTATTCATCGAAAGTTAAATTGTAGATGATATTGAGCGCAGCTAGTACTGCTTAGGCTGTCTTCGTCAGTGTGTAACATTTACGTCACAAGCTGGGGCTGAACGTTACGTCACAAGACGGGCTGAATGTTACGTCACCAGCTGGGGCTGAACGTTACGTCACAATACGGATCTGAATGTGTACCTGAAAACGAGGGTTATAAGCTTCAAGCGGATATTGCTGCTTAAACAGACAACGCGCGCGGGCAATCGTAACCATGGCCAGTCACGGCCTTGTCAAAGAGCCTACGGCGTAAGGCGTTGCCAAATGACTTCATCAGACTTTGGCGACCGGTCGGCAATCATCGACGCAGCAACGCGATAGATCTTGATGAAGCCTCCAACGTGGCCACACGGGGTCCACTTCCGATACGTATACGTGGGTTGTCAAACCTGTGGCCACTGAGAACAGGCGCACAACTTTGCACTCGAACAGGTGGATGCATTGTCGCCTGCAACAAAATCATGGAAACAGCGTATGACGCGCTACCAAAAATGCCTGCCTCGATGTACATGAGCGCTTTTGTTTGCGGGGGGCAGACAATCGCACATGTACAGACGCGCAAGGTCGCAAATTTAGTACAAGGCTCGAGCTCGTTTGTGGACTGCACACAGCTCGCTCACAAGTCATCCCCTCAAACTGATTCATAACATCACAGCCTTTCATTACTGGCTTAGGAAGTTCCAGTCTAGTCAGTCACGGCCACTGAGGTGTGCATGTGCACGTGCCGGGACCGCAAGCTTGCGGGAGCTTAAGCTCCCTCAGACTATACTATTTCACACCTTGTCACTGTGATCTCTCACCGTTCAGATAATTCCGAAATTTATTGTATTCACGCCCAGCAATTGGTAAGCTCCGCAATTGCTCACTGGATAAGTATAGATATCTGGCGTAGCCTAGAAACTCCCTCGAGCCCTAGAGCCCTCGAAACGTAGTCACCACTGCCACTGCCACGAGCACACAAGCACACACTACATGCAACTGTCTGCCTGTACTATAGTATGTCTGCGGTTCTGGGTCCAGCCTGACACTTGCAACACACAACCAGGCTCACACAACTGTCAATCTTATGACAGATCGTTGACGAGCCTTGCAAGCTCCTTTTTGGTCGTGCCAAGAGACACATGTGTCTCTACACACATGCAGGATCCGTCATGCAGGATTGCAGGATCAGACCATGTGGTACCCTGAAGGCCGTCGTTGCACCTCTGCCTCCAGCCAGACTTCTCAAGATTCTGCTTCCGGCCCTCTGCGCTCCCGCTGAACAGTGCCACACGCGCCGCCCACGGGCTCAGCAGGTGAAGCGCTGCGCAACCGGGCTGCTCACCAAGTAGTATGTTGAGGCACTCCAGTTTTCTGGGTCTGGTGTTGGAGACAGCGACACGGAGCATCGGCTCAGCTGCCCAACACCGCTGAACATCCTATAGAGCTTGCCATACAATTGCAAGAAAGACCCGACCTAAAAACTTCCGCGACGCCACGGCCACGCTGCTCTGCTCTGTAACAACGTAAGGCTGCTCTGCAGCACACTCAGACAGACAGTCTCAGACGCTGCATGCTTCGCCATGGGCCACTGCAGCTCAGTGTATGTGTCTGTACGTTGGCGCTCACCATGGGCAGGTTATAGTTAGCTAACCCCCAAATTGATGCAAGACACAGAATGGCAAGCTGCATAGCAGCACATGTACTGATACTTCATTACGGCCACTTCAATCCCTGCCTACTGACGTCGCCATCGACACCTGTGGCCGGAGGCGGGGCCGCAGTTTGAGCTGCCACTGCTGCCTGCGTGGAGCTGCAGCCGCCACACATGCTGGGCTGCAAACCGTGCCCCACTGGCAGGCAACGCCGGTGCGCACATGCATGTAGCGCCAGCACTGCTACCCTCCCGCCAGGCCAGGGCGGGTCCATCTGCCGCATCTGCACAGAGTCCAGCCAGTGAGTACCTGTGCCGGAATCCAGAAGTGGCCCCTCGGCGTGAGCCCGATTGGCGTGAGCCTGATCGCGAGACACCACTGAGTGGTCACCACTCTAAATAAAATTAAAAACCCCGACTCGGGAATCACGCCAAACCCAAGCGGGCACCGGCCACAGTGCCCCTACTAGTAAGGGCGGGGGGGTACAGCTGTCTACACAGGTACAGCCGTGACAAAGTGTGTCCTAACGCCGTGCCACGTGGCTGGCTGCTGCTAGTTGTGCAAGATCACAGGCGGCTCACGGTCATGTGATTCTGTTGAGGTCGGCCGGTGCCAGTTGAGCACTTTGCTTGCAGTGCACCCACTGGGCCCCATGCCCCATGCCCCATCTGCCCCATGCCCCATGCCCCATCTGCCCCATGCCCCATGCCCCACGACATGCAGCCCAAGGACGTATGCATATCCCCGCTGCCAACTGGCAGCAGCCTGTGGGTTCCACCCAAGCATGGCTGGTACGACGCGGACACAGGTAACAATCAGCACTATGTGCGTACGCAGTTATCGATCCTGCCTGTACATGTTGGAATGTCTAGCATGTATGTATGATTACATCGCCGTATCCATAAGGGCATTGACAGCATGCTCCAGTCCTCAGGTCCGGTCGCGTCCGCGGTTGTTGCATACCTGCTGCCTCAGCTGCACACCTCGATTGCCCCCGAGCGGGCACATCGTGTGAGAAAGTTTTGATCCGATCGTGCATATCCGTGTACCCACAGACATGCCGTGCCACTTGCTCATGTCACGTGGTGAGCAAGTGGTGAGCACCTCCAGCACGTCATGCACAGCACGCCATATATATGCATGCACTGCGCTACATCATGCCTCCTGTGATCAACCTCCCATGATCATTGTTGGAACTCCCGAGGCTGCATCAATTGTTAACTGACTGTCCTGCTAGTGTGCGCATATGCGTGGTGACAGGAGACGGCCGCAGAGCTGCCGTTTCAACGCATGCATGCCTAATTGTCCTGATGCTTGCCCTGTGGGGCCCCCCTGTCCGGCAGCTCCTGGCCCACGCTGCATGCCTCGCCCGATCGGAGGCTCACCCAGGTACAGCCCATGCCAGGTGTGAATAATGTGGCGCAAGTGCACTCGAGTGAGCTCATGATCTGTTTTCAACAACGACCTTCCATCGCCAGAGGCTGGGCAGCTACCGGTGCTGCACACGGCGACGGTCGCCGGCGAGCGCAGTGATCGATTGCCATTACCAGGGCCTGCGCTTCCCATTATCAGGGCCTGTGATCCTTTTACAGCTGCTGGCGGTGATCCACGATTACTGCCTGCTGACGCCTCCCAGACAATTGAGCCCAGGCCGGTGACCCCATCCGTGGACCAGAGGCACGTCTGTTGGGTTTTCTTGGGGCCCGCAAACAATCACATGGCAGGGCACCAGGGCTTGGGGGGTGTGCATCATGGTGATCACCGCACCCATGGATGTGCGCACCCTTACTACGCATGCATGCTGCTGTCAGGGCCGGTGACTCTCGTGAGTCATGCACCAGCGGCCACGCTGGTGGCATCAGTCCCGTGATGCCTGGCGGACGCAGGCCATGAACGGCTCCCTGGAGGAGGACCAGCACCCGGATGCGCTCTGGACGTTGGTGGGGTCATGCGGGGGCCGGGGGAAGGTGCCGTGAACCTGTGCAGGAGTCATGGTGAGGCCTGAGATTCTCACACCGGGCGGAAGTTCCTGGACACTGCCTGCTGCAGCCCTCGCAGACAGCGACGGCGTTGGCGGTGGGCAGGGTAGGGCGCCAGGGTCGGCGGTGCACGGTCGGGCGATCGAGATCTGCAGCTCGTTTGGATCCCATTCGAGGGACTCTGTGGGGGGCCCCGGTGTGGGTGATTCTCTCGTTCCTCCCATCCCCATGGTGGTTGGGTTTGGCGTGATCCCCGCTGTTTTGTGTTGGTGTTTTGGGTGGGCACATGTACAGCTCCCAGGAGGCGCTGATGTCATAGCCTGTAGAAACAGTTCAGCTTGGTCGCTTGGATGGCTGGGCGACGCGAGCCAGGACGTTCTCTGGGATGACTGGGGAGCAGGCGGTGTTTGGAAGTTCAAGGCGGGTGGAGGGGGCTTGGAAGGCGTGCACAGTCAGCATGCCCTGGGATGGAGCGCATCTGGCTTGTCTGGCTCGGATGGCTGGTGAGGCCTGGGTATCAGTCATTCATATCTTCTTACAAACGTATATATCTTCTTGGTTCTGACTGGGGCTCTGTGCTGGCAGCGTGGTGGGAGGTGCATGAGGCTCGAATCAGGGTCCGACGTGTTGGCGTATCCCATGGCAAGGCCAGGTGCTGGGCACCCAAGGTGGCCAAGGTGGCAACGGACAGCCTTGTGTGACTGATGGCGTCATGTGAGATGCGGCGCCTGTCAGTAGAGAGCGGAGGACTGTGCTACTCAATGAGCTGTCATCACAGTCTTCGGCGTGGCGCTCTGCATGTTGGGCGAGGGTGTGCACAGCGACGAGGTGGACGTGGGTCGAGCCACGGGGCGTAGGAGCCTTGGCGAGCGCTGGCACATGGCTGTGGCGATGCTTTCTAGGCGCAGGCATACGAGCGACGTGGCGGAGGCGCGAATGCGTCGGACGCGACGAACTAAGGGTCTACCCGCATGACTGCTCGCCGGCCTGCCGTGAGATGGCCGTCGATGCCGAGGCACTGGTAGGCCCCCCTGCGGCAGCGCTGACCTCGCCGGCGAGCTACTCATCGACCCTCACCTGCAACCACGTTACAGCCCTTGTGCACTTACTACCAGCGCAGCACCTCGCGCCTCTTCTGACCACTGACAGACCATCGCAGTGCTGTCACAAACCTGTAGTGCTGACGTTTGTCGCGGCCGAGGTTTGCGGCCCATTACATCGCGGGATGACTCCTCTCGGAAGTTGCCACGGACGAGCTGGAATGGGCCAGCTGCGCGCTGGCGAGGACGTTCGTGGGGGACCCGGCCCGGTTGACGACCCCATGGCTGCGCTAGTGAATGTTTTCGTGCGGCTTGTGTGTACAGGCTGCTGTGATTTCGGTCTGAGTGCACGGTGGCCAAGGTCCAAATTCGTATTTGCCGTGATGGCCCTGCATACGCGGCGCCGAGAAGGTGCGAGGTCACCGAGACCGGAGGTCCATGGCCAGCTTGCATGCGCCATCGTGAATTCAGTGGCGCCATTTGGCTGGTCTATATTTAAGCCTGGTAGTCCGTCGTATGGATCAAACATACCGACACTGATCTCGATCCGTGACCCATTGTACTGCCCGTTTCTGTTAGTTCATAAATGCTCACTATGTCAACTCGTGCGATGCAATCTCCAGCTCGGGGCGCCTGCGGTGGACATAAGTGCGATCCCCTGCAGCTAGCACCTACTTTACATCAAGTTATTTCCTTGCCGCTGCTCCAGCGCTCTCCAAGACGTCTTGCTCCGCCACGCACGCTCGCTATGGCTAGGCCAAGTTCGCATCGAGCGCCACAGCTGTCGCCACTGTGTCCACGAGGGATATGTTTGGCATCAGTATTTTCGATATGCATGTATTTCACGTGACAGACAGCATCTCATTTTCGATGATATCTTTGCTAACAAGCCTAAACGCAGCTTCCGCAAACGAACGAGTGGCTTGGAGGGAGCCCTGACGCCAGTCGACAAAAATGCACGAACGCGATTGACTACATGTGCCCATTCATTACATGATTCATCATCAGCGGTATTTCTGCACCGACAAGCAAAAATCTATCCAAGGTGATGAGCCGTTGCCATGCAGGTCGTTTCTGGCGGGCCTGATGATGCTGATCTGGGTATGTGCATTCAACCTCCTTACTTCCCCGACAGCGCATGCACAGTCATTGGGACCAATTTCCGGGGGTAGTGACATCATCGTGGATGAAAATCCGATCGGCGACATCGACGACTTTCTTCACTTGATTCCTGGAGATGTGACTGACGGCCCAAGCCGCAAACTGTTGCATGGATGCCACAAGAAACGGTGAGAATCCTTGTGATCCAGTGCTCACAGAACGCCCTCATACACATGGATTCAGAACCAGCACTTTTGACTAAGGGAGTGCCCATGTCGCGTGATGTGTCAGCACGTTTCACCTGGCCCTATGACACGGACTGGCCATACATGTATGCACAGCGGTGTGGCCAGAAGGGGCATTATTCATGCCTGCACTGCGACACTGCGCCAACGTTTTGGCTGACCTGGTCAGGCGTGACATCAACACGCATCCACGCATCCGCAACGTGAGCCAGCCCCTGTTCTTACACACCGGCACCAGCTCAGGGGCGGCCCAGCGTGCTGCATGTGTCACCCAGTACTGTGGGTGATGGGCAAGGAGCATCACCAGGCCCTGTGTTGAGACACCAATGCCTGTGGGACCAGTGACTGCCTCATGATGAGGCATCAAACATGTCACCGAGATTATGTCGCAGATCCTGAAGCAGCATGTTTCGCAGCCTGAAGTCGTGGCTTGTTGCAGGTGCCTGAAGGGATGCCCAAAGTGCACATTCTCCAATAAGACTTCCACCAAGGGGCACTGCAAGAAGAAGGGGAAACTGCACAACTGCAAAAAGACCAGCAAGACGAGCCCCAAGAAGTAGGTGGCCCGGTGTGGCCGCTGTGGCAGGAGGGAGCAGAGCAGCAGAGCAGCCCATGGGCAATGCGCCGATGGCCAGAGGCGGCCGTCCTTTTGCGCAGAATCTCGGCACCGGCGCTGCAAACACTTCCAGGATGCCGATCCAGTGAAGCAGCACACACAAGCACACCCAGGGTACAACACCTTGGTCTACATTGGGTGGTTCACCCATCCCCACATTTCGGCGATATGGAATAAGGCAGCGATTGAAAGCAGCAGTCCGAAGTACAGAAGAGAAGGCTTAGATAAAAAAAGGCGTATGCAGAGACAATCCAGATGCCGGATGACTTTTGCATGCCAAGGATGGTCGTTTTATGGCGGAGATTCTTTGCTTTTCGGATATGATGTGCACTATGCACGTTTCAGGATGTTCACAGTATGGTATATTTCTGCACATGTCACAGCTCGTTGCTGTACGTCGTGCCGACTACATTTCTCAATTCAATGGCAGTTTACACACTTTGTAATAGGGTTCCAGTAGCTCCTTTCTGGACTGGTCAGCTATCACCACAATCAACCGCGGTCCCACCCCTGCAATATCACAACAAAACAGCTCCTGGCCATGAACCCCCCCCATCATTCACCAGAGATGGCATACCACCGACATCCTCGAGAGTGGCGCTGCAATCAGGCATCCCTCGTGTTGGTATGTGCTGGGACATACGAACACTCCCAGCACTGTGCTACATCGGTCCATGGTGTCCAACCACCGCGCTCCTCACACAGTTCCCGCGTGATGCGCCTATTTCTTCTTCTTCTTGCCTTGCCCTTCGTCCACCGGCTTCCCAACCTCAAGCGCCAGTCCCGGCAGGCCATGCACCACGATGCTGTTCCGCAGCCACGGCGCGCTCCGCTCTGCCGCCACCTCAGCTGCCGCACTCCGCACCGCGGCCGCCACGCCGCCGGGGCCGTGGGGCGGCATCGCCGCTGCGACCATGCGGAGTGCGTCCTCCGCGCCGAGCGCCCACCGGTTACCGAGGCAGCACGCCGCGCCCCGCTGCAGCAGCATGCGCATCTGGCCCCCCAGCGCATACAGCCCACGCTCACCATGCCCAGCCCCCCGCCGCCCACCGCACTTCGCTGAGTGTCCTGCAGCCGCCAGCGGCACTTCCGCCGCACCTCCACCCGCCCCACCTAGGCCCTCGGCAGCCTGCTCAGGGGCCGCGCGAGGCACTGCCAGGTTGTCGAGCACCACAATGAATGGCGCCTTCTGGAGCTCCAGGCCGGCCACCGTCTCGTCATGCATGTGTGTGTCAAAACTGTCGCGCGTCCAGTGCATGAGCGCCGGGGACTCTTTTGCCATCATCAGATGGTAGGCCTGGCTGACGAGCCGATCGGGCCGGTACACGTTCCTCTCCCACGCGCCTGTCAGTTCCACCGGCAGCTGCGCGGCCATCGCCGCCTGCAGCTCCCACGACACACTGCACGCCGCCTTTGCCACATCTGTCGCAGCGGCTGCAGCGGCGCCTCCGGCGTCAGGTGCCACCGCAAGCTGCCAGCGCGCTGCGGCGTGCTGTACGCTGCGCTCCCGCGCCACAGCAGGCACCTCTGCCAGCCCTGGGAGCGCCTCCAGGGGCAGGCCTGCCAGCCGGGGGCAGGCGCAGACGACCACCGCAGGGCGCAGCAGAGGGGGGCCCTCCGCCGGCGTGCCGCCTTTCTTGCCTTTCGGCGGCTCCGCCGCTGCCGGCGCCACAACCTCGGCTGCAGCCGCCGCAACCGCTGCATGCACCGGTGCAAGCAGCGCGTCCATCTGCTCAACGATTCCAGCCCACTCGATAGCCAGCGGGCTTGCGGTTGACTCATCTGCTGCACCGCCGCCACCCACCGCCTCCTCTGGGTCCACATCCTGTCCACCAGCCTTGACCTCAGCCTCTTGTTCGCTCGCCTCGCACCCCCCCGCAGGCTCCTCTGTCGGCACCGCAGCCTCAGCCTCGCCCGGCGCTCCGCTGCTGCTGCGCTGCATGTCCTGCATGTCCTGCATGCGCGTCTCCCAAGCTCTCAGCCGCTCGCACACCGAGTCCAGCGCCCCCGCGTCGAGTGCACCCATGCAGTGCGCCACGTCCACACCGCAATGACCGCCCTCTGTCGCCGCCGCCGCCTGCCGGACACACACAGCGTGCACGACCACATCCGCCCCCGGGTTCCGCCGCCCTGCCGCGGGTGCTTCCACCGCCATGACCAGCAGCGCCACGGCCGGCGGCAGCTCAGCCACAGCCTGCGCCAGCGGTGCGCAGAGCATCCCGGCGACGCGGCCATTCACCCAGCGGCTCCGCTTCAGCGCTGACAACTGCTGCGCAAACCCAGGCGGATCCAGCGGCCCAGTGGCGCCCAGTCTGCCGCCCTCCTCCCCCCCCAGGCCTTCTGCCTGGCTCTCACCGGCAGCCGGTGCGCTGACCGCACCGCCACTGTCAGCACCGCCGCCGTGTGACTGTGGCCGGGCATGCGGTAGCGCAGCCGCCTCCAGCTCCGTGCACCATGCATGCCGCTCCGTGTCCTCCGGCCGCTGCCACCACGCCGCAACCCTGTGCATCACACGCGCCTGGTGCCGCAGCGGGGCCAGCATGCTCAGCGCGTCACTGTCCTCCCCCAGCGCAGCACACGCTTGCCACACCACAACCACCTCAGCAACCTCTCGGGCCCCCTCCACCTCCAAACTCCCCTCCGCACCAGTGTCTCCGTTTCCAGTGTCAATTCCAGCGCCTCCGTCCCCAACACCGTCTGGCCGCGGCGCCGCGGCACCGCCTTCTGATTCTGGCAGGGGGCCTCCCACCTCCTGGCTCCTGTCCAGGACGGCTCGTCCGGGCGACTCCGGCTGCTGCTGGTGCAGCAGCGTCCGCAGGCGGTGCACGTGCAGCAGCTCCAGCGCCACCTGAGTCGCCCTTGGCCAGTCCCTCAGCCGCACGGCGGCCGCCAGGGCAGTCCGCAGCAGCGGCAGCACGTCTGCACCGATCGCGGCACCGACGCCAGGCGCTCCCGGCGTCCCTCGCGTGTCTTCCGGTGCCTTACCCTTCCGTCCATCTGCATCGCTGCAGCCGCTGGCACAGCCCTCCAGCACATCTGCGGCAGGCTCTGCCAGGAGAGTGCTTTTGTTGCCGTCCTCCGGTGCGGCACGCACCTCCCCGGCTCCATGATCGCCCCCGCTGCCGGGAGCGTGCTGCTGTCCCCTCACCCCTGCAGCACGCATGCCGAGGAGCTCCCGCATGTGCAGCTCAGCCAGGCGTGCACGGGCGCGGGCGAGCCTTGCGTCCACGCGCACCGTGCCGCGGTCGCACAGTGCAAGTGCCGTACATGCATGCCGAACCGCATGGAACGCATGCGGTGCGTCGATCACCACGCCATCTCCGCGCTCCTCCTGCGCAGCGCGCTCTGTGGCGTCCAGGAACCGTTCCACCACCTCCGCCGTCACCTCCGGAGGCCCCCCTCCCTCAACACGCCCCTCGCGCTCCACCTCAGCCCGGTCGCTGCTTTCATCGACGCGGCCGTCCTGATGCGGCGGTTCATCAGGGCCACCAGTGTCTCCTGTTTCCAGCATCTCGCCGAGCTGCGTTGGATCCTCTGGAGCGCCACCGCCTGGTGGTGCGTGTGGCTCTCCGTCTTCCACAGCAGACACAGCGCGCGTTGAGCGGCTCGCGGCATCAGGTGAAGCGTTCGCTGCGGCCACGTCTCCCGGGTCCCCACCACCACTACCACCAGGCGCAGCATCGGTTCCATGGTCACCAGCGGGGGTGTCCACAGCGGTCATCCCCTGTGCTGCAGCCTCTACAGCTGCTTCCAAACGCGCAGACCCAGTGCAGGTTTGTGCGACCGAGGACCTTGGTCGCGGTTCCAACGGTTCCGTGTGGGCATCTGCGGCGCCACCGGGCTTGCTGCTAGTAGCAGGGCGGGAGAACGTGGGGAAGGCGGGCCGTTTCGCGCGCAGATCACGCTCGGCAAACTCCACATCTGCGCACGCATGCTCTGCGTGCGTGCTCGCCAGGTGAGCCAGAAGCCGCGCGTGCTCCGCGTGCAGCGGGTGCTGGGTGCGCTGCGGCGCATCCGCCGGCGCGCACAGCGGCAGCGCCCCCAGCAGCCGCTCCTCCGCCGCAGCCAGCAGCTGCAAGAGGCGCTCGAGGTGTGGCCGGGGGTCCTCGCGGGGCGGCGCGACCGCGCCGTGCTGGGCGCGCAGGGCGTCGCACAGCGCGAGCGTGGCAGCCACATGCATGCCGGGGGTGCCGTGCGTAGCCGCGGCCTTGACAGCGCGCTGCAGGATGTGAACACGCTCCTCGCCCTGCTTGTGGCCCCCACCCGCGGCCCCCTGCACAGTGAGATGCGTGCAGCAATCCGGATGCGCACGGATGCTTCACATCATCAGGTCTCTGACAGGGACTCGTTCCAACGCTGCAGTGCCGGTGTGGACGTGCGTGTACAAGGAGTGCCTGGGGAGGTCGACGGCATGCATACGCACGGGCGCGGGAGAGGGGTACGAGAGGGTTGCATCGAGGCACAGCGCACCGTCGCGGCGGCGTGACCCTGGGCGAGGGCGAGCACTCGGCCATGCTCGAGGAGCAGCGGTACGACGTGGCTGCAGCGTTCTGCGGGCGCGAGCGCGCCGCGCGGCTGCGCCCGGCGCCTCACTGCCGCCACCGCATGGCGCAGCGCCGTCAGCGCGTCCCTCACGCCGCTGCCCACGGCCACCCTGCAGCCACACACTACCCGTTGCCGTCCCCGGCTACCTGCTTGACGCGAGCGCAGGCTCAGCACACATGGCGAGGCCGACCGAGGCACAGGGGTCGCCAACGCCGCTTTTGCCACACACTGTCCGCGGGCAGGCGGTGGGGGGGGGGGTTATCATGCAAGCCCTGAGGATACCACAGCACTGTACTATCCCACAATCGTAACACAGCCGGGGCCCACACCCTGTTGACTCGGCACCATGCCGCGACCCAGACTCACCAATGTTTCACAGCACAGCGCCGTATGCCTGCAGCAGCCTCGACCATGGACCGACGGCCATCGACATGTGGGAAGTTCGTGTGCAGCAGGATCGCACGCTGCACCGGCGCAGCTGGGTGCAATGGCGGGGAGGTTGCAGAGGGATGCTAGCTACACGGGAGTACGTGAGAGGGCGCACCGATTGCGGCAGTACACGATGACAGCGTCGCGCCACACGGTGGTGTCCTTCGTGCCCTGCTGGGCGGCCTGCGCCAGCCGCAGCGCATGGTGTGCGTCGCCTGCAAGGCCGTCGAGCTCCGCGAGGTGCAGCAGGCAGCGCGCCCGGCAGTCGCCGTCCTGCCGCGCGTCCGCGTGCTGCGCACCGACCCGGAGCAGGCCGTACGCGCGGTTCAGGTTGTGGCCGGGGGTCGCCAGCATCGCGGCCGCTCGCCATAGTAGCTCGTGCTGTGGCTGCGCCGGAAGCAGCTGGTGCCGGGCGAGCGGCGGGAGGGCGTGCATGGTTCGTGCGTGTGCCCGTGCAGCGCGCGCCGCCAGCGCCACAGCTGCACGCATGGCTGGGCTGCCAGATTCTGTATCCTGCATGGCGTGTGTCCGGGCATCATGGGTGCCCACCTGCCACGGTGGCCTCTCACCCTCTCAGTGTGAGCAGTGTCAGCATGCCCATGTCAGCATGTTCACAGGTGAAGTGGATGGTGTGCTGTGCTACCTCAAGAGCTCTCAGTGGAGGTCTGCAGTACTGGAATCTTCCCAATGTGTACAAGGGGGCAGGGGAGGCCTTGAAACCTCCCAGTGGCAGCTGTGTGTGCCACTGCAGACATGGCAAAGACGAGGGGAATGCACGTAGTGCCCTCTGGCCATGCTTTCAGCTCGAGTTTGGGCTTCCCAACATTCCACCGGAGGTGGTCGTTGCATGAGGCCGTGCCAGGGCATTCTCTCAGTGTGGCTTCAGCTGCTGTGGTCACGCAGGCGTGCACGGCTGCGTCAGGCGATGAGGAACGCAAGGAGACGTCGATGCGTTGCCGTTAATGTTGTGCACTTCATGCCCACTGGTTCACGCAGTCGATGAGCCCATGTGCGGACTCGAATGCGGCAGACGGCGCTGGGTGCATGAACGACACCGTTGTTCATGCACACAGTGAAGGTTCAGCGGCACCGGCGCCACTTCGGTACTGTGATGGCGAGCCTGCGCAATACATACAACGTAGTCTTAACAAGCGAATCTCAGCGACGAGCGTGCCTGGGTACCAGCAAGATCGTTGATTAGCGCTGTCTCGTCAACCATTGCGGTCTTGTCTTGGACACCTCCAGTGGGCCCGTGGACGAGGTCGCGAACGTCAGCTACCTTCTTCGATTGGTCCGAATGATCAGCAGAATCCACAAGAGCTCCATTCAGGGCCGCGTACTGGTGCATTTGAGCGGCAGCATGGACATCGATGTTCACTTTTTGCGGACCTGCAACGGACAAGGGTCAAACCCACAGGGGAGGTTCACAGATGCATACATGTGTCCAGGCTTGCCAAACATACACAGGAACAGTGCGACGGTAAAGATTACCATGTCGACCGGATTCCGGATGCTGCCTGAATTGAGTGCTTGTTGGGCGACACTCATGCTGGCTTGCACTTGCATTGCATCCACACAGTGAGCAACTGGAGCCACGCATCATCGTACCCCCCCCATTCCCAGGAGATCGAATGGAGCTGGACTGATAGCCACGGACGCATTGGAACAGTGCAAACACACTTGTGGACGGCAACAGACCGTGGCCGCCACCACCGACACAAGCAACCTTGCTGCAAGCGAAAGCAGGCACCACGGCTCGCACCTGCAGCCTGCAAATACCCTTCAGCCTCGTCTGCAAAGCCAACCTCCGTGAGCACCGCGCCGAGCTGCGCCAGGAAGCAGCGCTCCACGCCGCCGCCCACCAGCCGCGCCGCCACCACCACCTGCAGCCACCGCACCGGCACGCAGTGCGCGGCACAGCCACACTCTCCCAGCTGCCGTGCGAGACATTCAAGCCACGCCAGGGTCCGCTCCGGCCACGGCACCGCCTCCGCCGTCACATCCAAGGCCGCCGCACCCGCCCCTGCTCCATCACATCGCACCTTGCGCGCCACCGCCCGCAGCTCCTCCTCCGCCAGGCTGAGGTCCAGCCACTCCCACAGGCTCCTCGGCGGCGCAGGGAAGCTGCGCCGTTCCTTCGCACTCCCCGCACCGCCATCCCCCTCCTCCCCAGCAGCCACCTCTGCGGCACCCGTCCCCCCGCCGTCCCCACCCGACGCGCCCGCCGCAGTCTCAGCGGCAGCCGCCGCCTCTTCAACCCACACCCGATGCAACGCCCCGGCAGCCAGCTGCATTGCGCAGGCCTGCGCACACATTAGCCACGCGAGCCGTGCCGGCGCGTCTTCCACGGTGAGCGACGCCAGCACGCATGCCCGCAGCACCACGTCCATGCATGCCGCGCCTCTGACCCGCCCACACAGGAGCGCCTCCTGCACCATCTGCAACGCACTCACGTGTCCGCCCCCATGCTCCCCAGCCGCGTCCAGCACTCCACACTCGGAATCACCAGATGGGGTCGCCGGCCGGCTCGAGAGGGCAGCAGCGAGCGTGCACGACGTGACAGCTGCCATCGAGGCCCCGCCCTTCTCAACCAAGACAGCCACGGCACGCACAACCCTCGCCGCGACGTCCTGCTCCATCACCTCCGGCCCGCCGGAGGTGAGCAGCCACTCAGCATACGCAAGCTGCACCTCAGCCGCGAGCACTGGCTCCGCGGCTGCAGCCTTACACGCGCGCTCCAGTGCAGCGCGCTGCTCTGACTGCCCCGCCGCCGCGCGTGCCGCCGCGAGCCACTGCACGGCCTGGAACGCACGAGGGTACATGCCCAGCTTGCTCGCGACCGCCGCCCCGTCCACCTCCGGCACCCTCGCCACCTCGAACAGCCAGCCCCACACCTCCCGGTGTGCCGGGTGCGCAGGCGGCCGCTGCCAGGCGCGCGCGTGCGCGCACGCATCCTCCGGCCGCCCCGCGCTCAGCAGGCACGCGCACAGCAGCCCGGTCACGCGCGCATCCAGCCACTGGTCCCGGGCTGCAGCGCTGCCGCCGCCGGTGTGCAGCGCGCGGCAGACGAGCGTCAGCGGCCCTACAAACGCGCCGCGCAGCGGCGCAAACTCGCAGCCGCCGCAGCACGCGTTCCAAGCGCACTGCACCGCCGCGCGGAGCGTGTCCGCGCGGCCGAGGCCCGCCGCGAGCTGTGCGGCCAGCGCGGCAAACCACGCCGCCTCCAGCCGCATGGCCACTTGTGTTGGGAGAGGCTGCGTGGCTGGGCTGACGCCCTCCAGGAACGCCCGGCTGCAGGTGGCTGCAGCGGCAGCCTGCCAGAACTGCACGTGCTTGGGCTTTCCTGCACGCGCACAACCCCGTCCCCGCACGCAGCTCACCAAAACGCACCAGCGCTGCAACAGCGTTCGGGCACATCAAGGACACCAGCTGGTGGTGCAGCCAACACCAGGCGCAGCCATTACACCTGTAGCGAGGCATGCACACCGTGGCTCATGCAACAGGCCGGGAGCGCATGCCTGTCGGCTACAATGGGGGTATGATGTCGGTGGTGCAATGACAGCAGCTGCACGCCGCTTTCCTGCAGCATGTCGCCCACCATACGCCACGATCGTGCGCTGTGGCGTTGGCTTGCGCCGAGGAGTCACGCTGTACGGAACCGGGACTGTGCCGGCGACGATACCGATGCAAACGACGAGTGAGCCGCATCAGCTGCGGCTGCGTGGGAGACCGCGTAGAGGGCGGGGGAGGGGCACAGGCGCACCGGCTGCAAAGGTGGAGGCGCTCTGGGCGAGCGATTCGCCGCGGTGGTCGGCCGACAGCGCGAGCGCTCCACGGGCGGCCCGCACGGCTGGAGACGGCATGCCGCCGCGCAGTGCCGCTGCCGCCAGCTTTGCCCAGAGCTCCACGTTGTCTGGCGCCTCGGCCACGAGCTTGTCGATCGCGACACGGCCACGGGCCTGCAGGTCTCTCATAGCGGCTACGTCCTGCCCTCGTGACGCCGCTGTGGCAAGAGCCTCGATGGTTTGCAGCACCTGGAGCACCAGCGTGTCATCGCTCCCACAGGGACCCCATAGAGACGACTTGCATGGAGGGATACTTTCGGGCAAAACCGGAAGCTTGACCCTGAAAGCTCTGAGCCAGGATATGTTAGGTGTGCATACTAAGCACTGGGAACCAGAGACAGGGAGGCATGCACTTGTGCCATCACTGTGGCTGTTCCCAGGGATATCTGTCAGCATATTGCATCCAAGTGTCACAGGTGGTGTCACTAAAGGCAAGCCCGCAGGTACCCCATGGGTCCCAGCTTGATGGCAGGTAGTAAGCTCACAAGCACAGGCAATGGATGACCGGGGATGCTGAGTTTGCGGGATGAGCAGTCAGCAGAGAGGTTCTGAGACCCTCTGCTGTTGTTTGTATGTTAGAAACAGGTGGGACAGGTCGCATTATGAGACCTCAGCATTATGAGACAGCATTATGAGACGGCTGATGTAACCCAACCCAACCCCGTCATGACGGGATGACTTGGCAATTGAGATTAGTCAACAGCTGCAGTCTGTCAAGCTTGACTGGCAATCATTCATCTGGCACAGGCCATGATCACTTCATGTGTTATTGGACCAGCCCTGGCAATCACTGAACACGTCATCACAGTCTCGCATGACACGGTGCACGCCACACCTCTGACACAGCCTTCTGTTCGGGCGACATTGATGCCAGCTGGGTGGGAGGTAACCCCAACAACGTCTGCAGCTGTGTGCAGCTCTCCAAGAGCTCTTGGCATGGCACAGCTGTGACTTTTGTTAGGGCCACCTCTATCAGCTCGAGGGCCGCCTTGACCTGTGCTCGTGCCTCCTCTGCAACACTGCTGTCGCCTGCTTCACTCTTGATCTGTGCCTCACACAGGTCGAGGGGCAGGCAGGGCCCTACTGTGGTGTCACCTGAAAGGAGGACAGCCTTCACTGCACACTCTGCTCATGGCGCACATTCTGCACGGCATGTTGTCAGCGAATGCAGAGCAATCCCAGGCAGCAGTATGATCTTGGCACGCCCAACGCCAGCCAGCCAGCATACAGGCATATTGAAGGGCTGAACAAAGTTCAGAAGGCTTACATAACATCACCCGATCGGGGTAGTAGAACCCCTCAACCATCTGAATCCAAGATTGAAATTCACTCAGAGTTTAAGCTTGGCAGGCTATATACTGACGCACAAGCTTTTTGCAGACTGGCAACACTCCCATTCACTAAGAGCTGCACATGCCATGAATCATCAACAGATGGTGACCTGAAGCAGACACCGTCCACACACATTTGATGCCAACAAAGACCAAACAATCATTACCAAGGACCAGTACCCACACACCCATACCCGCGCACACACAGACACAGACACACACACATGTTGATAAGCTCTCACAGCATGCTTGACAGGTGTTGGACAGGTTTGCAACCTCAGCTGGTTCAAGCTGTCGTCACCACTGCCTCCACCCCATGCTGTGAGGCCTCTGCAGACCAGATAATGAAACATGCCGCCACAGACCAGACACCAACCTGCCCACCAAAGTGCAGATATGCTTGCAGCAAGGATCCAGCATGGGCACACACCGGGATTGTGGGATTGTGTGCGGAACATGCGCCCAATGACCATGAAGTACTACCGAACACACAAACACACCTAGCTGTAACAAACATACGTTCCCGTGTAGGTCCTGTAACAGAGCCTCGCAACAAACTTGGCGTGATCGTCATCAACGCACTGGAACAGAAAAGAACAGAACAGGCCATGACTCTGCCCTATCATACCAGACTCGTGATGTCTCGAGCAGCAGGCGGGACTCACCTGACTCCGTCCCACCCGCCTGACCATCCTGCCTGATCATCTCGAGCAAATACGCGTGCCTTGCCCCTCTGCTTGCAGCGACGACAGTGTTGCGCAGGAGCTCTTGCTGCTGCTGGCCTGCCTCCAGCGACATGAGCAGGCGTGCGGCGGTGAGCAGTTCACCCGCCACCGTGGTGTACCTGCAACCTTGCACGAGGGGGGCTTTGCCACAGCTGACCAATCCCGACAGGCGATGCACAGGTCAGACGCCTGTCACATGCAACAATGGTTGACACATGTACCGGCCAGCAAACATTACGTGGGTGCGCTCGCGGCATCCCTGCTCATTGCGACGTGGGCTTGTGCGACAGGCACAAGCAGCTTGAGGGCGGACCGGCCACTGCAAACCAGAGGCCGTTGCTCCCAAACTCCGAGTCAGCACGCCCAACATGTGCAGTACCTGGCACCAGGATGAGCTCATCCATGCCATGGCAGGCGTGCATGCAGAGCATGTACCACACCATGCGTCCGGTGCGAAGCGCATGCCGCCGTGGCCTTGCAGGGCGCACCAGCCATGCTGCATGGCAGGAAGGTACGCGTTCCAGCAGTACACGGCGCCGTTGATGACGGCCCACGGTTTGTTACACTCGATCGCCCTCTCCATGCCCCGAAGGAAGCCCTGAGCCACAGTCCGCTGAAGCTCCGCCACCGTCTGCGCGGCTGCCCTGACCTGCACTCCGCCAGCCTCGACCTCCTCAGGCCCTGGAGTCTCGACTTCCGGCGCGGCTGCCATTCCAGCACCGCTTCCGGTGCCTTCTGCACTGCTGCCGGGCCCACCGCCCTCTCCCGCCGCGGCACCGTCTGTGCCCAGTGCATCGCCTCTTGGCAGTGGAGGGATCACGGCTTCCCCACGGCGCTTCAGGGCCAGCACTGCAGCCTCAGCCTCGAAGTACGTGCACTGGCACTGCACAACAAACGCACACCTGAGGGCAAAGCCGGCGACACGCACACACGCACACACCGATGGCGCAAGCAAACACGGGGCCACACCCTCCTGCACAAACCTGCATCAGCCACCACCTGTGACACAGGTCGCCAACTGCTCAACACCATCGTCTGATAGCACAGAGCCGCCACCACCAGCGTCACGCGCAAGGGATGGCACATGGCAGCGCACCTGTAGCAGCGCCATCTCCTCATCGACCCCTGCCGTCCACGCCGGCCACAGCACATACGGCGCAGCTCTCAGAACGATCTCATACAAATGCTGCGCCCACGCTACCTTCACCACCTCCCCCCACAGCCCCGTCAGCAGCCGCGCCGAGCGGTACCGCTCCTGACCACCCTCCCCCGCCGCTCCAACGCTCTCCTCAGCCGCGACCGGCTGCACCAGTGGCACCTGCTCTAGCACGGCCACCGCCTTGCGCAGGCGCTCCTGCCGCACCCCCCTCGAGCGCGTCTCCCGGGCCCGCTGAATCAGCTCCACCGCGGTATCCACCGGGTCCACGGCCGCCCTCGGGTCGCGGTCCTCCGCGCGGGACCGCAGCGCGGCGAGAAGCGGCTGCAGGTGTCGGTCCCACGGCCGCTCGAGGTGGAACATGGCGCACGCCTCCGGCTGGCCGCAATAGTCGAGGGTGCTGGCACGGCCCGCCTCCTCCAGTGCCGCAGCGGGCGCGCCGGCGCTGAGGTCACATTTGGCGATCTCCAGGTGCAGCCGTGTCCTCAGGTCGGTCAGGGGAGATGACACGGCGGCCAGTGCGGTCGCGGCGGCGTTCAGAGCGCGCTTCGCGGTGTGCCGTATGTCGTGCTGCAGCAGCGGGAGGCATGCGTTCCACACGTCCCTGCAGCGCCGACGGCGGTCACGGCACGGCTGGCGCCCGCACGATAAGCACAGGAGACGTGGCCGTCGCCGCTGGGGTGGGTGGCGGGAGGTCAAGGGAGCCGCAGCGGGGATGGCTGTGTCGTGCCCGGCTGAACCGTGTGCATGCCACGGGCTTGTTCACCTGTCACAAGCCATGCCTGCGCTGCTGGCCTGTTTCACACTTGACAGCGAGATCAGGAATCGTGGCCTCGGGGGGACGGGCTCTACGGGAGAGGCGGGTTAGTAGGGCATGCCGCCCGCGCGATGCCACGGGCTGCTGACATGCTGCCTAGACAAGTGAGGATTTCCAGGCAGGCACCTATAATCCACCTCGAACCGACAAGCCTCTGAACAGTCGTTCCAGGAGAGGAGGACACTGCGTGCTACCTCAGGCACCCCCTGCCGCCCAAGCGATACACGTCCAGCGCCTCAAGCGACCCCTGGCAGTATCCAGGCACCCGGGCTGCAACTGGAGCACACCTGCAGCACGCATGTAGGCCATGCACATCGCGTGCGGTGAGAAACTCCTGCATGCATTGCTCGAGGTCCGCCAGCAGCGGGCACAGCCGGTCCATGTCGGCTTGGGTCAGGCGGCACCCTCCCGCACCGTCCCCGGTTGGCAGCGCCGGCTCGAGGCTGGTGTGGGCGAGCACCAGGCTGCCCCAGGCGCGGGCGCGGGGGTCGTTGCCGGTGAGAGCCCGCTTGGCGAGTGCCACGGCTGCGTCAGCGTCCCCGAGCACGGTGCTCGCCCACCCGAGCCGCGCCACCTGCAGCATCGGGACGCCCGCGGGCGGCGCCTCGACATCTGGGTCGAGCTTGCGGTACGCACCATCTATCGCTGCTGTAGCAGCAGCACCTGCATGAGGGCGGAGCCATCGGATTCATCGCTCGTAAGCGGCCTGTCGGATGTAAAATTACCAGTGGCCCGCAGGTTGTGCCGCCACCGGTGTGCACACGTGACGAGTCGACGAGCTCTGCCTCCGACAGCCATGCTTTGACAGCTGCTGCGCTTCATTTCTGGCGGGCGGTGGGGGGTCAGAAGCATGACGCCGACACAGCCTGGCAGATCGCACCGGTGAGCTGCTGTGAGAGGACCCGCTGAATAGTCAGGTCAGCCAGGGCTTCGGGCGAGGCGTCCTTGGGTTCAACTGGCTTCGCTTTGGGCCCGGTGT
Organism: Ulva armoricana; assembly: GCA_032360965.1. NCBI lineage: Eukaryota > Viridiplantae > Chlorophyta > Ulvophyceae > Ulvales > Ulvaceae > Ulva > Ulva armoricana. The sequence continues at coordinate 3,187,767 of JAUMHO010000006.1, forward strand.
CAGCGATGTGCACCTTCAGCGCCCACATTGTCCTGCGCAAGTCTGCGGTTTTACTGGTTCCAGCTGCATCTGCCTGTGCCGCAAACCCCAGCGCTGCATCTGCTTTCTGATTGGCCTCGTCAGAATTACCCATCTGCATGGTTCCGGATGCCTGACAGCTCGTTCTTGGCTGCGGGGCTTGCAATTGAGTTGCAAATCAATGTTCTGCGTCGGCATGACTGGTCCACAGGCCTTTCGTGCACAGATTAGAGTGGACAATTAGTGGGCACAGCATGTGCAGCGGTACTGACAGGGCTGCGCATGAGAGGTCTGCACGTGTGTGCTGTGGATGCGAGCGCAGAGGAAGACGCACCGCTGCTGCACACTGGGCGAGTGCTGATGCCAGTGTAGCCTTCCATAGAATGTGCCCTTCAAGCGGCGTCACAGCAGCCAACACGGCAGCCAAATGTTTCTGGGTTGAAGCCCACCTCCCTTTGCGCATGAGTGGTCGAAGGGCATGCCACATGGTGACAGAGCCATTGTAAACTAGGTGTGTGTATCGTTGTGTCTGTTGAGCAGCCTGAATGCCATGCAAGATGAGCTGTGCCGCACGGTCTACTCCATCCACCAAGTCCTTGCCTTTGCGTTGAAGATTGTCGTTCCTCACTATGTTGGCATGAGCATAGCATGCTCGGATAAACCAGGAGTCCTTGGAAATGTTGGTAGACTCATGTAAATACCTGCGTAGGTTCCCGTGGAGTTGATGCCATCAAGTGAACATCAGCCGTGGGCACTGTCAAACACGCACCAGCGCCTGCGGGTAAAGTATAGTTCCAAGCACTCCGTTGCATGGCGGTAATCTTCAGCCTGCAAACTCTATGTGTCATGATGATTCAGGCAGTAGTTGCAGGAGCATGCTGGAGAGCCGAACCTTGATGCAGAATTCAGCGTAAGAAACGAGCTCGGACGACTGGAGGTTGGCGCGTCGTTGCGGAGACTGCAAGGCACTGTGCGCAGCAGCCCATGCCTCGGAATCCTTCGCTTCAAGAGAGTACCGGACAGAATTAATCAGCACAGATGGCATTTTGAGATTGCCCTGCCTCGCCTCACAAGGAGCGGGAGCAGTCCGGACGCGCCTGAGCTTAGCGCGTCATGGACCAGTCAAATGGGACATGAGAAGAGGGTTAGTATACGCCACTCATCTGCAGTAAACTATGAAAGCATGTTACTTACATGACTGACTCCCAGGGACGTATGGCAACCCACTCGCAGACAACAGTGCTAGACATGAGAATGCTGCACAATACAGCTTGCATGTCCAAGACCGATCATTAACAGTCACTATTGGGACCCGGGAGACTAGATATGGCAACAGGAGAGGCTGTGAAAGCCAATCGCGTACATCAGCATTGACAGGCCTCGGAACTGGTGCTGTGCCTTGTGGACACGCTGTCAAGAAACGCTTGGTCAGAGTCGCATGGCTTACAAACCGCACCCCTGCATGCCTCAACCTTGCAGTACCACATCAGGTCCTGCTATATCTCGTTCCGTTGTGAAGTGTCACACACCCCCCACGTGCACACGGACGACTGGACAGGTCAACGGTATTCATAATGACAACGTTCACTGTAGGCGGCCATCGGCATGCCCTTCCGCTACAACAAACCATACACAGTAACTCCCTGCAAATCAGGGCTTCCAATACAGGACAGGATCAACCCTTTCGCAGCTCTCCTGGTGTTGCCTAGAGTGGACACCAGCAGCACCACTGTACACCAGCTTGATCACAACCCTTCTGAGGACCTCAACCCGCAGCTAGAACCATGTGTTCATGGCCCAGTGATGCCCTGCCCTTGATCGACTGATCTGGAGTCGCAAGCCAGCAAAGGGCGCAGTATCACTGACAGCACACTGGCCGACTCTTTGTCCATCATTACTGGACCATCATTTCTGGACACGCCAGAGCATGTGCCTGTCGTTGTCACAGTCAAGTTTGTGCAACTTGCCTGGCAACACCAGCCTCGAGGAAGCCCAACAACTGGCCTGCAAGCACAAGCAGCTCAGGCCCGCAACAGCAGCACGCATGCACCACGAGAAACACAAGCAACACGAGGGCTGGATGCAAAGCCCTGGCTACTGCTGGTCCCTCGCAGGGCAGCGTCAATGGCGTTACGAGAGCAGGACGCAGGGAGATGCATCTGATCAGGCAGTATGCGCATCATGCTGTGAGAGCAGGAGGCGGTGAGATGCATCTGATCAGGCAGTATGTGCATCATGCTGTGAGAGCAGGAGGCGGCGAGATGCATCTGATCGGGCAGTATGTGCATCATGCTGTGAGAGCAGGAGGCGGTGAGATGCATCTGATCGGGCAGTATGCGCATCATGTTGCATGCTCGGCTGTGCCGCTCGGTCACGTCCTGCAGCACACCTGGAGCGAGGAGCTGATGGAAGATGCGGCAAATGGCTCCATCAATTGCACACACAACACGGGCAACCCATGCAGCCACCGGCTACGCAGCTGCCGCGCAACTGGCATCAGCACATGCATCCGCGGCTGCACGCTGATGCAGGAACAGCAACTGCGTGACCCCAGTGATCGTCCACCTTCTCACGTGGTGTGCTGGGCGACTGGGCGATAGACCAGCATCCATAGCATCCACGGCCGCAGGAACGGCTATGCGCAGCTGCAGGTGCCAGTTAGGATTGGGGGGGGGGGGGGCATCAGCGAATCGTCTGCGGGGTGCGCTCAAAGACGTGTGGCGCAGCCGCGGCCAGCGATTCGGCGTCCGTCGCGATGACGTCGCTCATGCGCCACAGGCCCTCCGATGTCTGCTGGCAGGACGCAAACACAAGCCACTGCGGGCGCACGTGCGCGAGCACACTCGACGAGTCCACCGCGAGCCGCGCCGCCGCCGTGCCCCCGGCGGCCTGCGGAGCGTGCGCAGCACGCAGCATGCTATAGACGTGCGTGCCGCGGTCGTCCGCCTTGAGGCGGTTGTATTCCGTCGTCGTGTACTGGCACGCGTTGAGAAAGAACCCGGCGAGCAGGGCCTGCATGCATGCTCGGTGTGAGTGCTGTGAGGGCGTGGGCGGCCGTGTGCGGGTCCTCAGGAGCGGTGGCACAAACCGGCTGTGTGGAGTCGCTCGAATGCCCAAACACACTCCAAACGCCTCAAACCTGGGCTGCTCTGTCAGGGGCCAACCCAGAGTGTGCTGTGACTCTGGGGGAAGGCCGCCGCACGGCGTGGATCGCCAAGGCGAATCTGACGCCAAATCTCATCCTGACGCAGAGAGGCATGGCTCAGTGCTCAGGAGGCTCAGCCACACACACAGCTCCCACAGCCGCCCGCATAGGCAGCGCCACGATATTTGCACGTCAGCGCGCAGGGGCCGGATGCACGCGGGCATCGAGCCCATGCGAAACATACACCTTCCCCGCAGCTGTTGCTCACATGCCGCACCATCAGTCGTACATGGGTGAGCACTCAGGCATGCATGTGCGACATGCATGTGAAGGCGTGCCTTGCAGACGACGGCGGGGTCGCCGCCGCAGGTCTCGAGGGGCTCCCCGAGGTGCTTCAGCTGCGCGCGAAGGCGAACGCGGATGTCCTCAGCGCGCAGCAGCGCCTTGTGGCTGACAAAGTGTCGGTACGCCCACGCGCCGCTGCGGCCGTGGTCCGTCCACGCCCTCCACACGTTGAGGTACGTGATCATGTCTCCTGCACCCACGAATCGCGTGGCACCCTCCCCCCCCGCCGTGGTGTACTGTCTAGAAGAAGCGTGCCTCATGGCACATTGAGAGAGCAGCTTAAGCACCACAGATGAGATGTGGACGCGGGATGTGCGGAGCAGGCGTAAGCATCGGAGACGCTGGGTAGACTTTGATTGCGGAGCAAGTTGCGGATGATCGGCGCTGACAGCGGCCTGATCGGAGCAGACAGGCGCGTGGCGCAGCCCACGGCTCTGCTGCGTTTGCATCCGCCGCACACCGCCGACGCACGGGACCAAGCGTTGCCAGGCAGCGCAGGCAGGGGCCGCACCTTCAGCGACGGCAAACTTCATGCGTGCGGCGGTAAACGCTTTCGACTTGCTCGCCGCCCAGATGCTGCGCACCGACATGATGGCCGCGATCGTGCACAGCTCCTCGGTGCAGCCGAGCTTCGCCGCCGCCAGCAGCGCGGCGCCGAGGCGCGGGTCCAGCTGCAGGTCCGCCAGCTTCAGCCCGACGTCCTGTGTGAGGCTGCACAGCACGCAGCACGTCACACCATCGCAGCCGCCGACTCAGCGGCCTCTCTGACACCATTTACTTGCCACTAGTGCATCTTTTGCGGCGTCAACGGACACGCCTCGCCACCAGCGTGCCCTCAACCGAACAGACGTCGAGGCCGCAGATCGGAGTTAGAACTTAATTGGACCGGCGGAGCACAATCGGTATGCATGTAGTGCATGCAAAGCACGCGGCATAGGGCACAGCAGGTGACTAGCACCATCCAGGCGACACGCGGCAGCCTCGCTTTACCACGGCTCCCTTTCAAACAGGCAGGTACTACAGACCCTCCGTCCATCATAATCATACAAATTTGGCGCAAGCGGCGGGAACCAGAGGACAAAAGTCTCAGGCGAGCCTCGCCTCACAACACAGCTGCACTGCGGCAACTGAGGGAGGGCCAGAGGGTCGTGAGGGTGGGATGGCGCACCGGGCATGCTCATTCAGGGCACCGAGAGCGTACAGCTGCTCCAGTCCCCGCACGGCGGCCTCAGCAGGAGGGGCATCCAGCCAGGGGAACGTCATGATGTTGTCGATGCCCAGCGACTTCACCTGCAGGATGCTTGGCGCCAGGTGGCACCGCTGGATCTCTGGGACGTTCTCGTCCCGCAGCGCCTACACCACCACACCCCACTCGGCCCCCCTGCGGCGCCATGAGCCCCCCCCCCCCCCCCTCATCCGGCTCTACAACAAGCAAGAGCCATACGGGGGGACACTACCAGACACGCGTGCATGCTGATCTGCGTCCAGTGGCTGATACGGAGTTAATGACAGCGATCCAGGCGTACGGTCTGGTGTGTAGATCGGAGGTTACTACGGCCGTACATTGTTTCTATCACACAACCATGTGCAGGGCAAATGGGGCTGTGGAAGCGCGTCTAATCCAGCGTGGCATGTCGCAGCACAGGCATGTAACAGCACAGGCATGTAGCAGCACAGGCATGTAACAGCACAGGCATGTAGCAGCACAGGCAT